>JARFIW010001680.1:8092500-8615374 GCA_036346225.1 Platerodrilus igneus | reverse complement strand
TCTTTCTGCTGTATGCCGTGGATCAGTACCCCAATATTACATTCAGATGAGTTGCTCCATTCAATTTATTTAGTCTCCAAGTTTTACCTCGTTTAATGTGATTTCCCTTAAATTTTCATAATGTCTCTTGAATTTTGTAATGTTTCTTAGAATTTTGTAATATTACTTAAACTTTGTTGTATTTCTTCGTTTTCTCTGTCCTTGTGATATATACATATTACATTCAGATGAGTTGCTTCATTCAATTTATTTAGTCGCCAAGTTTTACCTCGTTTAATGTGATCTCCCTTAAATTTTCATAATGTCGTGATGTCCCTTGAATTTTCGTAATGTTTCTTAGAATTTTTGTAATATTACTTAAATTTTTGTACTGTCTTCGATTTCGTACTTATACTTATATTTCATACTGTCACTTAGACTTAGATTTCGTACTGTCCCTTAGAGCCCTAAATTATAAATATTTAACCTCAATTAATTAATAAATTTCTACTCACATTTTTCAGCAAACGGCTAACCTTGTCTCATATATTTTCACTATAATTTATTTATAAGATTTTATAGCACCACTTTTCACAAAATTTTTATCGTTTAATTTGTATATTTACTCGACGCGTAAATTCTTGAGTATGAGTGATGCAGCTTGTACATTGTTCAAACTGCTTATCAAACTTGCGCGTTATATAGTCTACGTCCCATCTAAAAATTCATCGGTTTATCTGAGCTCTTGTTCAAAGTTTACGACCAACCATCGGTTGTTTTGGATATTTTTGGACTTTTACAGGTTTATCTCTGATAATACCTTGTCGAAACGATTCCTTAATCATGTAGGTACCAGTGGATTTCTAGTTTGTATTTATTTTATACCGTATGTTTTGATGTTGTTACAGGAATTTCTAATTTGCCTTGGCACGTAATTTGACTTATGACTTTGTTTGTCACGATAATACTTTGAGATGTGTATTAACTCTGTGTAGAAAATCACGTAGCCAAAGTGCATTTACAATTTATGAATACTTTTGGTTTAAGACAAGTTTGATTGCATGTAGAGTTATTTCATTTGCTGAATGTGTGTGTATTATTGGATGATATGCTTCCCAGCATTGATTAAAGTCAACTTCGATCCTTATACATGGTGTTAAATGTTTGCTGTTTGCATAATTTGCAAATTACGTATTTTCATGCTAAATAAATGTGGTTTTCTAACTCCTAGTACTATTTACATGTATTGCCTAACTATTATGACTCAATATACGCCTTAAATAACCCCCTTATCATAGCAATATATATATATATATATATATATATATATATATATATATATATATATATATATATTGCTATACGCTGATTATTCCTGCAACTGTCATGCCCCGACGTTTGGCCGTCATTAATTTTGCTATGATACTCACAATTATTCGTGCCCCATCGTTCGGGCGGTCATATTAATTATTGCTATGAATAAACAGGAATTTATCGTGGACCGACCTTGTGTCAGCCAATAACAAAACTTGATATGATAACGCCTAACTCGATATCAATGGCGTATTCAACTTATAACTGTTGCTCTCTGTTTAAATTATCAAATTACACTCCCACTAACTTTTATCATTCGGCCTCGACTAGCTTTTATTTTTGAATTATGAAATGAAGTAAATTCAATTCCATATAATGAAAACAAATATTATGTACAGGTTTTGAAAATTATTTAAAATACACTTTTCAATCAATTAATGTTGTAAATCTTATTTATCTCAAAAATCATATGCTTTTTAATCAATCTAAAGTCACCAAAAAACCTATTGTTTTTATAAAAAGAAGCCTAGAACGTTCCAAACCCTTTTATCATATTACGTACTTTATACGTATGCAAGTTCGTTGTTGGCTCAGTCACACTAATTTATATTAATTAAGCAAATTCAATGTTCAATATTTAAATTCAAATAAAAAAAATGTCTTAAAACTAAAAGATCTAACCTGGTCTGTTTACTTCGTTATTTTCTTCTCGCAACCAAGATTATCGACGCATCCATTATCAACTAGAATTTTTTATGCATTATACCATCCATTTGGATCAAAATTATTCTCTACCAATTCAGAATTATTATATACCCATTCGAAATATTGTCTATCCACTCGCTTGAATTATTGCATTTAAATTATTGTCATCACCCTCTGGATTATTATTATTAAACTTAGACTTATGCACCCCAAACTTAGATTTCTTATTGTCAGACTTAGATTTATCACATCTCCCTCGAATTATTGTCGTCGCACTTAGACTTGTGACTTTTTCTCACCAGCCTCAGAATTGGATTATTATACACCCTCGAATTATTGTTGTCACACTTGGAACATTTTCATCCGCCTCCCACTTAGCGTTATTCTCACTAGCCTCAGAATATTATTTAAATTATTATATTACTTGAATTATTATCGTCAAACTTAGAATCATTAT
Source organism: Platerodrilus igneus (assembly GCA_036346225.1). Lineage (NCBI taxonomy): Eukaryota > Metazoa > Arthropoda > Insecta > Coleoptera > Lycidae > Platerodrilus > Platerodrilus igneus. The sequence goes on along the minus strand of JARFIW010001680.1, from coordinate 8,612,919 downwards.
CTCCCTCGAATTATTGTCGTCGCACTTAGAACATTTTCATCCGCCTCCAACTTAGAATATCATCGTCAGACTTAGAGCCGTTTAATCGGCAATAGTAATTTTCATCTTCGTCGCACTATCTGTCACTTAAACAATTTTCACTTTTAAATATTATTCTTACGCGTTACTCTTAGGTTCAAATTGACGCACCTTGGCCTTTGTTGAGTTGCAAACTGAGCTCGTTATCATTGTCACTATTAATATATGATTGATATCCCACTTCGTCTGTGGGCATGGCTTACAAGCCCGTCGCTAATCTTAACCAATTAGGTCTTTCCATTTTCTACACTTAAAGTAGTTTTCTGATGTAACATTCTCATCCTCTCAAGTAATTGTTGTTTGCTTGCAGCTGCTTCGTTATCAGCCCATGCGGTGTTTTGAGAAATATTATCGCTTTTCCATATTGTACACGAATATCTGATGCAATTTGACTTTCAATTTTCATATATGCTTATTTATTTACGCATTTTTAATCACCTTTACTTATCAAAAATGTTAATTGTTTATACGCACTTACACTACGCTTCTTTAAGCTTTATTTCTTATCTCCATATTATCATAACTGATTGGAATTCTTTTGGGTGCGTGTTTAATTACATTTATTATGCTTACTTATAAATACGCGAGCTTCCTCTGAAAAGTATCGTTATTTGCATTACCTAAATTAACTAAAATTCTATATACCGGGTGTTAAATATTCGTTATCTACTTAATGCATGTATTACTTATTTCTATGCTAACTATGCGTCCTATTGTTACTATTTGCGTCGCTTAAAACTACTTATACTCTATATACAGGGTGTTGACTGCTTACTATTTACAAACTATCCTAATTACTCAATTTTCTCCTAAATAAATGCAGTTTTGTGCTTCCTATTATGATTTATGATTCCTAAACGACCTTTGCTATAAAATACACCCTTAAACAACTTCTTATCACAGCAATATATATATATATATATATATATATTACTCATATTTAGACCAGGGTAGAAAATTAAATAATCACATCAAATAATTTTAATCACCGTGTATAAGGAATTTTATTAGATAATACGCTTTATTAAAACACCGTGGAGAATAAAAATTCATTCGTTTCAGTAAAAATAAGAGATTTAAAATCATGTACAAGACGCTTTATATCAAAAGGAAACAGTATTAGAAAACTTTACGGGTAATTTAATTATCCCTAGTAAAGAAACAAAGACCAATTACGTGCAAAATTTACATTAATTGATTTAAGTTCTGGGTAACAAGTAGTAGACAAAGTGTACAGATAGTAATTGAATATTTAATTAGGATTCACTAAAAATTAAAGGGTATTATTGTTAATTGAATCGTTAGTAACAGATAATATCTATAGAAACTTGTAAAAACCCAATAAAATGCAAATCCTAGAAGTGTTAGTTAGAAGTAGGATGTTTGAACACACCTGCGTATTTTAAAAGGCAATTTCAGTTTAATTTGTTTAGATAAACATGTCGATTCTAAGGATATTGAAACGGTCAGATGCTTTATACGAAATACAAAACAGGGTTTATTTAAAAGCTCTGAGAATTAATATTATTTTGAACACCTGCGTAGTTTAAATATCACGTACGGCGAAAATTGTGTAGATAACAAATGGTTTCAAAGAATCTTGGAGAAACCGGGGCTTAATATTCACGAGAATGTGCGATACGGGGTTATTTAACCCAGATAGTCCACATGGACTAAAATATAATCGATAATAAAGAATATCAATTTGCACCAATACGAACAGGTTAGAAAAGGAAAGAAAATGCGTCAAGCAAAGACACATATAGTAAAAGGCGTGATTTAAGCAACGTAAAGAGGGTCACAATTGGTTGAAAATATGATGCAAATATCAGAGGTAGAAACAACAATTTCGGTACAAAATTAATTAGTTTTTCTCGGACATGTTTGCGTGCCGTGTGAATTTCTGAGATTTAAATGGGGCGAGTGAAAATTCGTAAAACCGACGCGCGAGCGACGGACTGGGAACATAAAATGAGAAATTCTTTAGAATTACCCGTTTTGGGGAACAGACCGACAGACAGGCTTTTTGTTATATATACCGGTGGTAATATGAATTTCGCCTCTTAGACTTTTGACTATTCGATGCGTTAAAAGCTCTTACATCCGCGACTTGATTCAAGATGTTAAACAGTGCATTTTAGTTTGATAAAATAATTTAAAATTTTGCTCGTATATTTTAGTGATTCAAAATAGTTTGTTATTTACGTGCTAACATGAATGTACTTTAGTGCACTTAGAGACAAAGTAATAAAATTTAGTATCACTGTACCAATTAGCAAAATTTACAACGACAAATGTATACACAAAAGTAGGCAGTTTTGGCGTATATTGGTGAAAGACGCATGAATTTCTTTGCTATTTTTCGGGGGTGTTAATAATTAAATGGTTCAAATACGTGTCTGGATCCACGAAACAAGGGTCAGATATACACAGATGAGTTCGGAAAAGCCCAGAAACAACTTTAAATAAATGGTGATGGAGAAAATTTTAAAAACGTTGAGAATTAGAAGCCGTAAATATAATCCTGTTGGAATGGTGTGATTAACTAAAGGACGATGTACATTAAAGCTACGAGGACAGTAACCTTCAGGTAAATTATACTATTTTGTTTGACATTTTGTGTGTGTTGAATAACTTTATAATTGATTTACTTTAAATGGACATTAGTGAAATTGTACTAACCATAAAATTTTAATTTTAAGATGAAATTTGCTTGTTTAAGTAGAAAGGGGTATTTAGTATTGATGTTCTGGATTATGATGAAAATTTGGGTATGTCTTTGAGCTCAATTAGACGAACCTGGTTAATTAACGTAAAGGGTGGTAGATGCTCCTTTATACTCAGACTCGGTCTGCTTATATTGTTATATTAATTAGTAGGCATCCAACAAGGACTTTAATTCTGGATGCACATTAAAATGATAATAAAATTAATCTTGAAATTCTTTTAAAACTGAATTTTATGCTGAAATTTAATTTGAAAATTTAATGTATTCTGAATATTGATGTAAATAGAGTTAACGTTGATGTTTGTGGTAGGAATGTGTTGTTTAATTCTATGAATGAGGAGGTTTATAAAATTAGGTGAGCAGCCGAGGCGAAAACAGGATCACAGCAGTTTATGACGCCCAATCGGTGGGACTAGAATTTTTTGTTGAAAGGACCCAGTTCCGCATTCACAGGAGTATATCACAGCAAATATATATATATATATATATATATATATATATATATATATATAGTGAATAAGATGGAATAATAACTTAGACTTTTATGAAAAGCCCAAATGATCATTTCAAATCGATAAATGTGCATACAAATTTACTGCACTACCAAATATTAATAAGCCCTCTATACCTCTTTACAACATCACCTGGTTATCTGTAAATTGATTAATTATTCTTGACCTTCAAGAATCAAATTCATTTTAAGTCTCATAAAATTTCTGTTCATAAAATGTCAAATAATAGAAAACACTCCAAAGCACAAATCAAAAAAATAATCACAAACCCCATATTCACCATTCAAAGTTCAATACAATGACCTACCTGGTATCTCTCTCTTCTTCATGTGGTTTACCAACTAGACCCTTGAAGATGCTGCCGTTCACTAAGTCCTCAGTGCATCCAATAACTCCCTGGTCGAATCACCATGTCTGCTATGTATGCAGCTACTCAAAATCTTTAATTGTCCAATTTACAACCAAAAATATCCAATCTCCAAAATTTAACTTTAATACCCAAAAATCGCTTTTTTCATCATCCAACTAATTCACTCTTTATTAATTTCGTGCATTCCAAATACCACAATAACAATCTTTATACTTACATACAATATTGACATGCACCAAAAATCGCTTTAATTAGTTTTTACATAAATTTGGATTAAACTGCACTAATTCACTTGTAAGTAACTATATGTATTGTGAATGACTGATGAAATAAAATAGAATGAGGCCCCTCTTCGAAACTGATTAAATAACCCGTTTCTAAATTGCACGTACATTTGTGTACCCATTCCACTAATTCTTAAAATTGTTTTCTAACCGTCTTGCATTTCAGCGAAAAAGCTTTAACGTATCTCGATTTCTCGTGAATTTTAGCAACAAACACACAAATACTTGGTAAACCGCTTCCAACCGTCAACTGCCACTTTTAATTCCCCGAAAATTAGAATAAAATAAAATAAATAATATTTATTTAAAGTAGGTAATCCTAATATTACAATACATTAGAATGTAAAATAAAAATACAATAAAAAAAAATAAACAAAAAGTGTGAAAATTATAATTACTCCTACCAAGTTTAGGTCATTTGGTTTATTTTATAAAGTACTTACATTTTAGTTAGGTTTTAGTTTTTTCATTAATTCTCGTTTAAAAGATGTCAGTGTATTACAGTCTCGAATATTTTTTTGGTAAAGTATTGTATTTAATCAGACCTTTGAAGAATATTGAATTCATAGTCTTTTTCAATTTGGTCCTTGCAACATATAAATTGCCTTGTGACCTAGTTTCGTGGTTGTGTATTTGGTGGGCATAAATAATAAACTCATCAAAATAACTTGGCATTAGTCCATTGATAATTTTAAAAATAAATATCATTGTTAAATATTCAATTTTTTCAGTAACCGATAACCATTCTAGGGTGCTTAACATTTTTTGAATGTTAGTTCTTTTGCTACATTCCAGTATGATTCTTAAACCTCTGTTCTGTAGTTTTTGAAGAGTACTTAATTTATTTTGGTCAAATAAATATAGTATTGTTGCAGTAGTCAAAATGTGGTTGAATGATTGTTTTGTAGACTGTAATTTTAGTTCTTAAAGACAATTTAGGTGTTAATCTTGAGAAGAAATATAGTTTTTTTGTAATTTTATTTTTAACATAATCAAAGTGATTTTTAAATGTTAAAGTACTATCCAACATAATACCTAAATACTTAGTTTGTTCAACAATTTGTAATATTTCATCCCCAATCTTCAATGTAATAGCATTTCTATCAAGTTTATTTAATTTATTAGTATTTCCAACAACCATTGCCACAGTTTTGCTTGTATTAAGTTTCAACTTGTTTATTTGAAAGTATCTATAAATTTTATCCAAGCTATTATTCATTTTATTTGTTGCTCTTTGATTACAAGTAGGGTATCATCAGCATATAGATTAACAAATTCACATTCGTGGTCAATGCTCTGAAAATCATTTAAATACAAAATAAATAACAACGGTCCTATAACACTTCCTTGAGGGACACCATTTCTTACTAGCACTGAACTAGATATTGAATTTCCTACTTTCGTTTTTTGGCTTCTATTTGACAGGTAGTCATCCATCCATTTTATCACTGTTCCACCAATGCCGTAGTGTTGTAACTTATTCAATAATAATTGTCTGTTTATTGTCTCAAATGCTCTTTTAAGGTCTAAGAAAACAGCAAGTATATACTCATCTTGATCAATGTACTGCTTCCACTTACTAAAAGTTAACTGAATAGCAGTTTCACAAGAGTGCTTAGATCTAAAACCTGATTGATTACAATCCAATAACTGGTTACTGTCCACGTAGTTTATTAATTGGTTATATACAGCAATTTCTAATATTTTTTCAATACAAGGAAGTGTGTTTATTGGCCTGTATTCGCTTGCTAATGTGGCATTTTGAACTTTAGGAATAGGAATTACTGTACTACATTTTAGCTTGCTTGGAAAACTGCCAGTTCTTAAGGAGGAGTTGACCAGATGAAGAAGAACATGCCCAATTGTATCAAAGGTTGCCTTAATTACTTTTGTGTTTACTGTATCTAACCAGTTACACTTGTTAGGTAGATTATGCACAATTTTTTTTATATCATGTAAGGCTAACAATTTAAATTCAGTAAATTTGACGTCGTGGCTACGTAATGGGTTTAGTCGATATAGATTATTAGTGTCTGGGATACTCCTTACAATATCTTCAATGCTGTTGACAAAGTAGTCATTTAAATGTTCAGCTATATCCTTTTGTTCTCTCATAATGATTTTATGTTGATTATTTTCAAATTGTACTCTTTGTATGTCACAATTATTTTCTTTATTACTAACCAACATTTTTAATATTTTCCACATTTTAGTGCTATCTCTTCTGTTATTGTCAATTTGTTTTTCATAAAATTCTTTTTCTTTCCTCTTCAATAAATTAACAAATTGATTTCTACAAGTTTTATAATCTTTCCAGTTTACAGCACATTTATGATTTTGAATTTTTTATAAGCAAAATCCCTTTCTTTAGCTTTGGCACGTACTTCATTGTCATACCACTTTAAACAGTTATGTGATTGAAATTTGCTTTGAATAGGAGCTTCATGGTCTAACACATGTGTAACATTATTTAGTATATCATTCAGAATTATATCAACATTTGTGTTGTCAAATTTCCATGTACATTTTAAAAGTCTTAGGTTTATTTGGTGAATGGCTGCATCGTTTAGGTTTCTAAATTGACTTATTTGGTTATTACTATTATAATGTTTATTTTCTTTAGTAATTGCTACTGATATAATATTGTGATTAGTTATTATTGGTGTCGGATGGACAATAGCCCTGACTTGTTTAGCATTAGTTAAGATATAGTCAATTAATGTTGAACTATTTTGTACAATTCTAGTAGGCTCTGTAATTAATTGCTGTATACCATTTACCCTAATGAAATTACTTAACTTTTTTACATAGTAATTACTCTTATTTTCATAATTTAAATTGAAATCTCCTGCTATAATACATCGAGGGTTCGTATTAAATAGGTTTTCACTCCATTCTTCAAAGTTATTCAGAAACACTGCATCACTTGTACTTAGGGAGTGGTATAACACTCCTATGATTCATAGTGACCCAAATAATAGCACTTTCACAGCTTTACACCAATAATTTGGCTCCAATACATATTCTTTGTATGTTTTAAAATCAATGTCCTTACGAATATAAATTAACCCCCTCGTGTGCCTGCTAATAGAGTCACATCTTACTAAGATATAATTATCAATTGCAATTTCTTTGTCTTCCACATTATTAGTTACTCTAGTTTTCGATAACAACACTATCATAGGATTATAACACATCACATCAGCCATTAATTGATACTTATTCGACATTATACTTTGAACATTTAAATAGATTATGTGAGAATGTATTAATGACGATTTGCCATTTAGTTTTTTGAATTTCTATCTTTATTTACAATTGTTGGTTTGTTATTAATATATTTAATTGTTTTTGAGGTATCTCCATTTTCAGTTATTTCTTTAAGTTTCTTTTTAACATCCAAATAATATTGCCGTTGTTTCGGTGTTTGGTCTCTAAATATCCGAACATTTTGATTTGGTAATTTTGTTCTATTTCTTAAAATAGACATTGCTTCATCGCGAGATCCCGTTAAAACCTTAATTGGCCGATTTTTGTTTTCCATGCGCTTACCCAGTCTAAAGGTTTTAACATTATCTAAATCAATATCAAAATTCCCAAGTAATTTACCAACCGTGGTTTTATCTTCTGCGTTTCTTTCAGTGTATGAATTACCATTTGATTCTTTGAACATTCAGTATTATAATATTTCGTGATTTATTTTGCCTGTCAATCATTTCTGCTATTGTCTCTTCACAACCTATTGCACTTTTTTGTTTTTCAAGATCTTCATTTTGCTTTTGTAAATCTTCTATTTTTTGTTCAAGAATACTTAATTTATTTAAGAATTCTGGAATTCGAAATAAACCCTTCTCACATCCATCACATAAAAATATTAGTTTGCGCTTACTAAGCTTCAGACATCTAATTTCTGTCTCTGTTAACTGAGCACAGTCTTTACACAGATGATTACTGCAGTGATCGCAATCAAATAAGTTATCTGATTTTTCTGAACACTTATTACAGTTTTGCATCTTAAACAATAAATCTACTGTAATCAGAAAAGGAAATTATTTAAAATACAGTCCTGGTTTATTTATTTTAATTATCCACACAGCTGGTGAGATAACAAGCAATCACTAATTGCATTTAAGATAACTTAATCACTGTTGATACCAAGTAAATGTCTTTGTTTTATTACACAAAATGCCTCTACTATTCAGTTGTTCCATGCCTTAAACTTGAACAAAACACCTTTTATCTCGCTGGTATCTATAGCTTCATCTCACGTATAAGCATCCACCAGCTGAATATCTACCCTTCTTAATCTATATCCACCAATCACCTTGCTTGTTTCCTTTCTCCCGCTTTCAATCGACACTTGCCTGCTTATGAATTACATTGAAATTATTGATTTTCTGTTCCCTCGCTACAATACATTTGTTCAGTTCTTCTTACTATACTAGGTCTGCATGTGATCTTTATTTCTCGCTTGTACCTATACAGTTTTGTTCTATCTTTGTTCTTCCATGACAGATGTCTCCGGCTCCATCCTATACTACCTCCTGAATTAAAAATTGATATCTTAACAAATATACTGTGTCTTCGTCAGTTTTATGTGGTTTTGCTTTTGTCTCTGTTACAAATTGGCTACGTTAATTTCAACGGTCGTCCATGTTCCAATAAGCTATTAAAGTTTGTTTGTAGCAATGTTATTTGGAAATATATCTCCCCTTGTCGTTTTGTTACGCTTTTAACCGTCTTGGATTTTACGTTTGAAAAATAAAAGTGTTATTTTAACACGTGCTCAACGCTTTTGTGTTCCTGTATACTACTACACTACAAATTAAAGATGCTATAATTTTCCCCATTATTATTATTTCTTATGCCCTATATTTACATAAAAACTATGTTACACGATTCCTAGCTAAATATGCCTAACTAAATTAACCCTACATTATTTATACACTACTTAAGCTTTACAATAATTGCTAAAAATATCCTACTTTCTTAACTGAATAAACTGATTTTCTAATATCATATGACTATTAATCTATAAATTAACTTGTGCCATTATGTATTCCAATAACCCCTTAATTACACAATATTATATATATTGATATGACAACGGACGCACGTTAGTGGGCCACTGAATTATTGCTATGATAAGCGCCTCATTGGACCATCACTAATTATTAATGTAATAACGGCCTGGCATTGGGTGTGGCTAAAAGAGTGCTGTGATACAGATACAGCAAATTGTAAAATTTTTAATTACTCGCTTACCTTCCTTTCTAACTTTTCTTTGCCTGGCTAGGCTCAACGAAAATAATGGAATTTATAATATGAAATCAAACGCAGTAATATCAAAAAGCATCTATACAGTCTAAAATATTTTCTCACATACAAAAGAATATCGAACATTTACAGCATAGTTTAATTTCACACATACAATTTATTTCTAACAAGTACCTATTTACTTATTTAACAAAATGTTGCTCACTTTATCTATGTTAAAATTTACAGAACTCAAATTTTCTTCTCTTGTGGATAGTTTACCTGGTTTGTATTCCCACGCTTGTAAGGTTTGTTTTGGCCAAAATTTTTTTTGATAGATAGTCTATTTAAAAACTCAGAGTGTTTCGAACTTTGACCACAAACGTTCACTTACAAAAAAATATTATAAGATTAAGATTTATTCTACTACCTTAAATTAAAAAGACAATACTCAAATACCATTTCTTACAAACAAAAAAAATTCTAAAAGTTTATACTTAGGTTATATGTTAGAAGAGCGCTCATCCAAATCTTCCTTCCTGGTTTTATTTTAAATTGACATTCAAATCCCAGTTTACAAAATCATCCATTCACTTAAATCTCCTTTTAGGAACATCAGTTTCCAAAGTGCATCTTCAATTTAATTATTTAAGTTAATTTTTAAGCAGCTTTTTATATCGAAGCCTTTTCCATCTTCATTGTATATTACAAAATCAAATAACTGCATTTTACAAGTTTAATAGTTATGCAGGTTACGTTTAAATTACTTCTTTATTCACTGTTACATTGTAATTATTAATTACAGTATGTATACTGCATATTTTGAAACAACTCTTCGCGACTTAATCGAATGACTGAATCATATCTCTTTACATATTGCTTGTTTGACACGAATTTATGAATGAATCTCTTTTATAAAGTTCTTCGTTTATATACAATTTATCTATATTCTAGAGTTTTCGAGTCTACGTGCATGCATGGGAGTGAGTGGGTGGGCAGGTCTGTGTGGGTGGGTTGGTGGGTGAATGAGTGAGTGTGTGTGCATGCAGGCATGTGCATGCATGTGTGAGTGTGCATGTGCATGTGGGTGTACATGTGCAAATGCATGTATGTATGTGTGTATTCATATCTAGATTACTTATGTTTCAGCAAAGCATTAGAATTTTCAATTTAAGATGTAGTTATTAATTCTTGTTATTTTCCAGTTATGATATTGTTCTAGTCTTCAAACCTTGTCATTTAGACACGTGATGTGGTGAAATAATAAATTGTTGTTTTGTGTTTACCTTTTGTTTCGAGGCCAACTATTTATTAAATGATATAATAAATTAATTAATATACCGAAAACATGGAATAATTCGGACATTTGAAAAAATAAATAAATTGAATATATATTTTTGAAAAGCTCATGAAAAGAGCTTTTAAATAAAGTGGCAACCAACTGCGGTTTCCATTTAAAAAAATGCAATTTTTATATTATAACTTCAAAAATGTTATAAATATCAAAATTTGCATATGCCACTGTATTCTACATAAAAAACTGTAGATTTATTAATACTTTTGCAAACAAACCAGTTGTACAATTTAATAGAATTGTTAAAAATATCAATTTGTGGTTATAATTTGAAAAAAAAAGATCGCTCATTTCTAATTTCACTATTGTATTGATCTCAAAAAGTTAATCCATAACTTCGCAAACAGTTTTACTGTATCTTTAATAATAACAAAGTTACCCATTAACGACATCAACTTTGGGACACACTGTATGTGCATAATATACTACACAATTCTAACCTCTTTCTCTATTTAATATCTATACTTCTACTACATTATACTTCAATTTATAAAAATCAGTAATGTGCAAATAATTAGGTACCTTTTAGTTTGTTCTTATCTTAGGTATAGGTACTTAAATGACAAACTTCCTGCTTAGAAACAAAAATTGTTCCCAAGAAGTCATTAATTGCATGACATTTTGCATCTTCTGTACTTTATTGAGGTTTTTTCTATGGTGAAAATATGCATATTTACATAACTAAATTTTATTAATACAAATGGTACACGGCTTGAAAACATTCAGTGTTATCAACAATTTTTAGCAATTTTGTTAATTCTTTAGTAGGACTTATTAGGACTATCAATTTGGAATTTCTGCCTAACGAAACTTAAGCTTCTATCTAGTAGCATATAATTTAAGATTAATTAATCGTGACCGGAAAAAATTGATCTCAACTTTGAATGATTTTGACATTTTTATTATTTTTGCAGATTGTTTATATCCTTTTCATATTTCTTCAAATAAATTTTCTAGCTTCTACTTTGCACATCTAGATTATCTTTCAAATACCAGATGTGAGAAAATTGTTCCATCTCAACATTTTGATACAACTTTGAAAATTGTTAAAAATTATTTAGAACAACTGAGATTTTATGCCATTTATTTTGTGATGATGTAAATCGTACATATAACATAAATTTAATTTGACAGACAGACGACAAGTCATTGATCCACATGTTCAATTTTGATGACATTTTGAAATTAGTAGTATGATACTTTGTACTAACCTGGGTTTTAATTACATTTAAAAATTTACATATCAGCATGTTGTCACACACAGGACTTTTTAAAATTCCAGTAATTTCTTTTCTCTTCATATAAAAAATAATCACCCTTAATGTCAAACAAGAGAAAATCGTTTTAAAAAAACTGTTGCTATCCTCCGGACTAAAAAGCCTAGATAAAGGTGATTGATTTCAATCTGCATTATGATAAGCATCTTGTTAGTTGTGTATATTTACCAGTTATAATTTTTAATGAGACATGGTAGGGATCGGCGAAGTTCGGTGGCCACAGGCGGGGGATTTTTGGAGTGGTAATTCATACAGGAGCAGAGGAAGGAAATTTGGGTGTGGGGGTAGTTATGCAGAAAAAGATAGGACGCTTGTAGAAAACCACTCACAAAAGAACGAAACAGTACTCATGGTGAGATTACAATCTAAACCGGTAATTGCAGTAATAATACAAGTATACATGTCCACCTCTAGCCACAGTGATGAAGAGATAGAAGCGATCTACAAAGATTTCGAAGACATATTAAGATACGTAAAAGGACATGAAAATTTAATAATTACGGGGGATTTTAATGCAGTGGTAGGCGAGGGTAGGGAAGGAGCGGTTGTAGGTTTATTTGGTTTAGGCACGAGAAACGACAGGGGAAATAGGCTAATAGAATTTTGCGACAAAAACAATTTAATCATCACAAAAACGTTATTTCAACATCATGCTAGAAGATGATATACGTGGAAGATGCCAGGAGATATAGGAAGATATCAAATAGATTACATTCTTGTTAGACAACGGTTTAGGAATCAAGTAAAAGACTGTAGAAGCTACCCAGAAGCAGATATATACACTGACCACAACATTGTAATTATGAAGGCCGCACTTAAATTTAAAAATTTGAAAAAAAGAAATGGAAAAAGGCACTTTTACTTTGAGAAACTAAAAGATAAAGATATTCAAGAAAGATTCGAAAAAAAGTCTAATGAATTGCTGAAAGATACTGGGAAAATATCTGATATTAAGGAAGTAGAAACAGAATGGAATAACATTAAATCCAGTCTAAACATGGCGGCCAGATTTATTCTGGTGTATACACAAAAAGAAAATAAGAAACCATGGATAACAAAGGATATTCTGAATTTAATAGAAGAAAGACAAAAATACAAAAATAAATCGGACGAAAAAGGAAAACAGAGATACAAAGCCATAAAATGGGAAATTATTCGCAAATGCAGGAAAGCTAAAGAACAATGGATTGATGAAAAGTGTAAAGAGATACAAACTAAGATGAAAGTAGGAAAGACAGACGAAGCATACCAAACTAATTAGAATCAATTTTAGGGATATAAAACCATATAGCAAAAATTAAAGGACGCGGGAGGAAACGTCATTATAGAAAATGTAGTAGAGAAAGTGTGTAGATGGCAAGAATATATAGGGAATTTATATGCAGGAACTAACAGCATTTGAACAGGAATCAGATATTGAAAATGATGACTTGGGATTTCCCATACTTAGAGATGAGTTTGAATTAGCATTAAAGGGTCTAAAAAATGACGAGGCGCCGGGTACAGATAAGGTGCAAGCAGAAACTCTAGAAGCTGCTGGACAAGCAGTAACAGAACGTCTCTTTCAACTTATAAGCTATATGTACGAGACAGACGAGATACTCAAAGATTTCAAACGTAGCAACATAGGAACTATACCAAAAAAGAAAGGCACGGATGGATGTGAAAATTTTTGAACAATAAGTTTGACAGCACATATGTTAAAAATATTAACTAGAATTGTACAAAGACGAATGGAAAAACGAGCTGAAGAGATACTAGGAGAAGATCGATTTGGGTTTAGGCGAAACAGGGGAACACGGGAGGCTATTTTAGTTCTGAGAGTAATAATGGAGAAAACAATAGTAAAAGGAGAAAACATGTATATAGGGTTTGTAGATCTGGAAAAAGCATTCGACAATGTAAAATAGACAAAAAATGTTCGAAATACTCAAAAAGATTGAAATGAGTTATAGCGATAGACGAATAGTACATAGCTTATACAAAGAGCAAACAGCAGTAATAGAATTAGAGCAGGAACATACAGAAGTAACCATTAGGAAAATGTGAGACAGGGATGTGCCCTATCCCTATTAATTTTTAACTTGTACATTGAAAAGGCAATGAATACTGTCAAATGCAGGAAGACATTTGGAATTACTATGCAGGGACAAAAAATTGATATGCTTAGATTTGCAGATGATATAGCGGTATTAGCGTCTAGCAAGGAAGAGTTAGAAGCTGCTCTTAATGAAATGGAAACGGTTCTAACAGAGAGATACGGTATGAAAATTAACAAAAATAAAACTAAAGTACTGGTATGCAAAGAAGGGGAAAATAAATCAAAAACAAGAATTCAAATAGGTAACAAGAACTTACAAGAGGTTAAGGATTTCTGCTACCTAGGAAGCCAAATAACGCAAGATGGGAAAAACACAAAAGATATAAAACAAAGATTAGCTCAAGGTCGTGCTGCATTTAACAAGAAAAAACAACTACTGTGTTCAAAGACAATAAACAAAGAAACAAGGAAAAGATTGCTTAAAACATATGTGTGGAGCACAGCACTGTACGGCTGTGAAGCCTGTACAGTAGGAGAAGCAGACAAGAAAAAGGTAGAAGCCTTTGAAATATGGTGCTACAGACGTATGATGAAGATATCATGGACAGACAAAGTTAAGAACGAAGATGTATTAAAAATGGTAATGGAAGAAAGAAATATTTGGAAAACGGTAAAAAATAGGACAGATAGAATGATAGGCCACATACTACGGCACGAGGGAATAGTGCGGAATATATTAGAAGCGGATATAGGAAAAAAGATAGGAAGAGGTAGACCTAGGTTAGACTACTGCACACAGATAGTGAAAGATGTAGGCTGTAGGAATTTCAGAGAAATGTGTTGGCTAGCTCAGAATAGAAATCAATGGAGGTACGCTTCCAACCAGTCGCAAGATGGATAAACTAATGAGAAAAAAGTAACTGTACTTAAACATTATGATTATTATAAGCAACTACAAGTATTGGTTGGGCAATATTCTCGAATAATGTTAATTGTGTGTAAGGATTTACTGGAAAACTATTAATTCGGCAAATCTCTAAGTGTTGAGGAATCTTGGCAGCCACGGGCTGCTTAACCCCCTTCACTGAATATCAGTGAAATAGGGCATAAAATTAGAAAACAATAGAAGGGGAACCGAATTTCAAGAAACTGTGTTGGATAGTTCAGAATATAAATAAGTGCAAATACGTGTCCAGTCAGTTTTGAGACAGAAAACCTAATGACGAAAAAATAAGTGCAGATAAATCTGATGATTATTATGAACAAATACAGGTGTTGGTTGTGAAATACCTGCAACTAATGTTGACTGCAAAAAGACATATTGGATAAAATATTAAATTGGCAAATGTTCAAGTTCTGGGGGAACTTGGCAGCCACAGGCTGCTTATTCCCCTTCACAACCACTGAATGTCTGAGAAATAGGATATATAATTGTAAAACAATAGAAGGGGGCCGAACTGCATCTAACAAGAAAGAACAGCCCGTATGATGAAAGACAACAAACATAGAAACAAGAAGAAAATTGTTGAAAGCATAGGTGTGGAGCACAGCACAGTTTGCCTATGAAATACGGGCAGTAGGAAAAGCAGACAGAAAAACGGTGGCGGCCTTTTGGAATGTTGTGCTTCAGATGTATGAGGATGATAGCATGGACAGACAAAGGTAATAACAAATAGGTTATAGAGATAGTGGGGAACAAGGATATCTGTGGAAGAAAATAGGAGAAATAGAAGGGCACTATACGTTCTAAAACATTTTTGGGGAATAGTATGAGATATATTACAAGCAGAGATAGGAGAAAGGGGGTAGATGTAGACCTAGATTAGACAGTGATAGATGCAGACTGTGCAAATTTCAGGGAAATGTGTAGGTTAGTTCAGAATAGGAAACAATGAGGGTACACGTCTAACCAGTTCCAGGACTGAAGACCTAATGATGATGAATTTTTAATGAAAGTTTCTGTAAAAATGATGGAGAAAACCCCCACTTATAATAAACCTTTATTTAATTATGGTTTTGAGTACCTAATGTGAGACACTGTGGCTAGCGGCACACTAATCTGCAGCTAAAATTAAAATGAAATATACAGGAAATGTTTATGGCGTCATTAGTGACATACCTTCATATTTACAAATCTATAGTATAAATTGAATGTTATACAACCAACTTATAGTATGACTTTGTTATATAGACAATTTTAAATTACTTTTATACAAAAATAATTTGGTCCAAAAAATTGTTATTTTTTAAAATGCTTGCAGTGTTAAAAGATTATGTAATTTGCAGAAGTATTTGTTTTAGAAAGTAATTATTTTTATGCAATTGTGTGGTGTAGCGGTTATAGTGTCTGGTTTTGACCCAGGCGGCCCAGATTCAATTTTTTTTTATAACTTATTTTTTATACCGACGCTAACCGCATACTCATGTGTGAATTAATTCAAAATTACCCACACAAAAAATTGTTGTGACATCTTCAGGTTTGCAATTTAAAGCAGTCTGCGAGATTTGCTTTTTGAATTATGACCTAAGTCATATCTTTTTTTTTGTACAATTCTGCTTGTTCTTAAATTAATTTAAGTTAGGAAATTCATTTGTAGTGTGCTACGAGTGAATACAAAGTAATTATAATGTAGCAAAAGACTTGCTTATTATTCTTACAACACTCCGAGAGAAACATTTTATTTTATTAGACAAATAATTTGTATAATTCTAAAATTTTGACAAAACACGTAAAAATAAATTTATTAATTTTTTTTTTGGTAACTTGATGCAATAGCAATATATACAAATATTGAAACGTATCATGGCCTTTGTATCTATTCTCAATCCTTATGACACTTGGTTTAAATCTATTGTCTATTGTGAATTTCCATTCCTAATTTGTATCGACAAACTTTCACATATTTGGCATTTGCTGCCTTGGATTTTGAGACAAACTAGACTGTGCATATCTACTAGAATCCTTGTGTGAAACGTTTGTTAAAATCTTAAATAAATCTTCCACACTATGCACTTCATGTATCATCATTCTTGCTAGATTTTGCAATTGGCTATTATTCAGTCCATCAATAAGGTATTGAATTAATTCAGGTTCAGGAACAGTTGCATTATTCCCCAAAATAACTTTATCTTGATAATATTCAAAGAACTCTCACCTTGTCTCCATCTACGACTTTCGAATTATTTACGCAAAGTAACAATATGGTGATGTGTGCTGAACATTTTCTGCATCTCACACTTATGTTGAGACCAATTCATCGTAACATAATCGACTTTGGGATTATGCCATTCTTTTGCCTGGCCACCGAATTTACCCACAGCAATTATTTGCACAATACTGTCTGGAACACAATATGTATTTTGTACTGAGCTAACTCTTTGTAACCAAACGTTTACATCACTGCCTGTGCCCTTGATTTCTGGCAATAGATTGCTTATTTCTTGATTCGTAAACGGTCTTGCTGTTTGCACATGTTCAAATCTTCCCGCGCCCTTAAATTCTGCGCCTACTACTTGTTGCTGCTGAAAAACATAATTCCCCGTACTGTTGCTTGAATTACTTCATCCATTGTCATAGAACTAGCTTCTACACTATTTGCACTGTTCCGATTAGTGGCGTTTTCAGAATTTTCCTTAATCCATCCATAATTGCAACTTAACCTCCAATTTTTCTGCACGCCACGTGTATATAATCATCACAAATTTTTCATAATCCCGATTATAGGGTTGCTTAACCCTACACCTGAATTCTGTAGGATATTCTCCAGCTAAATAATTCACTTGATTGAATAAAATAATAATTAATCGGCAGCAAAATCTTTTATTCAGTTCCAGTTTTTCTAATAATCTCACATCCATTAACTAACAACATCCTCCCTCTATCCCCACTTTTCGGAACCCCTATCTCAATTCCCTACTACTACATTCTGGTGCGTAATTTAAATCTATTTAAAACTAAAATAGCCTGCACTATACATCTGCAAACATATTAATATTACACTTCTTATTTCATATTTAAATTAAATTGTTTTTTCAAAAATCGGGACAATTGACCAGTTCTACTTGTAGCAAGATTCTTCATAAAATGCAGCGATAACAACACCCCTTGGGAAAAAAATTATTGCAATTTTTGTATTTCAATTGAAACAAATCAATTCAGCAATAACATATTATCTAAAAACGTAAACACAACAGATACGATTAAATAACATCAAATTCCACAAAGCAAACATCAGACAACTTCATTTGTAAACACTAAAGTACGTCACTAATGATGTCACAAACTTTCCTGTGCCATTAATACTGGTTTTAACCACACATTAGTGTGCGACTAGCGTCGACCAATGTGAAAAAGTATTGTCACATTAATTTGCAATGTATTATGTTTCAATATTTTGCATTAGATAAAAATTCAAACCTCCTAGTTATATAATGCCGACAATTTTAAATGACACTTGTATGTTTATATTAGGAAAGGCCAAGACGTTGACTATGGTTGACCATTTGACCATGTACACGATTTAGGTAGCCAGCAAGAGCTAGATGCGAAAGTAACATAATCAAAGAACAACAATAAAAAATTGTCACCATGCACTAATTTAATGAAAGCAATATTTATCTACAATCATCTCAAATTCAATTAGAACACTAGCACACAGCATATGCTATGAATACTGATGCTTAATAAATAAATGCTCATATTGTTGGTTTCATTAGTTCTCGTGTTTCATATCGTATCAACTGCTAAAGAACGTTAATAAGTTATAAAGTAAATTAGAACAGAACATTTTTAATATGAGTCTTGATCTAGAATTATTATATTTATTTATTTATTTATTTTGAATTTCACAGGGAAAAATCACAAACAGTACCAAACCAAAAAAAAAACTTAACAATATTACAAAGGTAACAAAGATAAGGTATTTTTAAGAATACAGAAATTGACAGTAAAATTGTCAATTTCTGTTGGAAAGAAATTGTTATACTTGCTCAATAAATTGTCCACAAAAGCATTGGTGCCATAATTGGTATGGCGACTGTTCACTCTAAATAATTCATAATTGCGAGTAACATGTGGCGGTACTTTTGCTAAGTAATTCTTTGCAGTCTATAACCTGATAAAAAAACTTTATATAAGAACAGACTGATACCCAACTAACTGCTGTCTTACTCATGCAAACATCAATGTAGGGAAAATTAAGTTTCTATAAGATAAATTTAACAAATTTATGTTGCACCTGTATAAATAGAATTCCATATTCCACTGTTATACTCTAATATACTGCACACTAATGAACCATACAAACATTTAAAGCTCTTACGTCCTTAATGTGGGTTGAGTTTCTCTTAACAAAACTCAACATTTTAAAAGCTAAAGCAACTATGGTTGATATGTGCACAGCAAACAGGAGACGAGCATCAAATAACACTCCTAGGTCTGATATGCAGCTGACAATGTCAAATCCCACCATATTTATATTGTAGTTGAAAGAAATTAATTCCATACATCTTGAAAATCTCGTAACCTTGCACTTCTTAATATTTAACTTGAATAAGTTAGTATCCATGTACTTGACGAGATTATCTAGATTTGATTCAACCTCCACACTATCATAAGGACTATGGATCGAGCTGAAGAACTTCAGGTTGTCAGCATAAAGCATGCATTTACATTTGACAGATTCGGTAACTCTTATTTTGTCAAATTCATCAACGGAAACAAGATCAAGTGTTCTTCCACAGAAGTTATTGCACAGTTAACCTTTTGTAGGTTATACGAATCCATGTCTTGAATGAAAGATTCAGCATCAGCAGGGGTGGAATTCAAAGGGTTCACAAACGTTCCATCGTTATCTAATGACTATTGAATCTTAGGTAGCTCGAAATCGCCAATAATAAGAAATTGGAAATCGCTGTTTTCAGCTAGTATTCTTTCTGCCGTATTCGTAAAACTTTCATATTGCTTGTAGTTAGCATTTGGATGAAAGTATACTCTCTTACAATTTAAAAAAGTCGGTAATCCAGTTAAAAAAGTCGATAAATACATCGCGCAAGCGCAATGAATAAGAAAGCGAGCAACGCCCCTGGCGGATGGTAACGACAACCTTATTACAGATTCCGCGTTGCCAACTGCTAATGACGTCACTAATGCACAAATTATATTGCGTAATAATCGGAAATATAAAAATTTAAACAAAAGTTCATATCAGTGAACAAATTAAACACTGTACTACTTACCCCGGAAATCCGAACGTTCTGTGGGGTTGAGCTAACGATGGCCTCTATCAAGGTCCATCAGGGCTCCATCCCGGAGTAATTAAAGATGGTGACTCGTTCATCTCGGGTTGTGGAGTACGGTTTGCCTACGGCTCAAATTGTCCTACCTATGCAGGGATCGGATAAGGAAAATAAGGTATAAGGGGCGACAAACAAAGATAATTAGGCAGGATATCTACATAGGTAAAGATAAGCACGATACGATACCTCAAAGCGTCCACTCCACTCGAAGGCACGGGCTAAAAAGCCACGTTTAATAAAGTCACGGAAACACTTGTCCCCACTTTTTTGTGTTTTACACGTCGGCGCGAGGTTATTCTTCCAACCCTCTCGCGTCGCGCGATCTGGCGCAAACGCACTGTGACGTAACGGAAAAACACGCCCCGAGTCTTTTGAAATTGTGACGCGAAACTTCCGCACATCGAAATTAACCTAAAAATAATGTTTAAGTGCCAATTTGATTGGCAAGTAACAATCGCGACAAAGCCACAAAAGAAAAAACTTAAAAAAGAAAAAATCTGTTAGCACAGTAACAGCTTAAAATCTAAGTCCTAACTACCCTATATAAAACCTAACTTAAAACCTACAAAATGTTTATATAAGGCGCCACCTGGTTTTTTGACCGATAACACGTCTCCCGAAGTACCAGGAAACGGAAAAGGTAGCCCCATTGTTTTTGACTACACTAATCATCGACAGCACAAATTTGCCGGGGAGCATGAAACACTACTTAAACTAAAACAGATGCGACAAGTCGCCTAAACCTATCTAACTAAAGCTAACATTAAAGTTCTTATGTGCAAACACACATGAGTGTTGCATCAAAACTATTCTTCTTTTGGCAAGAAGTGCCCAAATTTAAAAATGTTCATGGAGTGCGTCACTCTGCACTCTAGAAAATTTTGTTACTGGTACTTTGGTTTTCTAACGATGCACATTTAAAACTTGTCCATGACATAGTTGTGAATCAACTAATTTACCAAAAGTACCACCCTACTAAATCCTTATATAGCTAACCTAACAAATTACATTTCTATATCAGGCTAGCTTTTTCACTCAAATTTCAAGAAAAATAATTCCCACGTCTGGTCATAGATACCACACGTTAGGAAGGTAAAAAGATAAGGCAAGATCTCAAATTGTTGTTAAAGATAGTAGATAAGATAACGATATGAGCTTAAATTGTTATCCTCAAAGGTAATGGATAAGATAACGATATTAGCTTTGGTTATTATTTGAGATACTAGATAAGATAACGCGATATTAAGCTAAAGTTATTATAAGAGATAGTAAGTAAGGTAACGCGACAATAAACAAAAGTTATTACTAAAGAGAATCGGTAAGATAACGCGAAATTAAATAAAAGTTATTACTAATGGTAGTCGGTAAGATAACGATATTCAACTAAAGTTATTATTAAAGGTAATCGGTAAGATAGCGATATTAAAACTAAGGGTATTATCAAAGATAATAAAGAAGACAAAGGTATTGGCTTAGTTATTACCCAAGACAATGGATAAAGGTAAAGATAGAGTGACTCCGTGGAGTCGTTAAATGGGGATTGTCTCGTGCCCTCTAAAAAGAGAAACCTGTGAAGCAGGTCCGTTTACAAGAAACGGCACGAGGGACCGGCAAAGACATTTGGGTGCATTCCTGCACCCGGCGTTATTCGATATCGGTGATACAATCACCCGATACCCACACGGTATATACGATATACTCATCCACTCACACATTCACACACTCATACATACCTTCACTGCCAGGGCCCATGCGCTGACAGCGGCACCGCATGACCCCACGAAAGATTCGCAGAGACGTGGTCCAGGTGTCTGTGAAAACCTCTCGCGCAACCACACGGTGACTAACAGAAATGAAAAGGCAGTAGAGAAACAGGAATGGTTAAAGGAGGTAGGTTATTTGGAATGCATTAGAGGCACTTCCAGGTAGAAGGAAGTAGAGGAAGGGCTCGCATTGAGCAAAAGAGACAGAAAAAGGTGGATAGCAAAGCGCTACTCAACCAGCCAATGTGGTCAGTAGCTCGGAGTGAGGGAACATCACTCTTATGTGGCAGACGGGTGTTCCGGGACAAGAACAGGTCCACCGAAAGAAGAATAAGGCATAGCGGAAACAGCGGGATAAGAAAAAGTATAGTTTTTGGACAAGCGTCCGAGAGAAGGTAGAGAGTTGTCCCTGTTAAACACAGCGCAGTCTGAAGGACCACCTGCGATATTAATCCGACAAGATAAGGTATATCATAAGTTGAAATTCACTAGGCTCCTAAGAGAACTAGTACGATCATTTTCCTAACGAGTGCATCCACTACGATAAGAAAATCAGACAAAAGTTGACACAACAACTTACAAGTATCATTACAGATACAAACACACGAAAACAACTGTTTTAAGGTAGTTTTTTAAAACGGTAGCACCCTAAACACACAAAAATATCTAATTATAAGCAGTTAAATACAGATACACTGTTCCAATATGCTAAAACAACCGAGAGTTTAATAAGATATCAATAAGAAGCAATAGCACCTCACCACAAAGTTCAATAAAAAACAATGGAAAAAAATGTTTATAAGTTATGTTGATTTAATAGAAAAAGAAACAAATAATGATGTAGTATAATGTGGGCGACTGCAATAATTCAGAGAAAAAACACATGGAATAGACAATCCTAGCTTTTTGCAACTGCGAATATGGACTATTTCTTTCAATGGCATAGGCCGCGTCTCCTATGTGAGTCCAAAGAAGAAAAACATCCACTCAACATCAGCTAAAACCAATCATATAAATTCGATGAGTTATTTCAACCAAAGTTACGACAATTACCACACAAAATTAAATGACGTAAGAAAAACACTACAAACCAAAAATATGCTGTAGGAAAAGTTCGAGGGTTGATTAAATGAAACAACAGAGTTATATTGGGGGGTGTAGAGAATGAAGTGATATATAAGTAACGGTATGGTCAAGGAAAAGTCGACCAAAAGAAAAAGATAGCTAATTTAAGGTAAGTAAAGTTAAACGTGTAAGAGATTATATACTGTATGAGAGAGGGAATAAGTAATTAAAGATAACTAATTGATGGTGAGAACAAAAAATATTAGGTAAATAGTGAGGGTTTAATCATATTAAGGTACCAGGCATCAGGGATTAAATTTGGAATGTTAAGAGAGACAACATCACGAGATAAGGCATCAGGTACGATATTTAATTTGCCAGGCCTATGCCTAACATCAAAAGTGAATTGAGAGATACGCAAGTGCCATCTTGCCAAACGACCTGCGGGCTGTTTCAAGTTATTAAGCCAAGTGAAAGCTAAGAACATTAGGTACATTGTCAAAGAAGTAAACGTGAAAAGCTCTTAGATATACATAAGGTTAAACGATTTTAAAGATAATTTTAAGACATTTAATGAGGTTTAAATCGATATGTGAAGAGATAAGAGTAATTAAAACTCGATTCACTAACAAAATTGTTGAAAAACAAAAAGATATTTTATAAAGCATATATTTACTGGGATGGGAAGCTCTCATTTGAGTTCTACCCAAACCAATGAGGAAAAATTTCAACATCATTATTAAAAAAATGATTTACAAATTGTAAAGCGACAAACTTACCAACCGAATTCTCGTCTAGACTTATAATGCTCTACGACTGGCCCTTGGGTCTCGTTCTAGACTTACAGAGCTATACGACCAAATCCGACAGTAAATTTCGCTTAACGGATGTTAAGGTACGTTGAAATATCAATAACTAAAAAGAATATGCAATCAAGACAAAATCAAACTCGCTACATGAAAGAAAAATTCCACGATACCTATACAAAAGGTATTCCAAATTATTGGAATGTTCTTTCAATATTGGAGAAGTTATCACCAACTATCGTAAATGAGTTTAAATAATAAACGTTAACGGAAATTCCTTTATTTTAGTATTCAAAGGAGCAGATATAAAGAGATGCAGTTTATTACAACATTTTGGAAGGTAAAAATATGGTTAGGTAATTTCGTTACTATATATAAAGCAAGAACCTCTATAAAACGCATTTATAGGTTATACTGTTTAAAACATACAAGGGAACAACTTTTAAAATTATATCCAAACAAGATAATATCTAAGAGAAAAAAATATATCAGGGTTAGGTCAAAATATCGCTTTAAAAGACACTAAAAACCCAGGTAAGTAGGAAATCTATATTTAGACAAACAATTTTGTTATGTATATGTAATTATGAGTTATACTAAATAATTTCGGTTATAGAAAACACTTCAAATTATAAAAAAAAAGTAGATAATGTGTTATTTACCAAATGCAACAAGGTTCCGTTAAACTAGCATTTTCAAAAGATATTCTAAAGGTGCAATTCACTACAATAACGTTTTTAAACATAAGGTTTCTTTAAAATACGTTCAAATATTCTAATCAAACAGGAAAATGCCTAAGGCACTTTTTTTTTTAGATAATGTAAACACACAAGGTAATTTATGTACAGTTTTTTTTTTAAACAACAAGGGTTATGTTTAAATTTAATATAAATAGATAATTTTGTACTAAACCGTGTTTAAAGACATAAAATTAGGTAAATGCTTATTTATTTATATACTTACATGCATAAAAGTAGGGTTAGATAATTGATGTTTCCTAAAAGTTCATATATGAATCCAAAAATAAACTAATCACATAACAACATAATTGAAGTTAACAAACAGATCGCACATTCTAAATTTGGGAAAACATTATACAAAAACACATTTTATAAACAACAGTTATATTTTTTCAAAATGGCCGTTTCACCTTTTATTGCCATAGCAACTGGTTTCGACATCTGGAATGTGGCGTTTTCCGAAACGCGAGTATAAAATTCAAGGTTACAGATATTAAATAATTAATTTTTTTAGTGAAAAAGCTAATAAATTACATTAGGGAATACATTATATAGTCCTAAAAACAAAGGAAAATTCATAGGTTTACCGTTTCCTCGTTAAAGGCGCCATTCTTACAATTTAAAAAGTCGGCAATCCAGTTAAAAAAGTCGATAAATACATCGCGCAAGCGCAATGAATAAGAAAGCGAGCAACGCCCCTGGCGGATGGTAACGACAACCTTATTACAGATTCCGCGTTGCCAACTGCTAATGACGTCACCAATGCACAAATTATATTGCGTAATAATCGGAAATATAAAAATTTAAACAAAAGTTCATATCAGTGAACAAATTAAACACTGTACTACTTACCCCGGAAATCCGAACGTTCTGCGGGGTTGAGCTAACGTTGGCCTCTATCAAGATCCATCAGGGCTCCATCCCGGAGTAATTAAAGATGGTGACTCGTTCATCTCGGGTCGTGGAGTACGGTTCGCCTACGGCTCAAATTGTCCTACCTATGCAGGGATCGGATAAAGAAAATAAGGTATAAGGGGCGACAAACAAAGATAATTAGGCAGGATATCTACATAGGTAAAGATCAGCACGATACGATACCTCAAAGCGTCCACTCCACTCGAAGGCACGGGCTAAAAAGCCACGTTTAATAAAGTCACGGAAACACTTGTCCCCACTTTTTTGTGTTTTACACGTCGGTGCGAGGTTATTCTTCCAACCCTCTCGCGTCGCGCGATCTGGCGCAAACGCACTGTGACGTAACGGAAATGCACGCCCCGAGTCTTTTGAAATTGTGGCGCGAAACTTCCGCACATCGAAATTAACCTAAAAATAATGTTTAAGTGCCAATTTGATTGACACGTAACAACTCCACATATTACTATGGATAAGAAGTCGAGTTTTAGTTTAACCCACACATCTTCAAAAAAAATGCTGTTACAGTCTTTAATCTCACTAGTCGCTATATGAGAGGAAATAGCACCCAGTGTGCCACCTCCGCAATCATAAATAAGAACGTCGTAATTACAATCATGTCGGAAGACCTGATATGAGTTGGAAAACAGTTCATAGTCTGAATAGTCACTATTAATCCAGGTCTCAGTTAAGATTATCATCTCGTAATTTCAGCAAGAAGCAGCCCGATAAAGTTTAGCAGTCTTAGTGCACAAGCCAAGCACATTCTGGTAATGACTATGACTATTGTGCTTTACCAAACAATAGCAATGTCTTTCTCAACTTCATTTAATTTGTATACTCCGGTTAATGCTTAAACACAATTAATACAATAAAATTTTGTTTTCTATCTATATTCCATCTGAATCGACACAACGATTGTTTTTTTGAGGATGTGGCGATAAAAATAGCGACTAGAATGAGTGAGCAGGGCTCTTTGAGTGCAAGAAAAAGTGTAAGACTTACCACTATCACGGTCCATGTGAAGTTCTTTTTAATTATTGTCTTATTTGTGGCTCTAATGTTGCACTAACAAAAACAGCAAATGTTTTAAAGGAATTTTAAAACTACACACATGCACAATATGGTATTGATTTTCGGCTTGACACTAAAATGCAAAAAATGAAAGTATGTAAATTAGAAAGTAGCTCATCTACACAACAATCTTTTTTATTATATCAAACACATAATCTAAAGCTATGGCATTGTTGTCATTTGTGGTCCAACACTGCTTGCCACACCATCACAGAAAAAAAAATCATATTTTGTAAGTGCATTCCCTTATGGTTTGACTTTTTACAACTAATTTTTTTTAAATTTATATTGTATCCGCACTAAAAATGGCGACCATTTTTATTTTAGGATACACACTATTTTTGCGTTTGTAAGCATTTTCGGTTTTCTAAATTATTTACCACTGGGAGACTTTTCAAATAAAGTGTAATGTATTTAATATATTCAGACCTAAAATTGAAGCTCTATTTATATGCCTTCACACAGTAAAGGTCTCTATGGTATCAACCTTCGGTGTAATTGCAAATTGAGATTCAACTTGTTACGTAAATCATAATACAATCGATAGAAACAACAAGGTAATGGACTCAGTGGGAGAGTGCACGACTGTAAGAAAATAATAATAATATTTATTTTAAAGTAGGTAATCCTAATATTACAATACATTAGAATAAAAAATAAAAAGAACATGTTTTCTTAATTTAAGTACATTTAAATACAAATATTTAAATACAAATACATTTAGTGTTACTTAGAAGTTACTCAAGACTAAAAAGAAATATTAATATCAGTAGAAGCAACTATTACTTAACTAGAAGTTTGAAAATTATAATTACTCCTACCAAGTTGAGGTCATTTAGTTTATTTTATAAAGTACTTACGTTTTAATTAGGTTTTAGTTTTTTCATTAATTCCCGTTTAAAAGATATCAATGTATTACAGTCTTGAATATCTTTTGGTAAAGTATTATATTTAATCAGACCTTTGAAGAATATTGAATTCATAGTTTCAACTTGGTCCTTGCAACATTTAAATTGCCTTGTGACCTAGTTTCGTGGTTATGTATTTGGTTAGCATAAACAATAAACTCATCAAAATATCTTGGCATTAATCCATTTATAATTTTAAAAATAAATATTGTTAAATATTCAATTTTTACAGTAACCGATAGCTATTCTAGGGTGCTTAACAGTTTTTGAATGTTAGTCCTTTTGATACATTCCAGTATGATTCTTAAACCTCTGTTCTGTAGTTTTTGAAGAGTACTTAACTTATTTTGGTCAAATAAATATAGTATTGTTGTGCAATAGTCAAAATGTGGTTGAATGATTGTTTTGTAGACTGTAATTTTAGTTCTTAAAGACAATTTAGGTGCTAATCTTGAGAAGAAATATAGATTTTTGTAATTTTATTGTTAACATAATCAAAGTGGTTTTTAAATGTTAAAGTACTATCCAACATAATACCTAAATACTTAGTTTGTTCAACAATTTGTAATATTTCATCACCAATCTTCACTGTAATAACATTTCTATCGAGTTTATTTAATTTATTAGTATTTCCAACAACCATTGCCACAGTTTTGCTTGTATTAAGTTTCAACTTGTTTATTTGAAAGTAGCTATAACTTTAATCCAAGCTATTATTCATTTTATTTGTTGCTGTTTGTATATCAGAGTCTTTGATTACAAGTAGGGTATCATCGGCATATAGATTAACAAATTCACATTCATTGTCAATACTCTGAAAATCATTTAAATACAAAATAAATAACAAGGGTTCTATAACACTTCCTTGAGGGACACTATTTCTTAATAGCACTGAACTAGATGTTGAATTTCCTACTTTCGTTTTTTGTTTTCTATTTGACAGGTAGTCATCCAACCATTTTATCACTGTTCCACCAATGCCATAGTGTTGTAACTTAGTCAATATTAATTGTCTGTTAATTGTCTCAAATGCTCTTATAAGGTCTATGAAAACAGCAAGTATATACTCATCTTGATCAATGTATTGCTTCCACTCACTAAAAGTTAGCTGAATAGCAGTTTCACAAGAGTGCTTAGATCTAAAACCTGATTGATTACAATTCAATAACTGGTTACTGTCCACATAGTTTATTAATTGGTTATATACAGCAATTTCTAATATTTTTTCAATACAAGGAAGTGTGATTATTGGCCTATATTCGCTTGCTAATGTGGTGTTTTGAACTTTTGTAATAGGAATTACTGTACTACATTTTAGCTTGCTTGGAAAACTGCGAGTTCTTAAGGAGGAGTTGACCAGATGAAGAAGAACATGCCCAATTGTATCAAAAGTTGCCTTAATTACTTTTGTGTTTACTGTATCTGACCAGTTACACTTGTTAGGTAGATTATGCACAATTTTTTTTATATCATGTAAGGCCGGCCTTACATAGTCGCTTCTAGAAGCTGCTTCTTCGGAAAGAAGTGACACTAGTTTTGTGTACCGCTTTACATAGTAGCGGCAAGAAGTGGCTTCTAATATTGGCACATGCGCATCTAATATAAATTTGTCGGCACTTTAGTAACCAAACAGTGTTTAATAGTTATTTTTATGTACAAAATAGCTAAAATGGCAGTACTTCTAAATAAGAATGCATTGTTTTGGTTCATCAATTTCTAACCTTGACTGCAGGTTCACTGAATTTTCTAACCTAACCTAACAAATAATATGTCAAATTGTAAAAAGAAGCGAAGAAGTTAACATTGAACCAACTTCTTCGCTTCTTTTTGCGGTCTTATATTTGGGAGTCACGTGTGCTTAGCAAACCAATCAGAATGCGTATAGAAAAAGAAGCAGCTTCTAGAAGCGACTATGTAAGGCCGGCCTAAGGCTAACAATTTAAATTCAGTAAATTTGACATTGTGGCTGTGCAATGGGTTTAGTCGATATAGAATATTAGTGTCAGAGATACTCTTTACAATATCTTCAATGCTGTTCACAAAGTAGTCATTTAAATGTTCAGCTATATCCTGTTCTTCTGTCATAATGATCTTATGGTGATTATTTTCAAATTGTACCCTTTGTATTTCACAATTTTTTTCTTTATTACTAACCAACATTTTTAATATTTTCCACATTTTAGTGCTGTCTCTTCTGTTATTGTCAATTTGTTTTTCATAAAATTCTTTTTCTTTCCTTTTCAATAAATTAACAAATTGATTTCTACATGTTTTATAATCTTTCCAGTTTGCAAATATTTATTGAACTTGAATTTTTTATAAGCAGTCTCTTTTTTTAGCTTTGGCATGCACTTCATTGTCATACCATTTTAAACAGTTATGTGGTTGAAATTTGCTTCGAATATGGGCTTTATGGTCTAACGCATGTGTAACTTTATTTAGTATATCATTTATTTATTTATTTCTTTATTTATTGATAAATCCACGGACACAAAGGTCCTTATACAAAATTAAAAAAGAATAACAAAATAAAGGACTATAAAATATAACTTAGTTATAAACTATAACAAAATGAATATAGGACTCAGTACCTATGCAGTAATTTACGAATAATAGGTTTAAAGCAACTTAAGCGATCAGAATTTCGCACAGTCTCATCAAGAGAATTCCACTTCCTACGCAGTCTAGGACAGGCAGAATAGAAAGCAAAATTAAATTTATGTCGTTTGCTCCATGATAAGCGATGATGTCTAGTCGGATATGAATTAAGACTAAGGGCAAAATGCCCCACTGTAAATTCACAATTTAAGAAACCATTTAGAACCTTATAAACAAAGATAACATCAGAAATATCATGCATTGATTTTAAGGTGGGCAAATTAAATTTAGAATTATATCAACATTCGTGTTGTCAAATTTCCATGTAGATTTTAAAAGTCTTAGGTTAATTTGGCGAATGGCTGCTTCTTTTAGGTTTCTGAATTGATTTATTTGGTTATTACTATTATAGTGTTTATTTTCTTTAGTAATTGCTACTGATATAATATTGTGATCAGTTATTGGTGTCGAATGGACAATAACCTTAACTTGTTTAGCATTAGTTAAGATACAGTCAATTAACGTGGAACTATTTTGTACAATTCTAGTAGGCTCTGTAATTAATTGCTGTATACCATTTACCCTAATGAAATCACTTAACTTTTTTATATAGTAGTTACCCTTATTCTCATAATTTAAATTGAAATCTCCTACTATAATACATCGTAGGTTTGTATTAAATAGGTTTTCACTCCATTCTTTAAAGTTCTTCAGAAACACTGCATCACTTGCACTTGGGGAGTGGTATAACACTCCTATGTTCCATAGTGACCCAAATTATAACACTTTCACAGTATTGTGGTAAATATTTGAAATAAAATAAATGGTAAAACAACCTAATAATCATTTAGGATATTACTCATACCACTCCGTAAAGTAATAAAAATAAATATCAACTCAGGTAACATATATAATGTGACAGGATAATAGTACAATTAAAGTAATTAAAATATTGGCAATTTTTGGTCGCCAAGGAAAACATTCTCCCCATGCACCAAAGGGCCGTAATTCAAACTTAAAATTAGTAGTAACAATGTACATATAGGAATAGGCATTTGTACGATAATTACATGAAATTTTTATTTAGAATCTAACGTCCCTATTGGTAATATTTTACCAGTACTAATGGAAAGTTGAACCAAGAAGATAACTGCAGATTTGGCAAGTATCACTAGAATGAACGGTATAAAATTTGTTTAAATACAGAAACCACACATTAAAATTTGTGGACCAATCCTAGATAGGCTACTCGTTTCATGGCGTCGTGCGATAAGACGATTCCCTTGGAGTAGGTTTAATTATATGTACCCCTTAATTTTTGAGGTAGCAAGATAAATAAATTATCCCTGCAGTGAATATAAATAGGCAGAAGCATGTCACGTAGACTACAAGGTTAAAATAAAAGCGGTAATATGGGTAGGACTCACCAGATGGACGTATAAGGTGACTTTGCTGCATGCATTGATAGGACGGACCGCTTGACCCAGTGAATATCAACTATCTATACGGTGGTGAAACATCCTTATGGTATCTCAGGCGTTACGCCCACGGAAGAATCTGAAGAGCAAATATGAACGAATTAAGGAATGCACTAGTAAATTTACAATTTGTAAACTGCAAATTAGCTTACTACATGAGAAGATTATCACTCCGACACTCATAGCATCAACTTCACCATGTGCAAATCTGACAGGAAACATTAATGAAGACCCTGATGAACAAGGAATTTGCTTTTGCAAAAACATTAATATTGTGTTATAGTTCAAGGTATAACTGTTATAGTCCCGCGCCCGCGTGTTCAGAGCCACTACGACAGTTGGTAACACATATTAACCACATACACAATATTGCGCAACAAGATATTAAGTCATAATTGCGTCTCAAATTGTATCACATACCAAAAATGTTTACAGTGATAGAAGAGACGCCCCAAAAAAGATAAAAAACACTCTCCAAAAAAATGTGGAGCTCTTCACGATTTTGCGGTTATCCTTGCACAGGAGCCATACTCATTTCCATGGATCTCGGCGTTGTTGGGCGTGGGTTTGGTTAGCCATCGTTGAAATCAAATTTTCTGTCTTCCCCCTTCTTTGTTTGTAGCGGTACTATAGGAATAAGGTCAAGGCAACGATATCAGGTAGAGATAAAGGGAAACCTACATTATCTGAAAGAGAAAAGACAAAGGCACGACACAGATAAACCTCACTGTTCGACGTCTCGTTGGCTAATCCTCGTCGTGTCGCAAACCGCGCACTTACTTCCTCACTCTACGTCTGCGCATTCTCTTGTGCCGACGCAACTGTCCGAAGTGACGGAAATGCACAAGTCTATTTTTTAAAAATATTGGCGCGAATTCAATCACAAATTAAAAAGTGTGCAATGCCAATTTTTGGCATGTAACAATTGTTCGTTATATAGCTTTAGTAAAAGAATGAGAGTGTTCTTTCATCACAAGCAAAGTCTAATTCAACACGTTATCAAAACAGGTGTGTGTAGAATTCTTAGCAAGTCTTTATCAATTGATAAAGCCAATCAATATTTTGAAGAGCTGAATGCAATCACGTAACGAAAAGAAACCAATTCAAAGTATTTTAATACGGCATTTTATTAAACAAGATACGGACTACAATCAATTTTAACAATCTTTAAAATTCGCGGCGAAGTTGGTTTGAATAATTTGTTGAAGTACACAATCTCTATAGTAATGTATCATATACAAGGTCGTATTTGAATATAAAGAGTGAAATCTGTACAAATAGATACTTGATTAAAGTACTGTACAAATGACTATGCCTTTGGCGGCGGCACATAACAAATTCAACATAGTTTAAAAAATTATGAATTTCAACAAAAATGCTAATTTCCACATCTGGTAGAAGTCAGCATAAGAGTATAATAATTCAATTATTTAAACACATCAAATAAGATACTTATTCTGATAACTATTTAATGTATGGATTAAATTTCAATATTATATAAATTTAAAAACTATATAATGAAATACAGAATCTTCCAGAAGTATAATTTAAGGAAAACAATCAATCGAGTAAAATGTAATAAATTGTTTTCCTCAACTACTTGCACAGAATTATCAATTATTAATAAACTGAGAAACTATAATGTCTCATCTTCAATCAGTTTTTACTTTTGTTGATTTTAGATTAAATTAAAAGGAAATAATTTATTGTTTATTATTTCCCATCTGGAGCTAAAATTTGCTAAAAATATGAAAGCTTATTTAGGATTGAAAATAAATAATTTGATGAACATTTATTAATTTTTTTTTCATTAAAAAATTGTTACAGTACATGTAATTGTACATGTAATTTTTATTTTGATGTGTCAATGGCACGCACAACCTTTGCTACTTTATGAAGTTTCACTATCAGATGCTGATGATGTGTATTGACAGCACACTTTCGATTGTGGTATAAAACAGTAAAATGATCTTGTGTCTGTAATTTTCTGACAAGTGGTATATACCCTCTAACGTATTGGAACAGAGTTCTTAGATTTTGTCAGTTTTCACAAACGATACATATGCTCTTGATATTTTTGTGCAGAATTTAAACATTTCTTACAAGATTTTTTTCCAGGCGTCAAATGCTAAAATATAGACACTTGGGGTTCCTAACAATCAGAGATGAGCCCAAGTACGAAACGTTAAAGGGTGGCTACAAAATTATAGGAACACTTGATACTTGCAGGCTAAACTTAAGAATTACCTTATTTGGAGAGACATGAGCTAGGGTCATGTGTGATTTTGTTGATCAAAAAAAATTTAGGCGCCACTGCATTTATGAAAATATCAACAAAGGAGAAACCACAAGAGAAACGCAGAAACCTTCTGGTATAACAAAAAATATTCACAGGTAACCTACTTCATCAATGGACCCACGACTAGAGTACATGCATTGGCATGTCAAGCTAAACCTGAAACATAAAACAATTAAGTTATCACAAAGAGAAACACAAATTGTGTCCTCATAAAAAATGTATCTGTCAAGCTCAATGATAAAAAAATTTATATGTTTGAATTCGAAGATATGGTGTTTTAATAAAGTACAAACAAATTTAAAGATCAAAAGTCCTTTAAGCTATTTACAAAAATTATCGTGGACTCCAATCGGACAGACCTTCAAAAAAAGCGGTCATGTGAAATATAAGTTTGGTTGTGTGCACGTATTTTAAGATAAACAAATTGAAATGCATATGCATTTTCTTAATAATCGCATGAAAACGTCTTTTAAATAAGAACATCTTTTTTTGCGATTTCCTTTAAAAATAAAAAGAATAACTACCAAAATATGAATTGGTTTTTTAGTTACTTTTTACAAATTAAATATAGACAGTATTATAATAACCATGCATGCATACATCTCACCACATGTGTCCCCCTTCTCTTTGTAGCTAAGCGAATTTCTAATAAAAAGAATAAGAAATCTTGGAAAATACAGACATTGGTAATTAAAATTTTTAATTAATTAGTTGTATACCTGTTACCCAATGATGCAAATGAATTTGAGATTTACCAGACAGCTTCAATGGACAAACATAAATTTGCTTTCTTGAAGCAAACTGCATCTGAACAGACACCGTTCGGCATGCGCTTCTTGAGGATTCACCTTTAGAGAAATCTACATATGCTTTGTACAAACATCTATATTGATTTATTACAGATGCACAGCAATTAACTTTAAGCACTTGTAAACAAATTACTACTAACAAATAAAACGGGATCGTAAATAATTCTTTACACATTATTATACAAATTACTGCCAACATATCAAACAAACTTGTAAATAAATCGTTATACATTACTTTCAAAAACAAAATATTTCCGGGATCACTAACTCGATATCTTAAAAATTACCATAAAGAAACCAGAACTTCTTCTAGTTGCTTTCTTGTTTTATTGACCCTCTTGACTCTGTGCACCGGCGTTAACCTTACCAAACGTATAACTAGAAATGTGACATACTTGAATGTATATTTTCAAATCCACTTCAGTTCAGATGCGATAGAATTTATATCTAATAGCAAAAGTGATGCAACTAACAATAACTTAGTGTTTATATGATTCGTTTAATATATTCTGAGGAAGTCTCAAACCAAATCTGCATAATTTTAATGTAGCAATATTGTAATCATATATAAACATTTGTGCAGGAATTTTAATATGTTACACATTTCCTGCCGTGTCAAAATTTGATACTTAAAAAGTTGCTGTTTGTCACTGATCGCTTTGTAATACCCCCATGCCATCAAGGGAATTTTTTCCATGACACGATGCAAAAAAATGCCATTGTATGTAAAGTCCAAAATCTACTTTGTGAGAGCGCATTTTAAAAATTCATTTTATTTTTATATTGGCTTGCAGCCCCGTCAGAGAAAAACCTTAATTTTTTTATAGAAGGATGGTGCTCTTTAATATTGTTTGCTACAAGAAGTTGAATGCATGAACTGTTCTTGATGATTACTTAACACACAGAAGCTGTGGTTCTTTACTTTCTCTTAATCTTTATAATAAAACACAAATAGCCGAACTGGAACCTGCTTGTTCACCTAGTGGTGTTCTTGTGCTTTGTCTTGTACAACAAAGGAACAATTTTCTGAAAAGCCATTCACAACAATGCATTCCTCATCTTACAAGATTACTTGTCTTTCATAATTTTGTTTTTGTGGATTTGCAATAAAATGAATTTTTGGTTTTCTAGTTTAACAATCAATATTTCGAAATATTCTCGTGGTTTTACAATTGTCATCATTTCAATTCTGTCTTGTCCACACATTTTTTGTATTCTATATTGTCTGACATTGAGTTCTCTTCAGACTTTTTAAACATGTCAATCAAGGCATTTGCCAGAACATTGTTGACATTTTCCCATCATACAATCGTAATTATCTATTTTACATACTAGAATATTCAAAAGATCTTTATAATTAACTTTAAGATTGGCACCATCAATCATCAACTTTATGTTCTAGTGATATAAATAGACACAAACATTACGAGTAAGTATCAGATGCCCTGCAAAATACACTTCATTTTCATCTTAACTCGCATTTCAATCTTCCCCAATCCCAATGCCACAGTGCTTTTTTTTAAATTCGGAAAATGGTTCATTTGAATTACAAACCACCAACTATTTTTATCTTTGAATCTTAGTACCATTTTCCTCAATGAAACACAATCATATTTCTCAGACATCGAACGACTATTTTCATCTTCATAAAAACTTCTAACTGTAAGTATTGCGTCTTCATTTATAATATTTGATGTTTTCTTTTTTTGTGATTCAAGTAAAATACCCTATTCTTTTACTAAATTTCTTGTGAATTTAACCACATGCGTTCTAACACCTTAAATTCATTGCTAACTTTTGCACGGTTTCAAGAATTTGGAATAACTGATAATTTAAATTTTATTCACTTTGTTAGAAATATAACATTTAATTTTGAGTTCTTCTATTAGATCATCATATTCGATTCATAAATTTCGAGAATAATCATTGGAACCAGTAGTAGGAATTTGCTTTTGAAACGAAACTTCAAACTTTTTTCTGACAGTGTAGTAATTTTTTTAATTTTTGTTTTTAAGGCTACAGATCTTTTTGTTTGCTTAATTTCTGAATTTTAGAAGAAGGCGATAAACCTAGAATAGCTCAAGCTGAATCTACCTTTTCTATATT
The DNA here is from genome assembly GCA_036346225.1 of Platerodrilus igneus. NCBI lineage: Eukaryota > Metazoa > Arthropoda > Insecta > Coleoptera > Lycidae > Platerodrilus > Platerodrilus igneus. The sequence continues at coordinate 8,576,164 of JARFIW010001680.1, read as the reverse complement.
GTCTGATGTCATGAAAATCTTTATCTGAAGTTTCACTATCTTCTTTGATCTAAAACAAATGTAACATATTGGACACAATGATTTTCCCAGTATAAGATTAACATGAGCACTTATATTATTAGAATAGTGATCCATAGTCACTTCTCTTAAGCATTTTGTTCTGGGCTTTTTATGTTTTTTGAAAGGATTGGCCATAGAGATGATAAAATTTTTTCAAGTATTTCATTTCATGATATTTACAATCTGAAGTGACCTTAATGTGTTTAGGAAAAACTTTATATACAGTTTTTAGCAAGCTTAATTAATAAAAACACCCATAGATTACTGACACACTATTACGATAAATGGTCACACAAGTGGAGCGCATTCAGGAATATTACTCTAATTAAAAAGAGTTGTCTCCATTTAATTTTACATCGTTCAGAAATTAAATACTGATGCACTATTTTCTCTAATTCATTCCGGAAATTCCAGAGTAATCATTTGGAACGCACTTTTTTTGTACAGTTTTTCAAATGGGGAAACTGCTGTTTGTTTGTTAATCGTTTTTGACATCCCTCATTATTTAATCAAACAGTGTTTGTGCAGAATTTAGCACTGCTTCTAAACTTGTACACTTTCTTTTTCTTTTAATTTCATCCATTTCAATAAATAGCAAAACAAAAAACTTATATAACATAATAACACGTTCTTTAAGGGTTAGGATGTTGTCATACTCTAATGCGTTCTGGTTTAAGATCGTTTTGAAGCGCACTCTTGTATAATAACTATAAACTAAACACTCTAACAGATTTTTATTCCTAAACGTGCCCCTCTACACATGAGCACAGACTAAAGTGGTGTAACATGTCAATTCACTGTTCCTTTGCCATGTTACATTGTGGTTCCACTTTTTTCAATATAAAAGTATTATTTGTTTTAATGTTATATTAATACCGTTAACAATCACAAGTTAGCTTTGATTTGTGTAACATTTCCCTTTAGTATTATAAAATAATACACTAAATACGTTGATCTTTAATTATAATTAATGTTCCCTTTAGTATAAATAATATAAATAGTATTGATCATACGTAATTTTCTAATTGGTAAACCTCTGAATAATGTCCATAAATACACAACTGGTGTATATATGAATCCGTCATTTAGGATGGTTTTCTAGTTTGTCCTTTTCTCAAAATGTGTGGTTATCTTTAAACCTGAATAAATTTTCTAATGGTGTTTTTGAACACATGCCATCTCCCAATAAAGATGTCCTTTCTAAGGCCATGATGTCGTACCTGAATACTAGCAAAATACGTATGGACAAAGTCTACCTGAATAACCCGTTCAAAATATTAATGTATGGGTCCTCTGGTAGCATATTCCTTTGGTGAAGTATCTTCTGGTGATACATCCTCCAGTAAAATATTCTTTGATGGAGTTTCTAATTATCTGTGCTAGGCTATCTAAGCCTGATTCATAAATTCTATTACTTACAAATATTATCTATTATTGTACAAAAATGTTATGTTGACGTTTTATGTACCTTCTAAAATAAATTAAATGTTCGTTGATGAAACATATTGCTGTGGAACAAACAAGGTTTGGCTCTTACAAATTTGAAGTTTGAGGTTAACGCCAACCTAAATACGGATGGTGTTCATCTTAACAAGCAGTAAGAAGAAACCTCTATAGTTCTGAACAGGCCGTAAGCTCAAAGTTTAAGTATATGTTTTGTTCATATATCTTGAATACAGGTACGAGTTTATCTTATTTACTTTTGTGATCGAACAATGTTCAGGTATTACATTTTAAATCTCAATTATCTAGAAAAATAATGCATGCAAAATAGTCATAACTTTATTTACCAATTACCATAACTAATTAATATTATCTTTGCTTTCCTGGTATAACCTTATAAGTTGTAAACATAAAAGCTTTCATGAAACGTTTTTTTGTGCATATTGAGATTATGTTCAATTTAAATGTTTAATTAAAATTCTCTTAACTAATGTTAAATACAATAAAGCGTATTTATGATTTCCTTTTACTTAGAACGTTTAACTAGAAATTGTGTCTAAGTACAATAATAAATTTAGATTTTCTAATATCTTATCTGGTAGAGTTTGAGACAAATTTTAAAATTATGGCAGTGTAAATATATAAAATACACTTAGTGGTTCCATAACATAAAATTTGGTCATAAGAAAATAAGGATATATATTTAGTTTCTTTATTAATGTTATTAACTAAACGTCGATATATAAGTTGTATTAAGGTATTTTCTTTAATCATGTTCTAAATCGCATCCCTTTAACTTGTCTGGGTAAAATTTAACTTTGAGATATAGTCTTTTGCAATCTACCGCAGCCACAAACGGTCGACACTAGTCCCGCCAGAGTTTTATTTAGACTCTGCTGTATGCCCATTCCTACCTGTAAAAAGTGGGCAAAACGTCAACCTTATTTTATAAAATGACATGGTCCCAACCCGGCACCACAAATATTTATAATAACTCCGGCCATGAAAGCTTCCGACAATTTTTTTGTTGAAGTTCACAATTTTTCAAAACTACTTTTTATTTGAATCCCTGCACAAAAGCATGATTTTCATTGTGTGCAAGTACATATTGTTAGCCGTTCCCTCAGCAGAGTTATTCATCATCATTAAGTCTGCAGTCCTGAAACTGGTTAGATGTGTACCTCCATTATTTTCTATTCTGAGCTAACCTACACATTTCCCTGAAATTCCCAAAGCCTATATCTTTCACTATCTGTGTGCAATAGTCTGATTTAGGTCTACATCTACCTCTCTTTTTTCCTATATCTGCTTGCAATATAGCCCGCAGAGATATTGCAGGTGAAAAATTACAAAGAAGTCAAAAAATCAGTTTTAAGTGTGGTCTTTAAAAAATTAGCTTCACACCATTGATATTTTATATAAAGTAACTATGCTCTCAAATATTGCACAGAAAAAATTTACGTCGAGACACGGTTTTTTTCTTTGATTAATTGCCCAATTCTGTCTTTCTATTTAGGTTGATGGTCATCTGGTTCTCAGACTTTTAAAAGCGGCGTGATTATTTATGTTTGTAACGAAGGTTTTATGGCTGTAAATTTACGTCCTTATTTCTATAGGGGTAAATTTACTATGGTATCGGGGTCTTTCAGTTAATATGAATGTTTACGAATACACTTTTTTGGCTGGTTATTTAATAATAATGATAATAATAATGACTTCTTTATTGAGAACTTGTACATTTATACATATGTGCAGAAAATAGAAAAATAATAAACTAATTACAAAGTTCACAAATGGTGAATTTATCGCCAGTTGGCGATTTCTTCCAATTTACCATTGGCGAAACCTTAAGTTAATAAACAATAGAAAATGTTAACTTAGTAATCGGATTTGTATACCTATTATTAAATAAAAATGCATAGTTATTTGTACGTTAAACGAAAAACATAGAGGGATGGGAAAGGACGGAAACGGATGGGATGGAGAACAATAATATCACTTGAAAGTTAGGTCTTGTTGAAGAAATACAGTTTGATTATATATTTGAAAATACTAATTCAATTAGATATTTTAATATCTATCGGAAGCAAATTCTATTGTCGAATAGCTTTAACAGTAAATGAATCATTGTAGAAATTAGTTCTATGAATTGGAATTGTAAAACGAACATTATCAGTCGATCTTGTTGAGTACTGTCCTGACAAAAGGTGAAAATTAGTTTGTAGGTACTGAGGAGTATGTGTTTTTACCACTTTGTAAAGTATTACAGCGCAATGTATACTACGTCTGTCGTCTATGGTTAACCACCCTAGGTCATTCCTGTATGGAATAGTGTGTTCAAATTTAGGTAAGTTATAAATATATCTGATGCCAACATTCTGTAAATGTTGGAGTTTGTTACGCAAATACCCAGCCATATCTGTAAATACTACATCAGCGTATTTTATTTTTGGAACTAAAAGTGCTTTGACTAAACGTAAGCGGGCTTGGAACGGAAGAAAATTTTTTAATAATGCTAGCTTATGGAAGGTAAAAAAAGAAATTTTTACTAATTTTATTTACATGTGGAATCCAGGATAAAGTATCATCGATATGGATACCTAGGTTTCTAACTACATTACTAAAAGGTATTATGGTGTCAATAAATTTTATATCGGCAAGGGTGTTTTTCTGTATAAGTACTTTATTAAAAGGTGAGCTAATAATAATACATTGGTTTTTTTAAAGATTAATTGCTAGACTATATCTATTAATCCAATCAGCTATTTTTGCCGGAAATCTGAGTGTATTTTTCTAATTTAATATGCAAAATGTGAAGTCCCAGACTAATGCTGGTTTTAAAAGAATGTACTAGGTACATTACTATTTATGCCTATTTTTAATATTATAACGAAATAGCTATTATTAAATGTAAACCACTCAGGCTCCTATAAAATTTTCAGGGTATTTCAGGCTAAAGCTCATTTAACTAACTTCAATTAATAAATGCTTTTCTATTTACTAATTCTTTATGTACATACATGGGTCACATTAGTGAATTGCATATTGTCAACAAAATATAATTATTGTAATTAACAAAAATTATAATTTAAAAACCATTTAGAGCTGTGGATATGGCAAAATTTTATGTTTCATGAATTAATGGTAGCCTCTAAAAATTTTATGCGATTAAGAAACTCCTTAATATTATAGAATGCCTATTGTAAGCGCAAACTTTTTCTTTTTTTATATTTTGATATTGGAAGATTTCTTGTGCTCACACTTAAAATGTTAAATAACCTACACCCAACGTAATTAGTTTCATACCTACCTCTTGCAATCTGCTGGTATTGCACCACTAACTTAATTTTACTATGAGTATTGAATGAGTGGATATCATCATGTCGAGTATAGTGAACTTCATATTTTTAAATATAAAGTAAACATTCCATTATAAAGATGGGTATAGTTAAAATATTGTATTTTGTAAAATAGGAGCGATAATCCTCACGGTACGAAATATTTGCCATAACTCGAATGACTGTGCATTGCAAGCTGAAAATACGATTCCTTGCTGGTAAATGACCCGAAACAATGATCGTATATGCCACGCTTGAGTGAAAAAAGGCAAAGTAGACTAGTTTCAGTAGATCTATTGAAACTGCATTTTTCAAAGATTTAATGAAGATTATAGACTGACAAAGTTTTTTGGCAAGAAAATTGCAGTGGGTCTCTCAGCTCAAAGTATTATCAAAATGTACCCCAAGTATTTAACACTGTGCTTCATGCAAGCAAGAGAATTTTTTTTAAAGAGAATAAAATCTTTTCAGATTTATCTTGTTTAGTGTTAATTTATTATATATAAACCAGTTTTGAACAGTACTAGTACCAACATCTTCTGTATAAGCTGATCATGGTCACTATGTTGGTGATAGACAGTATCATCTGCATAACGTACAATATTCTCTAAACCACATGTTGAAGGGAAGTCATTAATAAAGTATAAAGAAAGTAAAGGCCCCAACACAGAGCCTTGAGGGACCGCATGAAGAACCGTTCTCGGGTTGGTAACTTTGTTTTTATAGTAAACACATTGATAACGTTCAGAGAGATATGACTTTAATTTAATACCCGAATCACTGAAATGCTACAACTTCAGCTTCTCTGCAAGAATAGTGTGACTTACGCAGTCAAAAGCTTTAGTCAAATCATAAAGTCAATCAATATACTCACGTTTTTAAAAGCGTCTATAATCTGGTCTAGCAAAGTAATACTTGCATCAGGATTGACATACTTTTCTCCTAAAACTAAATTTCTGGGGACATAATGTTATTGTCATTTAGAAATTCTGCTATGTGGATTTTCATAATAGATTCAAAAACTTTTGAAAAAATAGGCACAAGAGAAATTGGCTGATAATTGTTGATATTATTAAGCGCCAAGATATATAAAGCAGTAAGGTGGTCTACAAAAATTCAAGGTCAGCATCGGCTGCCATGTTACACGTCATAGTGTTGCCACGGGTATTTTTAAGTGAATGTCCAATTTGAACGCCAGAAATTTTATGACAAAGTAAATGATCAGGTTGTCATAAATCAAGGGGAGGAGGGGGAGTGTCATGGCTAGCTAGGGTCGGAGAGTGAGGGGAGGGGCAGAAAAATAAGGATACCCGCACCAATTTACCTAGCTGAAAAATAAAATACAGTATTAGCACAAACATAAAATAAAGATAGATATTTACCAAATAGCAGAACACTAGTCCGCTCAAAGAAAATAATTATATATTATATTTAAATATAGAAATCAATAAGAACAAGAAATTCATGCAGAACGCTAGTCTGCATAATACCTGTGGGAATTTCCCAAAGAACTTTGTGTAGAACTTTTACTTTTATTTTTTTGTAAAACAAAGAAAATAAACATAATTATACCTGGAGCTTACAACCCCAAATAAAATAGTAAGATATAGTAATTTCACTTTAATAAATAATCTAGAACGCTCAACCAAAACAAATTGACTTTTGTAATACATCAGTAACAATTATCAAATTATCTATTATCATTATTTTCACAATGTTTCCAAAAATTAGGCATAGTAGCATTTATAATATAATAGAGTTAATAATATGGTTCAGTAATCCAAAGAACAAGTTCGATATCTGATAATATGAAATGGCCCAAAAGAAAAACACTAATCGGCCAACTGGGACGGAACTCGATAGTACTATCTTTTGTACCGCTTACAGCAAAATGAATAGTTATAACTTGTCTGACTGAGGGTCAGAAGCAAAACCCCTAGCTAACATCAATTTACTACTTCATTCATAATTTTCACGAATTTAGTATTGCTTAAATTATTAAACTTCTCTCATTTAAAGAAGATACACGTTTGGAGCTAAAGATTGTTAACTTAAGAAAAGATATCAGTACAGTTAGTATACGAAAGTTAAAATCAGCCACAAGTAACATGAGATATAATTGATGTATAACATTGACGAATTTTATCTGTTTAACGATGTCGCCTCACATTTTCAACTACTTTAGTAAGAGTAAATACCAAATAAGAATCTGATAACAGAACAAACAGCAGATTGATTGATTGATTGATTGATTGATTGATTTATTTTTACAAAACATTTTCATGTTGTAGGAAACTACACTTATATTAATTTACAAAGTTATCTTATAGACTATTAAAACATGTCCTAATCTAATAAAATCGCTAGTATTAATTACAACTAAAATGTCACAAATATCACTGTAGTATCAACTGCTCTGATGTATATGGTTTTGTCATCAATATATTCATGCACTGAGTAATATGCCTTCTGAAGCAGCAAAGCTTTAATCGCCCTTTTAAATGTTAGAAGTGAATGGTTTTTAAATCTGTTAGGAAGATGGTTGTACAATTTAACACCCATATATTGCAAGCTGTTTTTAAATTTTCTGGTATTATGTCGTGGCACTACCAGCAATTGGCCCGATTGCCTGGTTTTAATCGTCTTGGCGACTTCAAAGAATACATTTTTAAATTTGTGCACAAAGCACAGACATTCAAAGATGTAGACACATGGAAAGGTTAACAACGCTAAGGATACAAATAGTTTTCTGCAGCTTTCTCGTCTAGGAGACCTACTAAGTATGCGAATGGCTGTTTTTTGTTCGAAGAAAATTCTAAATGCATGAGATGATATACCCCAAAACATAATGCAATAGCGCATTATACTATAAAAGTATGCATGATATACCATCAATAGTGTTGAGTGTGACATTACTGTGAGAAGTTTGCGCAGTGCAAAATTGGCTTTCACGAGACGTTTATGAATTTGAGTAATGTGATTCTCCCAATCAAGCAAGCAATCTACAGTAGCTCCCAGGAATTTTATATTGTGAATGACCTTTATGCCAATGTTGTCCATGGAAATTGTAATCTTTTTGTTGAATAATATGCAACTAGTTTTATCCAAATTTAATGTGATTCTATTTAATTCACATCAATCATTTATACTCTTTAAGCTTTTTTGTATTGAAGTACTCAATCCTAAGGGAGTCGTCGACTTACAAATACATAGAGCATCATCTGCATAGAGATAACTACGTCCAAACTCAATGTTTGCTGGGAGATCATTGACATAAATCAAAAATAGTAGTGGTCCCAAAATTGAGCCCTGAGGAACTCCTTGGTTTAGTACAGCTTCCGATGACAAAGATACCCTACCATCAATACCACCAATTGCAACATATTGTTTCGTTCAAACAAATAAGAACAAATTAAGTCATAGGCTATACCTCTAATACCATAATGTTCTAATTTAAATAACAGTATTTCGTGTTTCTGGACTCAAATGCTTTACTAAAATCGCAGGATATACACCCAACATACAGCTTCTTATCTATGCTGGTATGAATATCTTTTGTTATATTATAAAGTGCTCTTTCTACACTTTGTTCTTTGACGAATCCATGTTGTAAACTAGAGATAATATTGCAGTCCTTGAAGAAACTAATAAATCGGTTGTAAATTACTTTTTCAAAAAATTTTGATAAGCATGGAAGCAATACTATTGGTCTATAATTATTAATATTATATGAATCACCTTTTTTCAACACTGGTATAACTTTGGCTGTTTTAAAGCATTCTGGAAAAATCCCTTGTTCTAAAAACAAATTAAAAATATACACCAGATTTTCAACAATTGAATACTTGCAATGTTTAATTACTGTGATGGAAATTGAGTCTAATCCAGATGAAGTTTTATTTTGAAAACCATTTATTATATCTATTATCTCATATCGATTACATGGTGTTAGGAAGATTGTTCTACTATTTTGGGCCATCACAGATTGTAGTGACGTTAACATTCACAGCACGCGATTGCGTTGCTTAATTCGACAGGTTATTATTTTCTTTAGAAATTCCGCCTGTGCTATCTACGTAGAAAGGCGAAGTATTATTGGTTATCCGCTACTAAACATAATAAATATGTCCCTTATGCATGGTATTGTGCCCAAGGACTTAAAGATATCAACAATTACACCAATTCAAAAAGTAGTATCAACAAAGAAATGCGAAGAGTACAGGCCTATAAATATGTTGGCCACAATTGAAAAGGTATTAGAAACAGTAATATATAAGCAACTGAGGCAATTCTTGGATGAGACTAATATATTAACCACCTATCAGTCTGGTGTTCGAACGAAACACTCGTGTGAAACAGCGATTCAGCTAATTATAAATGACTGGAAAGAATCAATGGATAAAGGAAAGGCGGTGTGTGCTGTCTTTATAGATTACAAAAGAGCATTTGAGACTATAAGTAGAAATATTCTCATTCAAAAATTGAAAAAATATGGAGTTAAAGACAATGCGTTAGAGTGGTTTAAAGACTACCTACGAGAAACGAGATGGCAACGGGAAACATCTAGTAAATCAGAAATTGAGTGGGGTGTTCCACAAGGAAGTATTTTGGGACCATTGCTTATTATAATTTACATAAACGATATAGTGAATGTAGTGAAGGTAACAAAGATGCATATGTTTGCAGATGACACTTTAATATATGCTGAAGGTGCAAATGTAATAAACCTGATTCAATCTGTATATAGTGACTTAATAAGAATTAGTAAATATTTAGTTGGAAATAAGTTGAAGATAAATGTTGATAAAACAAAATGGATGGTGTTAACGAATGATAGAAGTTATCAAATGATAAAAACAGAAAATAGAAATGTACAAATAGATGGGTCTGATATTGAACTGGTAGAGAACATTAAATACCTTGGCGTAATAATCGACCGAAAATTAACTTTTAAAATGCATCTACAGATGGTTATAAATAAAGTAAGCAAAAAGGTTGGATTTCTGAGAAGAATTAGTGCAAAGCTATCAAGTTTTGCTCGAATAACTTTATATAGAGCAATAGTTTATCCACACCTAACATATCGCAGCACCATTTTATTTGTCTCAAACCAAGGTGATTTGGAAAGATTGCAAAAGATACAAAATCGTGCAATGAGATGTTTATTAAAATGTAGCAGATTTGCCAAAGTCTGTAAAATGTTAGAATGCCTTAATTTTTTAAATGTTCAGGAACAAATGAAATATAATAGTATGGTTTTTATATATAAAATTATAAATGGTTTGCTGCCTTCGTACTTGGTTAGCAACTTAATTAAAGTGTCAGATATACATAACTACAGCACAAGACAAGCAGACAATTACTATATATACAAGAAGAATAAAACGATAACCACAAAAAATATATTTCATTATGGCGTTAAGATATATAATACATTACCAAAATCAGTTACAAATCAGCCTTCTCAAAGAAAATTCAAGAGTAATTTAATAAAATATATTTTAAGTTGTAGAAATGAAAACTAATTATATTATTAACTGTATTTTAATAATTTGCTTTATAGTATAATATTTTGTTTTCTACTTTAATAACCTATATTGAGTTATGCAATAAATCTACTTACTACTTACTAGTAGTATGATCGCTGAGTACAATTTCAATAAGAAAGTAAAAACTAAAAATTCACGATTTTTTTTTAAATTGCAAATATTCAGTTAAAGTCGAAAAGTGATTGAAAAGTGGACGAAAATTGGTCAAGTTCTCCCCATTTTACCGTATATTACATTGAAATAATACATAGCAATATAAGTAAATCTTGAATAGGCTAAAATGAGAGAACATTACAATGAAATTATGTAAATGACATTGACAACTATTTGAATATCTAGATTAAGTATTATGTGATGTCAAAACTCCAAATAAATAATCTAATAACATCTAGATTTGATGTTAACACGAAGCTATCATATTGATATTATGCAAATATTTATTTTTTTTATAAAGATTAGCTAAAATCAGTTTCAAATTTTAACAGCAACTGAAAGATACATAACAATACATGTATTCTTATATCATTGGCTAACACAAATTTCTCAATTTAAAGGTTTTAAATCAAATTACAGTCATTGCTCATATGGAATTTATAATAAACATTTTAAATTGTCAGAATGACGTAGTTACCACGCGACTGCTGATTGGTCGAAAGTTTGTAGACCACCTTATTACTTTATACATCTTGATTAAGCGCACCTCTTTTATGAATAGGAACAACTTCGGATACCTTTAATGCATTATAGAATGTTAAATCGGTAATTGCATAATTAAAAAGTTTAATTAGCGGTATTAAAATCACATCAACAATATTTTTAATCAACGATATATTTAGACCATAATCATCTTGAGAATTATTGTTTTTCATAGCCAGAATAATATCCCTCGTGTAGCCACAAGAGACCTAATTAAAGACAAATTTGTCATCCAAAGATGATATATTAATTGAGTCATAGATTACTTTAGAATTAATATCTGTTTCAGCTTTTCCCATTGTAGGATCAGTAACTAAATCGAAGGTAGCATGATTGCAATCCGATTTTTTTTTATGATTAATAATTTGCTACTTACTCTTATTGCTGTTAACTGAGTTTAGTATGAAACTAGAAACGGCTTGTAGTCACTTCGGGATACCACTTTTGCAGGGACCACTTTTATGAGTTGATCACATCAAGGCCACTTTGCCTTAGTAGACTACGTTAAAACAACTTTCAGGGAGTTGATCACATCAAGGCCACTTCGTCCTAGTAAACTTCATCGAAACGACTTCGGGTAGTTGGCCACATCAAGGTTACTTCGCCCTAGTAGACCTCGCCGAAACCACTTCGAGGAGTTGATCGCATCAAGGTCACTATGCCCTAGTAAACTTTGTTGAAACGACTACAAGGAGCTGTTCGGATCAAGATCACTTTACCCTAGTAGACTTCGACGAAACGACAGCGGGGAGTTGATCTGAACATGATCACTTTGTTGAAGTGACTTCGGGGAGTTGGTTGGATTAGAATCACTTTGTCTTAGTAGACTTCGGGAGTTGAGCAGATCAAGATCACTTCACCTAAGTAGACTTTATTGAAACGACTTCAAGAAGTAGATCGGTTTAAGGCCACTTAGTTGAAACGACTTTGGGTAGTAGATCGGGTCAAGGTCACTTAGCCCTAGCAGACGCCATTGAAACAATTTCGGGAGTTGATTGCATCAAGATTACTTCATTCTAGTAGACTTTGCAGAAACAACTTTGGGGAGTTGATCGCAGTCAGGCCACTTCCCCTTGAAGACTTTGTTGAAACGACATCGGGGAGTTGATCGGATCAAGATCATTTCGCCTTAATAGACTTCGTTGAAATGACTTCGGGAGTATATCGGTTCACGGCCACTTTGCTCTACTAGACTTTGTTGAAACGACTTCGAAGAGTAGATCGGGTCAAAATCATTTAGTGCTAGTAGACTTCGTCGAAACATATTTGATCGCATCAAGACTACTTCGTCCTAGTAGACCTCGTCGAAACAACTTTGAGGAGTTGATCGGAACAATACCGCTTTGCCCTAGTAGACCTTGTCGGAACAACTTTTGGGAGTTGTACGCAACAAGATCACTTCGTCGATAAAACTTCTAGTTGCTCAGTCGAGGTAACTCGAGAAAATTTGAGAAAACTCGAGAATAATCGAGAACAATTGAGAGGAAACCCACAAAAATATTGAGAAAAATTGAAAGCAACCCAGAACAACCGAGAAACTCGGAGAAACCTCTTGTAGACTTTGTTGAAACGACTTCGGGGAGTATTGCCAATCAAGATTGCTTTGCCCTAGAGATTTCGTTGAAACGACTTCAGGTAGTAGATCGGTTCAAGGCCACTTTGCCCTTCGTTGATACAACTTCAGAGAGTAGATCAGGTCAAGATTACTTAGCCCTAACAGGCTTCACTGAAACAACTTTGGAGAATTGAGCGCATCAAGGCCACGACGCCCTAGAAGACTTGGTCGAAACAACTTTGGGGATTTGCCCAACTGAGGAAATTCGAAAAAATTCGAGCATTTTCGATCTCATGTTTTTGATATAGCATTTTCAAGATAGCGTTTTCGATATAGCGTTTTTGATATGGTGTATAATTTATAGTTCATATGTTTATTTTTTACGTTATAGTCTTCATGTTGTAGTCTTCATGTTATAGTGTATATGGTATAGTTTATAGGTTATAGTTATAGTTTATAGGTTATAGTGTATGAGTTATAGTTGATAGGTTATAGTTTTATAATTTGTAGGTATACTTTGTATGTTCTAGTATTACGTTATAGTTTTACATTATAGTTTTATGCTATAGTTTTACGTTATAGCTTTACTTTATAGTTTGTACGTTATTATTCAGTAAAGGATATTATTTTCATTGGTTAAAATAAACACACCTACTATAAGCAAAGGTTGCAGAATGCTTGATCAACAGTGCATAACAACTCCAGCCATGATGCTGCATGAACCTGGGTATGTGAAAGTTATTGAAATCAAAATAAGCCGTTGAGTACTTTTGTTGAAGGTTACATACTATTAAGGGTATTCGTTTACATTTCAACTGATACTTTCTCCAACGACTAATTCTACTTGCCTTATTTTCAATTTTTATAACTACTGAAGAAATTTTCATAAACAAATATTTTTGTAAATTTCCAAGTATATTCGTTAAAACTGGTTTAAACCATTCCTGAGTTCCCTACCAAAGTGAAATTCTGAAAACGAAATACACACGTTTGTTTATAATAATTTTATTCTTTACGCGTGACGTTTAAAAAAATGGATTTTAAAAATGAAATGAAAAATAAGAAGTTTTTTATATATACTTTTAATAATACTTGCATGTAATAAAAAATGTTAAAGGAATTTGCAACACATAAAGTAGAAAGTAGAAAGTCATAAAGAAGAAAGTAGAAAGTTTTCAAACGTAAAAAAATTAGATTTATTAGAGCATCAAACGTTGTACCTTGTGCACTGTAGCCAGAATTGTTATGGCAGCGTAATTGAGGCTAATATATATACTGTAACAGTTGTTTTAGTTTGCTTTTGTCAAAATGACTTTTAATGTTCTTTACAAATTTTCTTTTCAACTTGTGTTATTAAAAAAAAGACCATTAGCATTAAAAAGCAATGACTTTTTATATGTAGAAATAATATAGCAGAACAGTTATGTCTTAGGTATTTTGTTGGGTTTGATTTGCTTGTATTGTAATTCTGCTACTGTAGATTGTAATGGTACCGGTTTGCGCACTTGCGTTGACCTGCAACGCTGGCTTTTAACAGTTCTCAAATTATTTATAGAAACTATATTTAAATGTTGTAAAAAGACTATAATACTTATGTGTAATTGGTTTTGAAGTTAGGTTTTACAGTAATGACTGGGTCTTTCTGCACATATTAGGTATTTTATAAGTGCTTACAGCTAATTTTGGAAAGCAACTGGTTTTACTTTCTCCACCTTACTTGTATGATTCAACATCATGTTGGCTGTCTCGCACAGCATATTTGTCTTGTGCGGTAGGACAAATGAACTAAAACAAAATCCGATTATAACAGTGACATAAGCCAAAGCGTTGTAAATGATTTTTCAGTAAAAATAACCTATAATTGAGGTACTATAGATCGCACTAAAGCACCTAGAAAGTTTGATTGGATACTCTTACATATATTTGATGCTACTAGTTGTAAAAAATGCAATATAAAATTAAAAAAAGAGAGAGATTGAACGGGGCACCAAACCCCGATGGAATTTCAAAACCGTGATTATTGAACAACTAAAATTCACTAATTGCGGTCTTAAGTTACACATTCTATGCTTTTAGCTGCTGTATTTATATGCAACCAATGCTTGATTCCTTACATTATACTGACAGTTTATACGTTCATTGTATTTATTATTATAACTAATAACTTTTATTACAGCTGGTTTGTCACAGCACTTTCGCTTCGCAGTGGAATCGCGATGTTTGTTCCTGTTCTACGGCATACCTGGTGCCTTTCGAGTATTTCTCACGTTCTTGCAGGTTTCACCTATGCCACTCTTTCGCAAGCAGCTAGCCATAAGCTGGACATTCTTTTCTATCTGCCATGGCCTAGCCCTTTCCATCCCCTTTTCTTTTTTTTTGTAACTCCATCCAGTCCTTTTTGGCAATACTACCTGCTTAAAACATCACAAAATGTTATTCGTTTTATGCTTGGCTTTGCACATGCCATATCGAAACTATAGCTTTTTGTGTATAATTCATGTTCAATTGTAATCGTTCTGCTGCATCCATATGCTACCTTCAAATTAATTTTTTAACGTTTTCTTTAAAAATAGACCGCATATATTAAAAGCGATATCTTTCTAGATTGCTAATCAATTTAGAATACCAAAAACATATAGCTTGTATTTTATAAGCTTGAATTTCAAACATTTGGAAAATAGTTGTGTCACAAAAGATTTTGATGGTACTTCCTCGTGCGACTATGTCAGTCTTCGTAACCTGCTTTTGACATTTCTCGAATGAATTACACAAATTTAAATAAAAATTTTCAAAAGGTGTATAGTACCTTTGTGCAAACGGTAAAGAAGTCAGGTTTTAGGATAAGGACCATGTCTTTTGGTACATATTAAGTTTAAGTTTTTTTTTGGGGATAGGATACAAATTTTGGAAACCAACTCGATCGTCCTTCTCTCTCGCAGCAATGATATTCGACATGTTGGTTTTGTTGCACAGCACGTCCGGATTCTGTGTTCGGAAAGATTTAAGCGATTTTTCCTAATACGTAAGCCCAAGCATTGCTGCAAATTGGACAATCCCCGAAAAATCCTTATTTCTCCTAGAATATCAACTTTTGCACAGAAAAACGGCCTATGCAATGTACGTTTGAATTCCCAACCCGACCCAGACCCCGCACCAAAGACCCCCTTGGAGGAGATACACGATTAGCAATCGATTTGCACCTCTCAAGTTTAAAGCGAATGCCAGCTACCACTTTTAAGGTATGGGAATATGGGATACCCACCTCATTTGTCTCAACCCCTAAACGCGAATCGTTGCGAAAGTAGACTATTAATTGTTATAGATATTGAATATGGATCACAATTTTCTGAGAAAAGCCTATAAGCACCGAGAAAAACTGGGAAAATCTGTAAAGTCGGGAAGCTGGAAAAGTTGGACAAAGCTGGGAAAAGATGGGAAACCCTAAGAAAAGCATAAAAACCTGAGAAAAGGCCTAAAAAAGCTTAGAAAAGCCGATTAAAAGTTTAAAAAAGTTCATGTTTTGATAAGTAATTATACAAACAAATTTATTAATTGTTAGCTGAAAACAAATGTGCTATTTATTATTGTTATTGAAATTTCCAATTTATAAATGCATATAAAAGATTAATTAATTTTTCGCTTGAGTTATGAATAATTGTGAAGAAAGATGCTTTTGTTATTTAAGAATTTTATTATAATTTTAACATATTTCAATCTCACCTGTTTCAATTTATGTTATTGTGTATAACATTTGGTTTGCTTGATTTGGCTAAAGTTATTATAATTTTTAGGAAACTTACTTTTTAAAAAAGTGCCAATTTCATTCATATCATTATTCCCTGAGTGTTAGTTTGGTTATATTAAATATGCTGACTAGTGATTTTCGATTAATCAAAAATCAGGTTTTTTGTTTAAAGTAGGTAACCAAATAATTGTAGTCATTTAATTAATAAATGAATCAATTTTAATCATAAACAACTGATTTTTTAATATGGTAATTAACTAATTGTAATCCATTATTCAACTTCATTTTCTTTACGCTTTAAAATATATAGTTTAATATGGAACACTTGTAATTATCAAATTTTTAACTGCATTGTGATTTTATGTATTTAAAAAATTAATTGGTTTAGCTGAAAGCTCTTAATTATTTAACAATTATAGTGCAATCTAATTTTAGAAAGGGATTCATTCCTTTTGTCACCTTGATTACAAAGCAAATGTATCCAATAATAACCTTTTGATAAACTGCATTATGGAATGGAAGAAATAGTGGAAACCTCTTATCACACTTTTGAATTTTATTTCTGTACACAATGTGTTCTCAAAAGAACGTTATTACAATGTTTGTCAAAACACTACAGTTAAAACGATTCATATTAATCGAATGAATGAATTAATATTAGAGGTTTGTACTTAATCACACTTCATCTTCAAACATGTATTGTGGATACGTTTTTTACTTCAACAGTTGTATGGCGAAATATACAAACTGTCCTCGAAGCCTCATTTGTATATACAAAGACAAGCAAGATATCTTTAAGAGTCCATTTCCCAGGTGGACATATCCAATTATTTGTCATATATTTATTTTTGAACTAGTACGATAAACTCAAATAATGTTCTTAATTTGAGTTTCATTCCCAATAATGGAATTGCTTTTGTAGATAATATTTTAGGTTTCAACATTAATAGTTTCTATCAAAATCGAATATAAAATATCGTCTATAATTTGTATTTAATTTATGTTTAAATTTTACACATTTTATCCTTTAAATATTCTTACAACTCCTTTCTACCTAAATAAATCCCCCAGGACATAAACTTATTTAAACATATTGAATATATTAAGATTATAAATTTTGTCAAACCTATCGTATAAAATTTGATTGTACAGTGTATTTCAAAATTCATCTGTGTTTGCATCAAGATCTGAAGAACTCTACAGAAAGTATATGTTACGGGTGTGTGCAGCATTAAATTATTAAATTTGGAATTGCCCAAAAAGTGGGAAGGACTCCCATAACGAAATAAGGAAGCACCGGCTAACTAGTGGTGCAAGGTGGGTCCCTATAGAACAAATAGACAAAAAAGAACAAAATTGAATAATCTAAAAAATTTATCTAGGTGCAATGTCGAGCTATGTTGCTAATAACACTTACCTTGAAAGGCTTTCAATCAACCCAGTTTTATGAGCACCAGCTCATCTGTTCTAGTCTAGTGAGAATCGCTTTAAGACGATGAGGAATCCGGGGGGGATTTTGATTACTTTTATCTCCTGGTGTAATGAAGTTTTTCTCACAATGAATTGATAATTCACTCAAGAAAATCACGGTTTCATTGCATCACCTAAATCTATTTTTAATACAACATTATAGTATTATTCTTGTAAGGTTACCTAAATAACTTTCAACACCATTCAGATGATAATATTTGTGAAAACATGTACATAAGTTAACCAAATAAATTTTAACACAATTTTTACATAATAATATTCTTAAAAACATATGTGTGCAAAATTTTAAAATTGCCTGAATCGAAATAAATGTAAATAGCATAACATCTTTTAATGAATCTGTACGCCTACAGCATTTAACATTACATAATTTAGTCACACCTTTTGCTTATTTTCCTATAACCATTAAACTTCGTCATTCACTTTGTTACGACTTCTAATATCCAGGCTTCTTAAATTAAATAAATCAAAAAAATATAATCTATAACACAGGTGGATGTTTTATACTTTTAACAAAAGAACAATTTATAACTATTTAAACTAACCTTTTAAATGTGTGCTAATTTAAAAAAGGCTATCCATTTCACCAGCTGATTTTCACAATCGTAAGGATTGCTCAAATTCTCACGAAAGTGGTATGGACTAATGGACTAACCGGTCCAACTTTTAGATACTGGGTTTTGTCGATATATCCGTGAATATACCACCTAGAACACCAAGATGCTACTTTCTAGCCAATGGGATTCTTGACTTTCCAGTTTTTATGAATAACCTTTCACATGTCTTTCATTACTCGTTTGCAAATAATTAATGGATTTCGATGGCTGTATAGCGATATCATTTTCCCCACTTTTGCATGGGGGCAGAGTGTCATCAACTGGTCTACCTATTGAGTGTACGGAATAAAGCACTTAATTTCGGTGTGAACCCATAGGATCCCATCATGCAAAAACCATGTACTCCTGACTTGTATTTTTTAATCAATCTGAATAAATACATTGAAACCTTTTCTACTTTGTATGGAAAAATATAATTATCTGTAACCTAATATTCGCGAATCCTATCAACAAAGTGTCTGTGTGGTATGGATATTTTTATTATCTGGTCTGGAAGTTTAACTGTAACTAACTTGAATGATAATTATTTTAGTGTATTTTATTAACTGGAATTATATATAATGAACGATAAAAAGGCCCTCTTAGTTTTATATGAAAAATGCCTAATACGAGGGGTGTTCGATATGAATTGGGAATAAGTAATAAAAACAAAACTCAAGGCGTGAAAACTTCTTTACTGTTTTTCAAAATATTCTCCACGATGATTGATACACTTTTACATACGTTAGAACCAATTTTCATAGCATTTTTTTCATTCCGATTGAGATATCTCCAAAACATGGGTTTTGAATGCTTCAACTGCCTCTTCTGGTGTTGAAAATCGTTGTCCACACAGTTTCTTCTTTACATATGGAAACAAAAAGAAATCATTGGGTGCGAGTGATCCATCAATTCGATGTTTTGAGTGCTCAAATAGTTACTTGTTTGAGCCAATGTGTGAGAGCACGCATTGTCATGATGCAGAATGATTAGGGGTCCTTGGTTTATTTTTTTTATTTCTCCGAAAACTTGTGGCAAACAAATGGTTGTATATCAACAGAATTAACTGTTCTACATTCCTCTATAGCAACGGTCGTGACTTATCTATTTATTTCGAAAAAACAGGCAACCTCGAAGTGCTTCGAGCACAGACACCTTTTCTTGGATTTCGTTCATCTTGGAAGATCCTTACAATCGTCTGCTGTTTACTTTCCGGTTCATACGAATAAATCCAAGATTTGTCACCTGTGTACATGTTATACACTGCGTTTGATGCACTGCAATCGCATTTTTTTAGCACATCTTTGCACCAATCGACGCGAGTCTTTTTTGAGCGATTGTCAAATTATGTGGGATCCAACGTGCACATAGCTTTTTCACAGCTAAATGTTCATGTAATATCGAAGTATACTTATCATACTAATGACTAGTGATGCCTGAATTCTACGATAAGTCACATTACGATCTTGCATTATCAATTTCCGCACAGCATTGATGTTTTCTGGCACAACAGCCGATTTTGGATGACCTTCTTTAAATTTATCTGCTAGCAAACTGTGACTTGATTGAATTCACTGTACCAACGATATGCAGTGGTTTTAGTTGGAGCTTCTTCCCAAAAAGTAGAAATAAGTTCATTCAGGAACTGTTGTGGAGATAATCCACATAGGAAATTGTAAAAAATTATCGCACGAAAATGTTTACAAGTTAATTCTATTTTTTTGCCGAGACGAAATTTTCAACTCAAAACAAAACAAATAGTGTTCATATGGCAAAATGTTATAAGTATGAATACTGTTAAAATGCCAAACTTTAGGTTAGAAATGTCAGATCGCACCTAGTCAACACTAGTGTTGTTATTTCTCGATATACATCGAGCATCCCTTGTATTGAAACACAAGTGAATGCTCTTAGTCAGGGGCTCCAGCAAAACAAAAATTGAATGCAATTGCTGTATTACTTGCCCACCTACTCTACCAATGACTAGCTTGAGATTCAATCACGGGAGAGTATGAGTTGGGCATGGGTTGAATATGGTAACTAAAATTTTCAGAAGAAAGGAAGCAGGGCACTGCCGTAATTTAAGCACGAATAAAAATTTATTTGACTTAGGGGAGATGCAGAAATCCTCTAACAATTAACTCAAGATTTATAAATAAATTATCAACAATTTACTGCAAATATTTTCTAAGTCGGGCTGATTACCAACCTATCACAACTTCCATAATGTGAGAAAAGAAATTATTACTCCAAATGGGGTTCTTATATGATGAAATAAATTAATAGAATGACTCAAAATCTCCCCATGTGTCAATTTAATAAAATAAACAAATTATTATGGTACAAAAAGTTTAAGCTACATGTTTCAGGCTTATAATTCTTAGCCCATCTTCAGGCTTGAAAGTATCGAAGAAATATTTTATATATGAAGTACAAAATAACGATTAGGATTTATAAATCGAACACTAAAACATTGACCTTAAAATTATAGCGTATTACATTTCAATACTTACTGAGGATAGTTTTAATCTTTGTGTATATGTTTGTTTAATGTGTTATGATGTCTATTTTTGAATTTACAACCTACCATGATCGAACCCCATGATAAAACCAGAAATTTCGAAAAATATGTTAAGCATTATACTGCATCTCGACCATCATGTAAAGGAAATTGTATAGGTGTTAATATTAAAAAGCAATTTTGGATGTAACTAAAATGTCATCAGTGTGGATTTAAAATGTTTTGTATTTTGATGGTGATTAAATTTTGATCAAAGTCAGTGATTTCATTAATACATGTGAAGTGAGAAGGTCTTTTAATTTCTAAAATTTCTAGATAGTTTAATTTATTACCTTTATTGTGTATGTGCAGTATTTCAAAATTGGTATCTGTGAATGTATGGTTGGTATTTATTATGTGATTAAGCGAGCGGTTACAATTTAGAGAATCTTTATTATTCCTATATTTGTTAATAATAGTTTTGTGTTCGTTAAGCGTTGTTCAAAGCTTCTACCGGTCTGACCAACGTAGTAGGGTGACAAGTGTCAGAAATAAGTTTGTAAATACGGTTTCTTTAAAGTTGGAATTTTGTCTTTGTTGTGTGTTAATATAGTTTTTAAATTGTTGGTTGTGAAAAAGAAATATTGATATTGTGTTTATTAAAAATTTTGTTTTAATTTATAGGATATATTGTTATAGAAAGAATACTATAATAAGCGGATTCTATGTTATGATTAGGGGTGAGAGTGGTTTGTTGTTCTATTTTCTTTTGATTTTATTCGTCTTATTTATTAGGTTAATAGAAATTTATTGTTCACTGCAATTTGTTTTATTATATTTAATTCTTTGTGATAATCTGATTTATCTAAAGGGTTTAATAAGTCGTCTGAACATAAATCTGAAACTAGCTAACTTATGGGAAAGAGGGTGATTGGAATTGAATGGGATTACGTTGTCAGTGTATGTGGGTTTTCTATATATATTGAAACTAATGCGGTTTGGAAATATTGTGAGTGAAAGGTCAAGAAAATTTAATATGTTATTGGAAGAAAATTCTGCTGTAAATTTAATGTTTGTATGTATGGTATTAATGAAATTTAAGAAAGTATCAATGTCGGAATTAGATCCTGTGTGGATACATATTATATATCTACATAACGTGCCCAGAGTAATATTTTTCTTTGAAAAGGAAGATGTTTTGATATGGGTAATTTCTAGGTTGTTCATGAATATTTCTGACATTAAGGAGGATAGGTTGGACCCCATTGCTAAACCATTGTTTTGTTTGAAATATCGGTTATTGAATTTGAAAAAGTTTTGTTTGATCGTTAAGTTTAATAATGAAAGAATGGTAAAGGTTTGAAGATCGGTTAGTTCGGACTGTTTAGTAAACGTGGATAAGCTGTATGCAATCACGTGGTGGTATTGAGGAAAAAGATTAGTGACGTCAAATGAAACTATGTTGTATGATTCAGGTAAGTTTAATTTGTTAATTTGCAATATTAGATCATATGAATTTTAATTGAATATGTAGATTTGAAATGTAAATGGGTTTGAAGAATTTATTTAGAAATTTTGAAATTTTATGACATGGTGTTTGGATGTAATATACTTGGTCTGATCGGAATATTGTTTTATGTAATTTAGGTAAACCTTACATCGTGGGGTTGTTGGATTCATCTCTAATAGTTTGTGATATTTAATATTAATCGTATCTAGTACATGGCGTGAATCAAATATTGTTCTTCTTACTGTATTTATAAAACTATTGTGGGATCTGTGAAGATTTCTGTGAATTTTGAAGTATTAATAAAATCAATGACTTTATTTATGTATTCTGTTTTGTCTAGTATAACTACACAATTTCCTTTGTCTGCTTTGGTGCAAATTATATTAGCATTAGGTTTATTAAATTTATCAAGTAATGATTTAATATTAAAACTGTTTCGATTTCCGAAATTTTAATTATTTTGAAACAAGAAATTTCTCATTTAAAGATATCGTATTTCTATAAACTTAAAACATTGTGATTACATGTGCAATTAATTGCTGTGACACGCTTTGACTTAATTCGTTTAAGTATGTCAATATCAGAAACTGTCTGTTAAAGATTATCTGTTGATACACAACCTTTTAACGAACAAAAAGTCTAATTGTTAACAATTAGGATATAATAAAGATTCATAAATTGTTAAACGTCAGACATATAATTCTACATAAAAATCATACTTCTCAAGTAAGCATACATTCATGCAATCACGCAATCTCTGCTTGAAATACTGCGCGTGTGTATCAGTAAAGCGTATAATTATGCATCTGTAGAAATTCATCAGCCTGTGAAATTAAGACCTTCATCGTGTTCACGTGTATGAACATGGCAAATCACTGATCGTGTTGATCATTTATCAGCGTCGAAAACTGCAACAGTTATCTGAAATGCTTTCATGCACGATGCATGGTTGTTCGACATCAAAATCTGCTTTCGTCTTCTGCAACATGTAACCTGTCATGTTCTGACTGATCGGCTGAGCAAGTTGACTTTCGAGACATTGTGTGTGTCAGCTTCTGGTTGTATCGATAATGGTTCGACGCTGCAATGGATAGGTTTCTGTCGGCCGTTAAGATAGACATCTCAGACAGTGAATGCAAACATTCATCAAGATTGAATATCATCTTACGTGAACTCGCTGAGAATGTATCAAACTCTAATAATGTACGGTCAAATGTTCTTAATGTTGCTAATGAACTGCAATCTATTTTGCTCATGACTGAATGTTTTCGATGTTGCATGACTGAGTTATGGCTAAAATGTAACATCATAACGCATGACATGACCTGTAGTCTATGTGCGCGGTGGTCAACTGTTTGGTACGTTATAATCTAAATATATGTTCTGTCATTTATTCAAAGTCGCCTGACTGAAAACACACTGTGCGATGTATCAATTGTTATGTTGTGAGTCATTCTATCTAATTTATTTCACTATCACAACTTGTTAGCGTTGATTCTGAAAAAGGCCACATAATTAAATTTTCTGGAGACACTATTTATGTTCCTCTGAAGTTGCAAAAGTTATTAATTGTACATACATTTATAAAATAAGGTATAGAATGTAACCTTTTTACCTTATTACTGTTACACTTTTAATTATGTTTGAGCTTCTCAAAAATGTTTCATATATCGTTGATATAAATAAAAGGTCAATCCAATTAAACATTGTAATAATAAAATCGGAGTTCTTATTTACAAGCTAACAGTTTAATTAATCAAGTTTACTTCTTGATTCTTAGATCCAGTTTATTTAAAATTTAGTTTTACTTAAAAACAATTCCAAAAATGTAGTAATATTGATTTAAATAAAGGCCAAAATCAGTACTAATATTTGTTCACATGTGTTTTTTTTTTTGTAAAATGTGTTAACCAAGAAATAAATATTTCATATAGAATTATTGATATAAAGATTTATAATATAAAAAGGTAACATACGTTGAAATTATTACTTGGAATGTGTGTTCTTGAAAAACATGCGTTTTTACTTATGACTGTTCAAAATAAATTATATGTTTACATTATTTCGAAGTACAAAAAGAATTTCTATTAAAAACAATTTAATTTTACACTTAAATTGCAAGAATAACAATTATTAAACAATTCTTTGATGATATTAAAAACAGCTATTTTTTTCTCATTTTTAAGTACCAAAAGATTCATAACGTGCATCATAAATTTCAGTTTATGGCTCACCTTGAAAATTTACTGCATAACCATCAAAATTTTTAGATGCCTTATTGAAACTCTGCAGAATGATTTCGAAGACAAATCCGCATATCTCTTACTATTTATTTAGGAAACAACAAACAATATTCAACTTCTAATAAATGTTATCTTAAATAAAATAAACCACAAAATTCTATGAAAGTTTTGAGCATCGTAGGACTTGTTTTATATTTGCATATTGAACTTAACCAATTTTCAACATTACGATTAACCACGTCAAATTCAAATCTCCATAATAAAGTTAATTTTTGCTTCATAACTAAAATAATTCTTGTTTTCTCCAAATATGAAGAAACATTGTGTGCTCAAAATAAGAGTAATTGTTGTTTGCTTCAAATAAGAGTATTGTTGTTTGCACACACTAACAAAAATAATCTTATCTAGAATTAATAAAATTGTATTTTCTATTAATCACTAACGGAAGCAGACGTGCTTTCACACGTCTGTGTGCACTTTTATTATAAACCGATTCTACGGCGATCTCATGTGCCCAAGTTGTGGTTTTATCAAGTTTATCAAGTATCTTTATCTTCAACAAAAATGGCTACAAATATTTCTGTACTTTATAACAAGGCTTTCTCTATCAGTGCATGTGTGTTAGCTCTACGTGTGTGTCTACTTTTAGATAAGTTACTGACCTGAATTACATTCAAATATGTATAAAACGAGGAGTTTGTGGTTTCTAGCCTCTATGACCTAACTTTTTTTTATTAAAATTAAAATTTTATGCTTAACGAACACTATTATTCATGAAATCAATATACAGGGTACATCAATATTAAATTATCCATTTTAGATTAAGGTTCCCCTTTTTCATCTGATTTCTGTTTAAAGTAACGCCAAAGCATTACATATAGTTTATATGAGAATAGAAGTTTCACTTGGTTTTTGAATTTTTGATTGTATGGGTTATGCATGAAACAATTTGATTTATTGTGGCCCGATCAATACCATATGCCATCAATAAATGGTTTTATCACAGTATGCTTCATATATAAATATCATGGTTTCATAGCACCAGCCAATTTACAATGTCATTAACCTGTTCAGTAATTGTGGTGTGGCAAATATTTTTACTGCGTTCTTAATTATGAATTTTGCAGTATCTAGCTACCTTATTTATTTTAGTCCATTTTTGTCTCCCTGGGAAATTCGTATTACTTTTCTATTTTGTGTTACGTTTTATCCATGTTGGCAATCACCGCATAGCCTTGGGTATAAATTTTATTCTGTCCCAAATTTGGTTGCAAATATTGTCGTCACGGGTAAAGCAAACAACGTAAAAATATTCCAGGGCTTACCTACTCATTTACTGGAGCCAAAGACAACCTCCGTTTGTCTCCAGCGGTCAGAGTCATGAGCAGGTAGTTTCTTCAATGTTTCCAAATTCTGAAGACAAAGTGAGTGTACCTACACTTTTGCAGAACATGAGATGTTTTTAGGTAAATAAGGGAAGGCATGAGGATATGACGTGATCACTTTGCTGGAACTAATGCACAGCTGTGTTCGATACTTTTTGATCAATGGTGTAAAGTCAAGTGTTTTGTTAAACTCCTTATTTCCATGAACCTGTTTGTATCCCCGCCATACGACGCTTCTAATGACCAAACGCGCTAACCACACCACATTCCTTTCCTTGAGAAATACGTGCATTGTTCGGAATACATGCAATAAACTATCGGGTTATTATCCTCTGGTTCACGGGAAATTACAATCATTAAACTTTATACGTAGTAACTTAATTACATTTAGGATGAGAAAAAAGCTTTCCTGTACTGGATTTAGAAGTCTCCTAATCCTAATATTAAAATGAAACTTGATGCGGCCAAAAGACGTAACATGTGGTTTAAATAAATCATCTAACTTTGTAATTATACTTTTTCGATAATCCTAGCATTTAGAATATTAAAGGTTTACATTTTTAAGAAAATGTTAGGTGCTCTTTGATAACATTTTATTTGAATAGTTTCTGAAACTCTCAAGCTCTCTTCTTAGTAAATGTATTAGTTATCAGATATACATTCTTTGTTGAAACATCCTGGCATAAGGTCAAGATAGTGATCAAGAACCATCAAGATGCTCCCAAGCAAGTCTTGCTTGGTGCATAAGACATAAAGGAGGTTCTTTTTTAAAATAGACCTTGTGGGACGCAGTCTGTTCTGTTCCTCGAAAGAAAGTTACTAATGTATTTCGAATCTTAAAAAAAAATTTTGGTGCTGTGAGTAGTGTTTTCAAACAGGTGTTTGTACCTCAGATGGTTTTTTGCTGTTTCACTTCATTTGTATACTGCATTTTTACAAATTCTACTTGTTAAGTAGTAGTGAGTTTTTGAATCACATTAGGATTTACACATATTTTGGTGTAAATTCTGATTGCCAATTTTTGTTAGAAGCTTAAGTGTTGATGAGTTTTAGAAAATGTTTCGTTGAGTTAAATTTTTGTTTAGTTTAGAAAGATTTCGTTTTATTTAAAAGGGAAGATTATGTTGAAATGTAAAATATGAGATATTTTATAGATTGAATATTATAACAGAACCTAAATGAGAATTTATTGTGTAAATTTGCAGTTTATGTAAACTTTTCATAACCTAT
This sequence comes from Platerodrilus igneus, assembly GCA_036346225.1. NCBI lineage: Eukaryota > Metazoa > Arthropoda > Insecta > Coleoptera > Lycidae > Platerodrilus > Platerodrilus igneus. The sequence goes on along the minus strand of JARFIW010001680.1, from coordinate 8,548,823 downwards.
ATTGTTAAAATTGTTATTTGGTCAAGTTTAGACCAAATGAATAATGAAGTATGAGGCATAAACGAGTATGCCAAAAACAATGTATGAATATTACAGTGGCAAAGGAAGTGTGTAGGGGTCGAGGGATGTGCAGAAAGATTGTGAATGGTGCAGGAAGTAAAAGTAATGTACAAGGGGTGTTCGATATGTATTGGGAATAAGTCATCATCATCATTAGGTCTTCAGTCCTAGAACTGGTTAGACGCGTACCATCATTGTTCCCTATTCTGAACTAACCTACAGATTTCTCTGAAATATGCACAGTTTGCATCTATAACTGTCTGATCTAGGTCTACATCTACCTCTTTTTTCCTATCTCTGCTTGTAATATATCACATACTATTCCCCAAAAATGCCTTAGAACGTATTCCGCCCTACTATTTCTCTTTTTCCCCAGATATCCTTGTTTCCCTACTATTTCTGTAACTTATTTGTTATTATCTTTGTCTGTCCATGCTATCGTTCTCATACATCTGAAGCACAGCATTTCAAAAGACTGCCCGTATTTCATAGGCATACTGTGCTGTGCTCCACACATATGCTTTCAACAATTTTCTTCTTATTCTATGTTTGTTGTCTTTCCTCATAGGCGCTGTTCTTTCTTGTTAGATGCAGTTCGATCACTTTCTATTGTTTTACAGTTATATGCCCTATTTCTCCGACCTTCAATGGTTGTGAAGGGAGGTAAGCAGCCTGTGGCTGCCACGTTCCCCCAACACTTAACCATTTGGCGATTTAATATATTTTCCAATTTATCTTTTCGCACAGTCAACATTAGTTGCAGGTATTTCGCAACCAACAACTAGTTGTTTATACTAATCATCAGATTTATCTGTGCTTATTTTTTCGTCATTAGGTTTCCGTCTCAAAACTGGTTGGACACGTACCTGCACTTATTTATATTCTGAGCTAGCCTACATATTTCCCTGAAATTCTCACACAGCATGTGTATTCAGTTCGTTCCCTTTCTATTTTTTTCTAATTTTATACCCTATTTTACCGAGATTCAGTGAAGGAGGTTAAGCAACACTTAGACATTTGCCGAAATAATGGTTTTTCAGTAAATCCTTTCACACACTTAACATTATTCGAGAATATTGCCCAACCAATTCTTGTAGTTACTTATAATAATCATCATGTTTAAGCACAGTTATCTTTTCGTCATTAGTTTATCCATCTTGCGAATGGTTGGATGCATACCTCCATTGATTTCTATTCTGGGCTAGCCTACACATCTCCCTGAAACCTCTACAGCCTAAATCTTTTACTATCTGTGTGCAGTAGTCTAATCTAGGTCTGCCTTTTCTTCTCTTTTTCCTATCTCTGCTTCTAATACTATTCCCTCATGCCGTAGTATGTGGCCTATCATCCTATCTCTCCTATTTTTTACCGTTTTCCACATATTTCTTTCTTCCCCTACCATTTTTAGTACCTCTTCGTTCTTAACTTTGTCTGTCCATGATATCTTCATCATACGCCTGTAGCACCACATTTCAAAGGCTTCTACCTTTTTCTTGTCCGCTTCTACTGTCCAGGCTTCACAGCCGTACAGTGCTGTGCTCCACACATATGTTTTAAGCAATCTTTTCCTTGTTTCTATGTTTGTGGTCTTGAGCACAGTAGTTGCTTTTTCTTGTTAAATGTAGCACGACCTTGTGCTAATCTTTGTTTTATATCTTTTGTGCTTTTCCCATCTTGCGTTATTTGGCTTCCTAGGTAGCAGAAATCCTTAACTTCTTGTAAGTTCGTGTTAAACACTTGTATTCTTGTTTTTGATTTATTTACCCCACCTTTGCAAACTAGAACTTTAGTTTTAGTTTTGTTAATTTTCATACCGTATCTCTCTGTTAGAACCGTTTCCATTTCATTAAGAGCAGCTTCTAACTCTTCCTTGCTAGACGCTAATACCGCTATATCATCTGCAAATCTAAGCATATCAATTTTTTGTCCCTGCATAGTAATTCCAAATGTCTTCCTGCATTTGACAGTCTTCATTGCCTCTTCTATATACAAGTTAAAAATCAATGAGGATAGGGCACATCCATGTCTCACCCCTTTCCTAATGTTTACTTCTCTACGTTCCTGCTCTAATTCTATTACTGCTGTTTGCTCTTTGTATAAGCTATGTACTATTCGTCTATCCCTATAACTCATTCCAATCTTTTGAGTATTTCAAACATTTTTTCCAATTTACATTGTCGAATGCTTTTCCAGATCTACAAACCCTATATACATGATTTCCCTTTTCTATTGTTTTCTCCATTATCACTCTCAGAGCTAAAATAGCCTCCCGTGTTCCCCTGTTTCGCCTAAACCCAAATTGGTCTTCTCCTAGTATTTCTTCAGCTCGTTTTCCATTCGTCTTTGCACAATTCTAGTTAATATTTTTGACACGTGTGCTGTCAAACTTATTGTTCGAAAATTTTCACATCTATCCGCGCCTTTCTTTTTGGTATAGTTACTATGATGCTACGTTTTGAAATCTTTGGGTATCTCGCCTGTCTCATACATATAGCTTACAAGTTGGAAGAGACGTTCTGTTACTGCCTTGTCCAGCGGCTTTTAGAGTTTCTGCTTGCACCTTATCTGTACCCGGCGCCTTACCATTTTCAGACTCTTTAATGATAATTCAAACTCGTCTCAAGTATAGGATATCCCAAGTCATCATTTTCAATGTCTGATTCCTGTTCTAATGCAGTTAGTTCCTCTCCTGCATATAAATTCCCTATATATTCTTGCCATCTACTCACTTTCTCTACGTTTTCTATAATGACGTTTCCTTGTGCATCCTTTATTTTTTTGCTATACGGTTTTATATCCCTAAAATTCATTCTAATTAATTTGTATGCTTCGTCTGTCTTTCCTATTTAAATCTTAGTTTGTACCTCTTTGCACTTTTCATCAATTCATTGTTCTTTAGCTTTCCTGCATTTTCGAATAATTTCCGATTTTATGGCTTTGTATCTCTGTTTTCCTGTTTTGTCTGATTTATTTTTGTATTTTCGTCTTTCTTCTATTAAATTCAGGATATCCTTTGTTATCCACGGTTTCTTATTTTATTTTTGTGTATACCCCAGAATATCTCCGGCCGCCATGTCTAAGCTGGATTTAATGTTATTCCATTCTGTTTTTACTTCCTTAGTTTCAAATATTTTCCCGATATCATTCAACAATTCATTTGACTTTTTTCGAATCTTACTTGAATATCTTTATCTTTTAGTTTCTCTAAGTCCAAGTGCCTTTTTCCGTTCCTTTTTTTCAGGTTTTTAAATTTAAGTGCGGCCTTCATAATTACGATGTTGTGGTCAGTATCTATATCTGCTTCTGGGTAGCTTCTACAGTCTTTTACTTGATTTCTAAACCGTTGTCTAACAAGAATGTAATCTATTTGATATCTTCCTATATCTCCTGGCATCTTCCACGTATATCGTCTTCTAGCATGATGTTGAAATAATGTGTTTGTGATGATTAAATTGTTCTTGTCGCAAAATTCTACCAGCCTATTTCCCTGTCGTTTCTCGTGCCTAAACCAAATAAACCTACTACCGCTCCTTCCCTCCCTCACCTACCACAGCATTAAAATCCCCCGTAATTATTAAATTTTCATGTCCTTTTACGTATCTTAATATGTCTTCGATATCTTTGTAGATGGCTTCTACCTCTTTGTCACTGTAGCTAGAGGTGGGCATGTATACTTGTATTATTACTGTGTTTACCGGTTTAGATTCTAATCTAACCATGAGTACTCTTTCGTTCTTTTGTAGGTAATTTTCTACACAGTATCCTATCTTTTTCCGCATAACTATCCCCACACCCAAATTTCCTTCCTCTGCTCCTGTATGAATTACCCTGAAGTCTCCACTCCAAAAATCCCCCGCCTCTGGCCACCGAACTTCGCTGATCCCTACTATGTCTAGTGATAACCTATTCATTTCGATTTTTAGGTTCTCTAGCTTACCTACTTGCTTCATACTTCTAACATGCGATGCTCCGACTCGCAGAATGTTCCCGACTCTTATTTTTAACATTCCGATCACATCCTCCGAAGTAGTCCCCTCCCGGAGATTCGGAATCTTTTACCCCAGAGAATGCCATCATGTTTGTAACAATTTAAGTACGCTGTGTACTTGGGAGATAATGTGGTGGTTTCTCGTTGCCTTCCACATCGCGGTAGTGTGTCTTAGACTGCCATACTGACCCCTATGGTCTCTGCCAATCTAAGTACCGAAAGAGCCGCTGCCCTCTTTCGGGGACCTGTCTTAGTCTGGTTCCTCACTAACGACCCTACTACTTTGGTTGGACTTGTAGTTTGGCTCTTTAGCTCATTAGAACACGCAAGCCATTTCACCTGTTCTAGTAATTTAGAACTTCGGCAAGGTGCAGGTCTATTCGAAATGGTGGGAATAAGTAACAAAAACAAAACCTTAAGGTGTGAAAACTTCTTTACTGTTTTTCAAAATATTCTCCACGATGATTGATACACTTTTGCATACGTTGGAACTAATTTTCACAGTATTTTTCCATTCCGATTGAGATATCTCCAAAACATGGGCTTTGTTGTATTTGATTCATCTTGGACGACCCATACAATCGACTGCTGGAGATAATCTACGTCGGAAATCATAAAAAATCATCGCACGAAAATGTTTACGTACTAATTCCATTTTGTGGCCAAGACGAAATTTTCAATTCAATCAAAACAAAACAAATAGTATTCATATGGCAAAATTTTATTAGTATGTATACTGTTAAAAATGTCAAACTTTAAGTTAGAAACGTCAGATCACACCTAGCAACACTAGTGTTGTTAGTTTCCGATGCATATCGAGCACCCCTCGTATTAGTCTAGAGTTATACTATACATATGCTCCCAGGAAGAGGTGCTAGTTTTGGTTACCCCGAAGGGAAATACCGTGATTGGTGTTGTTGTTGTTGTTAGACCAAAGCTTGAATTGTGATAAGTGAAACAATGTGTTAAAAGTGCTCTTCACTATATTATACAATTTTATGTACTTAGAATTAATTGCTAAAAATTAGGTTACTCATCTCAAAATGAATGTGGAATGGACGAATTTATTTTTAATACATTTTTAATACATTCATTAGTAATCCAGTAAATACAGAAAATGTTTGCCAATATTTTGAGTTCTTGCTTGACATGTTCTTCTTATCTTCTATTTAATTATACTTGATTCCAAAACACTAAATTTATTATAAAATGAGCTGTATGCCATATGCTAAAGCATTACTTATCAATTAAGCAAGGCCACATTAAACATTAATTAATACTTTATGACATTTCAATTTACACTTAGAAACTATTCAATTAGGATCCCTGTGTTTGATTTATTTATAAACTTTTGTTCTACTGCTTAAATTGTATATGTACATGTGCATTATATATCTGTTTCTCTACTGTGGAAACCTACAGTGGTCTTTTCCCTTTCTGTTTTATTAGACACTATGAAGAACTCCATAGGTGTGAAGAGTATTCCCACATCCTTCCTTCTGTATTTGTCTGTTTATATTTTGATTTGATTTTGGTCATACAGTTGTCATTATGGCTGGACGTTTTGTTTTCAACTGCTGTAAAACCAAATTTCATAGTAATTATGTTTGCATTAATTGCAATCCATATATTACAAAAGTTGCTTGTAAACAAAAATTAATAAATTTATAAAAATAGAGAATTATAAAGTAAATTGTTGCAACACCAAATGTATTTCTGTTAAGGAGGATGAATATAATATCTTAGCTGAGGATTATACGAAATTAGAAATGGAAAATGATAATCTAAAATTACAAGCCATCAATTTAAATCACCATATCGAACGTTTGAAGGGACAATTAGACACCTGCCTAGAAGAAAGCATTTCCATGGAGGGCTCCCTAATGTAGTTAAATGATGATAATAAACATCAATTAATTGACTACTCTTTAAAACACAACTTGAAAATGAAAATACACCCCTCAAATCTCAGATTGAAGGTATAGTAAATAGTGAAATTTATAGCTGTCATCCAATCAATAAATCTACACAAACTTCAACTGCTACAAACAAATTTTAAATTTAGATACTTTATTACAAAGGGAAAGAAAATCATTAAATTCGTATTTGCAAACAGACATCAAAGCCAAGAGTTTGGTGGATGCCCACAACCAAACTGATGATCTATTACTCTTAAGCGACTTGCTGTCTTTGGCTGCTACACAAGATGATTTGACATGTGCTTCTAGTTCAGTAGATACTGAGAGCACTTCTGATTACAACATTCCAAATAAAAATCGGGTATTAGAAATTGGGAAAAAAATCATCTACTCCAGAGACCTCTGCTAAAACTTTGCACATATTTGACTTATCCAGTGAAGTAAGAACGAGGAAATTATACATATACGATGACAGTCATGTTAGAAACTTTTATACAATCATTAGTTCGTTAGTTGACTGTAACAATTTTTCAATTTTTGTTGACTGCAAGCCGAATGCTACTTTCGATGAAGCAACAACGAATTTGACTGCTCATGCAGATGATTTTGATAAGGATGACTGCGTTATTGTTCTTGCTGCAACAAATTAAATTTAAAAAGAAAAAGTGACAGTTTTTTTACTGAAATTTTGTAACGAGACACAAGCGGTATCTATGTAAATATATGTAAAATAGACTTCCACATTTTTCTCTTTTTTGGTGATTCTCTTTGGTTAGTGATTTTTGTAGAAAAATACGGTGGCACCATATCACTAGTTTGATCTCTGTTTTGGTCACCATTTAAACCCCGACCCAGCTCATGCCGATTGTGAGTTGAATCGGCTTGCTCTTAATCTTTTAAGCTATTTTCTTTTTGCTTTAAGCCACTTTACAACGCTTCTTACCGTGAACTTTTTATCTAAACAGGAATCCCAGAGTTTCTCTCTTTATTAAGAAAATATGTTTTAGTGGTTGAGGATGATTTTGCTTATTGGGAGAAATCTGCTCCGAAATAATTGTAATAACTTTATTCCTGCTGTATGGTGGAGCATTGATATATCCATTTTCTGTTTTTGAAAAACTGTTAATATGACTGGATTAATAACACATGAACAATTTAGAAATTTTTCACAATGTACAGCGATTAATAGATTACGATAGCTTTTGAACACTGCATTTTTACTAGCCCTATAGGTGTTTCTGACAATTTCATTCTCTCTTCTGCGCATATCTGCTACACAATGCATTATAAGATATCGAAGTATGTTTTGTTAAAGCTTTGCTCAACTACTTTAAAAATATTGTCTGTCTTAGACATTTCTGTGCACGCTAATCATCAAGATTAAGGAATCACTTGAAACTCAGCATTGACTGTTCAAGTAAATAATAGTAGTTATATAGTATTGGTATGAATTGCCAACTCATTGCTAGCCATGAAGAACCAATCAATATTATTTGCTTTTTTAAACTATTGACGTTGCATTCAACCTCATCCACTATTAAAACAGGTTTTTGCCAAAAGACTGATTGTAAAAAAATCATTTTTCGATACATTTTTTCAAATCTTCAGTCAAGAGTGACATTCTGAACTTGCTATCAGTACATTATTGGCAATAAATAAGATGTGTATAAACTCATTTTAGTCGCACCCGCATTTTTATTTTTATATCCATGCATAAGTTACATTGCAATGAAATACTCTGTATTAAACCTAATAATTATTTAGATATTTGCTTCATTTTGAATTTAGAATATTATGTTGAATCCTTACTCAGTAATGGTGACATATATTGTACTTCAATGCAGCTACAACATCTGCACAATAAACCCAATGCTCTGTCATCTAATTTTTGTTTACTTTCGGGCATTTGTTGTAATATGCAATTGTTATACTTGCGATAACTCCACGTCATTGTTATAATTTAACGCATGATTACGCGGCAAATTTACCCGCCATATTGTAACTTATACTGATCACGCTTTAAGAGTGATGCAACCGCTTTTTAAGTCAATTTGCAAGCACAATTTCAATGAAATCAAATTACTTACGAGGTGGCATCTCGAAAATTCATCTCAGGGTCCCACGATGATATGCAGGTGGGGTTGAATCACCCCATGTTGAATCAAATTACCATCCGTCCTTCCTTTTACTGCTGTACTCATAGGGGAGTGACAGAAATTAAGGTACCAGGTACAATAAAAGATAAAGGTAGAAGAAACCTACATACCTAAAAAGAAAAGACACACCACACAAACAGATGTTGCTTCGTCGAGGGCTCATAACTTAATGATGTCTTTTTACACCACGTGCGCACTCCGCATCACTTTTGCGCAGACGCGACTGTCAGGGACGACGGAAGTTGGCGTATTCATTTAAAAATACGCGGCAATTTATTTACGAATTAAATCTAACGTGATACATGCCAGTTGGCATATAACAATTTATAACACATTAATTTACACTCTGCTCTGTCCTAAGATCACAATATTCAGTCTATTTTCACTATCATAATAATGTGTTGATTATGAACATTCGGTTTATAAAAAGAGAATACTTCACTATATATTACTGAATCGCAGGAAAATGTATCAACAAATCTGTGATACACATGTTATAAATATATTTTGCATCTCTGCAATTTTGTTGACAGTTGTTATTGCTCATACTTTAAAATTTTAAGAATTTAAAAGGGTAATATATTCATTTTTAGTTCATAAGCCCTGCCCTAGATGGCACTGTGAAAATATAGGATCGGTGTTTGGTGCATGAGCAGAGAATTGCTCCTTAACTATTAGAGATGCCAAAACCAACTTTAATATGGTAATATGCGATCATTGTACTACATTTTAAAATATTTAGGTGCTACAGGGTGATTCACAAAAAATGCTAATCTAAACTTATGTTTTTTTTAAATGGAACACCCTATATGTTTTTTACATATTTGTGACATTTACAGCTAAAAATGTAAGTGTTTTAAGTGGTTAGCGTAATTAATCTAGAGATATTGTTACTTTAATTTTGAAATCGAGTCATATTTGGAGCTTTTAATGAAAAGTTTTTAAATATGTTTGCATTATTGTTTTTTTCAAATGGAACACCGTGTATATATTGTTTTCAGAACTTGATTTCTTTTAAAAAGTACAAAATAAACGATTTAAGGTTTTTGTTACAGATAAGGTGAACATTACGTTAATAAATTTTGAGTTGCCTTAAAAGGGTGGCGACCCCGTAACAATATAAGGGTGCAGCAGCTAACTGCAGTGGTATGGAGTTGAGTTCTCATTGAAGAAATGATAAAAGGAAATAGAAAAACACTAAATAAAAATAATAAAGTGGCTGGAATGAAAACAACTACGTTACACTATCACTTTGAAAGGCTGTTTCTCTTGTCATAATTGAAGGTTGCCTAAACGTCTGTCGCAATAATTCCTTTTCATATTATCTCTACACGGAATATGGTTATTCTACATATGCATTCTTTGTTTCGATATTCTAAATTATATTACACTATATATACCTTTCTCATCTAAAAAAAACACTTTAAAATTTTTGTCATAATTAAAGAACTTCTCGAAAACTAGGCCTCTCCCAAAGACGACTATGTTACTGAGGTAGCTAGATATTATTTGCAAATGTGTCTGTTCACCTAGTTCCTAGATAAATTCTAATAAAATTCAACCTAAACTTAAGTTCTAGTAATGTTAAATAATTTCTTGATCCAACCGCACACAAAATTCCAAATTAATGGAAGGGTTAACTAGCTCAGTCCTAACCCCTTTAACATGTCATAACTTATTGGAAACATATGTATCATTAATGTATAAGGTTAGTTCTATAATATGTAATGGTTTTAGAACTACAAGGGGTAACAGAAAAGATATTTTATATTTGGTACTTATATTAACAATCCTCTGTTAGTCACTTCATAATTTTCTTAAAGTGACATCATTCCACTATGAAAATTTACTGAAATAACTATTTTGTTTGTATTTAACAGAGATAAAACTATGCTTTTGTGGTTCTTTAGTTTATGATTTTAATAGAACTTGCTTACTGAACATTACTATATATGAAATCAGAATATACAGGGTGTATATGTATAACATTAAGTTGTCTGTTAAAGATTAATTTTTCTCTTTTTTGCATCCTATTTTTATTTATTGTAAAGCCCATATGTTACATTTTATAGACATGAAATGGAACCATTCAGTTGCTTATAGTTTCTATTATTTGGTCATTTAGAAAAATTTGACGACGTTCTAACATCGTTTCAGCATTAATATCATTATTTATAAGCCCTGGTCTTTATTCAAATATATTATGCACTTTGGTTTTGATGGCCGATTTTTTTTCCATAAAGTATTAAGATTTATATCTTTATAATATAAAGTACTATGATTGTACTACTTAATGGTTTTTTTCGTTATCATCATGAATACTTTCAGTGCAAACATCGCTATTGTCTTCATTAGGATCCGTTTCCCCAAGCACGTTATAACGTACATTCGTCTCCCGATAAAACCCCGGGTAAATAAATATACTAAAAAACACTTGCCCCATAGAGTTCACCTGGCCATCTTCTTCACGGGTGGTTCTCTGCTGTTGCCCTTGATGTTGGTAGCTGCTTCTTTCTGCTGGTGGTGCCTTGCAGGATGATACGATAAGGATCGCATAGAATGCTTGGAACGAAAACAAAGCACTCACATCACCACTACGATAATCTTTACACCACTGTAGTCAGTAAGATAATTCTTGAGCCATGCTGTACTTTTCACCTTAAACGTCTCTCCCCTCCAACTAAGGTTGACACACTTCCGCGTGCGTCGATAGGAAAAGAAGCGATTCCCACATACAAACTGTCATGTCAACATACTTGCGACTGCAAAGATAAGCCAATGACGTCAACAACCCTGTGAACACTAACAAAGTGTTGTTTTAATGGTGTCAACGAAATTGTGGTAATCAATGGGAATTTTTCCATGCCGAATTCTAAAAAAAGTCCCTAAATCTAAATTAATGAACTAATACCCGATAGCTTTCTAATAAAGCGTAACGACGTCTTCCTCTTTTAACTCATTGAACCACGGTGTCCAGTTTCTTGGATCAGGGTTGAATAATTTTATATAAATGCAAATTAAAAAATTGAAAAATATAATGAACATAAATAAATTTACAAATCCTCAGCGCTCATGCTGGATACATGCATAGCCAATAAAGAAAAATTCATCTACCAAAGTAGATCACAGTGAAATCTATAAGCATACTGTGTGTGAGGAATACCTGAATGCCCGAGAGGTGAATTTCATATGTGTGGAAACGTGTTTTGAATGTGCTTACAATACGTTTATATCTCACATGAGTATCACAGACTTAATGGAAACCACATATAACCGCACTGCAGTGGTATCATTTAGACATTTAGATGCAATTAAGTAATTTTAAATAACAACTACAACGGTGTTATAGCAGGTTACTAAAGAACCCTTGAACATCTGGCTAATCACATCATATTCTACAATTTTCTAAGAATAAATCACTTATTTAAATATTTCCAAATAAAATCCTTGTATGGGAAAAAATTCATAGTAAAAAGGTGAATACATGTTTTGATCTCAGTATTTTGATAAATATTGAAAAGTGTATGGTACAATATTTTTGAAACTTAAATGTATTTTAAGCAAACATGAGGTTTTACATTTAAAATCAAAGATATTGTATGTTATGTTGTTCTAGATATAAAAAATTGTTGTATTTATTCGAATATGGGGTTTTATTTTATACTTGTAGTTTTTTAATTACCTCGCCCGTAATGAAATTTAAAACTCCCACAGCCTTTTGGTATATATTAATAGTAAATTGTTGCTAGGGAAGGAATACGACACATTCATTTCTAACAAAAATGTGAACTAATATTTTTGAACTTTTTCAATGACTAGATTATAAAATTTTTAAGCTTGTATAATATATATTTAATCTTTCATGGACGTTGGTGAAAAGATGCGTGTAATGAAAAAGGGATTTAAGGATTCATTTGAATGATTTTTGAAATTAGAAAAATATATGTGTGGATTTTCTTTTCCTATTCAATTATTGGTTTTGGACTTAGATTTGACATTGACTGATTATTATTTGACAGTTTGTAGGAATTATTTACTGAGAAATAAAGCTTAACATGTTGAATATTGCTTTTAAATTTATCAATAGAATTATGCATCTAAAGTTTTAAAATATCAAAAATTAAGAGGTGAGTTGTATTTAATTTATTGTTAATATTATTAAGACAATATGAATTATTTATTTACACTAATGTTTTAAATATTGGAAGTTGTCTTCAATTATGTATTCTTGTTGCCTTAAATTGAAGGTTATCAGATATCCACTTTGGAAACATATTATAGGAAAATCTCATAACATATAAAGTATTAAGAAAATATTACATTAGTACTTGCCATGTAATTCATTTCACGAATCTGCATAGTAACATCAGACAGTAATTTTTGTAGCCAAATGAAATTCAAAACTATGTACGTGTAATATTTAGGAGAAAATAACTGCTATGGGTTAACATCACTTTGCACTGTTGTGATTAGCACTTTGCTAAATTTCAATTCATTTTGCATCTGGTGGCTGTCATTTATAAATTGTTGTTTTTAGCAATTTTATGAATTTTTCTTGTTTATCTTGTATGATTACCAACTTATAATTTAGAATGTTTTCTGAGCAGGCACTGTGACTTTTTGTTTATTATTCTAATTTCTTTTGTATCGTGTTCCTGTGCATGTGTAGATGAAAACAAACAGACTGAATTTTTGAAAATGCATTTGGCACCCAAAATATTGTCTTTTTATTATTTTTAAGGATGTTTTCTTGTGTGAGGAACTGTATAGTGGCTGCTAACGAGGCATATTCAAAAATTCAGCTTGTCCATTTTCTAGCACATACACCCAGGAATACCAAAAAGCATCAAAAAACGAAATGCAAAAAGTTACAGCACCGCAAAGGAGAAAAGATTCTTTATAAGACTGATTTCTTCTGTGTGACGCTGTAACTTTCTTTGTATACTGTTTTCGTTCTGATACTTTTTCTATTGTGTTCCTGGGTGTGTGTAGATGAAAATGAACAGGTTAAATTTTTGAAAAAGTTTTATTTTGGTGTCTTTCTGTATTTTTGTATGTTGGACTAGTTTTTGAGGTATATTTTCTTCTATGTGGGAGCTGTAATTTTTTTGTGTATTGTGTATTAGAATGAATTTTAGGGATAAAAAACCGTCTAGTAAAAATATAAAGGGCACGGGAGGAAACATCATTATAGAAAATGTAGAGAAAGTGGTTAGATGGCAGAAGTATATAGGAAATTTATATGCAGCACAGTAACTAGAAGTACTAGAACAGGAATTAAACATCGAAAAGGATGACTTGGGATATTCTATACTTGGGGATTACTTTGTATTAGTATTAAAGAGTCTGAAAAATAATAAGGCACAGAGTCTAGATAAGGTGCACACAGAAACTTTAAAAGCTGCTGGACAAGCAGTACCAGAACGTCTCTTCCAACTTGTAAGTTATAAGTATGAGACAAGCGAGATATCCAAAGATTTTTCAAACATAACACCATAGTCACTATACCAAAAAAGAAAGGTGCGGATAGATGTGAAAATTTTCGAACAATAAATTTGACAGCATACATGTCAAAAATATTAACTAGAATTGTACAAAGATGGGTTTAGGCAAAACAGAAGAACATACAATAGAAAAAGGATAAAGTGTGTATATAGTATTTATAGATCTGGAAAAAGCATTCGACAATGTAAAGTATGAGAAAATGTTCGAAATACTCAAAAAGATTGGACTAAGATTTTTAACTTGTACATCGAAGAGGCAGTGAATACTATCAAATGCAGAAAGACATTTGCAATTATTATCCAGGGACAGACGATTGATATGCTTCGATGTGCAGATGATATAGCTGTATTAGCATCTAACAAGGAAGGGTTAGAGGCAGCTTTTAACAAAATGGAAACAATACTAACAGAGGAATACAGTTTGAAAATTAACAAAAATAGAACTAAAGTATTAGTATATAAAGGAGGGTAAATAAGTCAAAAACCAGAATATAAGTAAGAAACGCGAACTTACAAGAGGTAAAGATTTCTGCTACCTTGGAATTCATATAACACAAGATGGGAACAGTGCAAAAGATATAAAACAACGATTTGCACAAGGCTGCTTTGCATTTAACAAGCAAAAGCAACTTCTATGTTCAAAAACAACAAAGAAAAGATTACTGAAAACTTATGTGTGGAGCACAACATTGTACGGCTGTAAAACGTGGACAGTAGGAGAAGCAGATAGGAAAAAAGTATAAGCCTTTGAAATGTGGTGCTACAGATGTATGATGAAGATATCACGGACAGGCACAGTTAAAAACAAAAATGTTTTTGAAATGGTTGGAGAAGAAAGAAATATATGGAAAACAAGGGAAAAAAAGGAGTGATAGCATAATAGGACGCATTCTAAGGCATGACGGAATAATGCGTAATATATTAGAAGCTGAAAAAGGAAAAAGAGAGGTAGAGGTAGACCTAGATTAGACTATTGCACACAGATAGTGAAAGATGTAGGCTGTGGGAATTTCATGGAAATTTGTAGGTTAGCTAAGAATAGAAAACAGTGACGGTATGCGTCCAACCAGTTCTAGGACTGAAGTTTTAATAATGATGATGTTTATTATTCCATTTTTTTAATATGTTCTGTGCGTTTGTAGATGAGAATTGACAGGTTAAATGCCCTTGGCAGCCAAAATATTTTTTAAGAATGCTTTCTTCTGTGCAAAACAGTAATTTGGTTGCCAATGGAACTTTTCAAAAATTCAGTCGGTCCATTCTCATCCGCACACACCCACGAATACAATACAAAAAGAATTAGAACACAACAAAACTCATGTTGAAGATATTGACTAATAACTAATTACAGTTTAAACAGTAAGAACGCTTTATTAACTCCTAGCCAGAAGTCAAAAGATAAAAACCCGATATTTCAAACATGTTGTTTTTCAACTTATTTTAACCGCCTAGTGTTATAATATAAAAAGTGTAACTACTTCTAATCTGGACGCGCTGTTCTAGTACACATTTCAACAACACAAAAAAGTTGTCGGCAAAGCTGTCTTCTGCAGGTAATTTTGTATTAAAACAGTTCTTTTCAGAACTTTTTGAAACAGTACATAATAATGGGAACCTATTACTTTCCTTAGATGCTGTTTGAGATGTAAGTAATTCCATATTTTATCGATTAAAATACATTTATTTGGTAATAGCTCTATTTGAACATTAGAAAATGCATTTATATGCAGGTAGCTGCTGGTCTATATGACGTCACTTCACTACACTGTTTTGTGAAATAGACTATTCTATAGTTTGTTTTATTTTGGGTAGCGATTAATGTAGAGATTATTAGTAGTGCATGAAATCTTGTAGAACAATTAGTGTTTTCTAGCTCAGCTTACAATGATCTATTATACAAAACATATTTTGTAACAGATTATGAACGCTCGTCGAAGTACAACTATGGTAAGATCAGATTATATTTTGGTATATAAATGTATGAAAGCATGTTTTATATTCCAGTTAGCATCTAATCAAGAACAAGCTTATCAGTGTCATTATTCTTCATATTTACTACAAGATTATACGAGTAAGTGAGGGTAACTACAAAAGTGCATCACTTCTTGCCAAAATTGCAAAGGTTAGCTTTTGATTTCTTCAACATCTCAAAATATTAGTATTGCTACTACTTCTCGTAATTTGGATCTTATTGAACATATGGAGGTACGTCAGAAAAGTTGTATACACCCTTAGTACAGAAAATAAATGGACATATAGGGTGCCTAGAATATCAATGCTAATCCTTGTGAAGGTGATAGACCAGATAATTTAGAACTGATATAGACATATTTGCCTTAATACATAGTCTTACGGTGTGTAAGATAGATTAATTTTTTTACTTGATTAGGAAAAACACTGAATTATTACATGTAAACATTAATAACTTATCCCGCATGTTATTAACGTTATAGTTTTCATACTATGGGAAAACAGCATTGGTAGTTAGTTATGCTTAACTCTGCATTGAATACCTTCATATTATTTTTAAGTGTTATCTTGTTATTTTGCAAGGGTTGCTTTTTCCAACTTGGAATATGCTGACATTATTTAAATATACAGAAGAGCAGACTGAAATGCTTCTGAAGGTTGAAACTCCATTCCCACTACACACTCGTATAAGGGCTTGATGAAGGAGATTTTGCTAGGGAAATGCAGTTCTGTAGTGGGTTATTACATAACAGTGTAGAAGATGAATGGTTATTAAGATTAATTTTATGGACGAACAAATCAAATTTCTTTAGAGTGAGTATTTTAAATTTTTACAATCTCCATTATTGGGCTAATAAAAAAATTCACGAATGAAAAGACCAATTTCATTTCAAAGGAAATTTTTCATCGGTGTATGGTCTGGTGTAATAAGGAGACACTTTAATTGGTTCTCATTTTCTACCACAAACTGTCAATGGAGACAACCATCTTGCTTTTCTCCAGAATGATTTATCAATGTTGTTGGATATGACAATTGTTATTGGAGGTCGCCCCATTATTTTCGAAAATGAACAGTTATCCACCTCACTACCAGAACACTGTCGGGGATTATGTAATTGACGTTTTTCCTGATAGGTGGGTTGATGGAAATAGAGTGACCTGCTAGATCACCAGATTTAACTCCATACAACTTTTGCATCTGGAGTCGAACTCAAAGAGCTGGTATATAATGAAGAAATTATAGTACAAGAACATTTTCCTGCTTAAGAAATAATTGTTTGCATTTTGAACAAGATAAACAAGTAGGTTTTTAACAAACATGTATTTCCTAATCAAGTAAAAAAATTTAATTATCTTACAAATTGTAAGACTGTATTAAGAGTAATATATTTATTTCAATTCTAAGTTATCTTGTCTATCAGCTTCATAAAAATTAGCTTTAATATTCTGGACAATCTGTATAACATTACCAATAATTTCAAAACATCTTTAAGTATACAAGATGTGATGTCATAATGCAGACATGTTTTTTTTTAATGACAACATTACCTTTGTTATTTCGCTCATACTTATTTTTATAAAATTAGAGAGAAATCATAATAACAATATTAATGTAGTGGCAGCTGTTTTGCACTTATGTATCGCAGTAAAAAAATTATAGGTACTATTCACAAAGTAATTATTCAAATTTTCTAGTATTTTATTTTCAGTTGTGATCATTTTGTCATGAAATTTTATTAATTAATTTATTTGGTCAACCACTTAACTACATTTGCAATATACGACACATACATTATCTAGTTCAGATACACTTGACCAAACAAATTCAGAACTTTACTTTTTTTATAATCATGTCATTGACATTATAAGGCTGGAAAGTTTTCTTTATCATAATTCAATATGAACAAACTTTTTCATAATGACTATTCTTAATTATTAAATTATGGAACTTAATACAAATAATAGAAGGATTTGCAATTCCATAGACTAAATAAACAGTGTGATTAAGGTCATTGTTCATTGCTCTGATCAATCAACGTTGGTTATTCTAGTGACGTTAATAACCACTTGATTCAAACTACTTTGTTTACTTAATTTTCTGTATTTGTTGGAAAAACATTATTTTTGCTTATATCTATATTATTTGCTACACAAATTTCACCTCACCTCCGAACTCAGTTTCATCATCATTAAGTTTTCAGTCCTGGTACTGATTAGATGCACACCTTCATTGTTTCCTGTTCTGAGCTAACCTACACATTTCCCTGAAATTCCTACAGTTTGCATCTTTCACTATCTGCGTGCAATAGTCTGATCTAGGTCTACCTCTACCTCTTTTTTTTCCTATATCTGTTTGTAATATAGCCCGCACTATTCCCCAAACATGCCTTAGAACATACCCTGTCCTGCTATTTTTTCTATTTTTTTTTTGTTTTCCGTAGATATCTTTATTCCTTTACTATTTCTATAACCTTTTTGTTATTAACTTTATCTTACCATCATACATCTGAAGCATAACATTCCAAAAGACTTCTTCCTTTTCCTGTCTGCTTGTTCTACTGTCCCTATTTCGTAGGTGTACAGTGCTGTGCTCCACACATATGCTTCCAACACGTTTGTCCTTGTTTCTATGTTTGTCGTCTTTGAACATAGCCGCTGTTTTCTTGTTAGATGCAGTTCGGTTCCCTTTCTATTGTTTTGTAAATATATACCCTATTTCACCGATATTCAGTGGTATGTGAAGAGGGTTAAGCAGCGTGTGGCCACCAAGATCATCTCCCCAACACTTGAACATTTGCCGAATTAATAGTTTTTAATAAATCCTTTCGCACAATCAAGATTAGTTGAAAATATTGCAAAGCCAGCACCTGTAGTTGTTTATAATAATCATTAGGTTTAAGCGTAATTATTTTTTTGTCATTAGGTTTTTGTCTTAGAACTGGTTTGACTTGTATCTCCACTGATTTCTATTCTGAGCCAACCTACACAGTTCCGAGATTCCCACTGCTTGGATACAGCTTGATTCCTCTTCTACTGTTTTGTAAATATATATCCTATTTCACCGATATTCGGTGGTATATGAAGGAGAGGTGGATTCGTGGTGTAGTTGGTATGCGTGTGACTACTATGTCCAAGGTCCTGGGTTCAAATCCCGACACGGTTTGCTTGAAAAATGTTAGGCAAGCATTTTTTACAAAAATACGCCATCGTTCGAATGAGAGGTAAAATGGTGGTCCCGTGTATGAGTGTGGTCACACACATTAAAGATCCTTACCTTGCTTAGAACAGTAACGGTTCGGCAAAATTCAAATTTTCCAGGTAAAAAAACTCGCTTCCTGGCCAATGTAGTACCTTTATGTGTAAAATCAAATATTGGGGTATATGAAGGGGGTTAAGCAGCACGTGGCTACCAAGATCCTCTTGAACATTTGCTGAATTAATAGTTTTCCCATAAATCCTTTCGCACAATCAGGATTAGTTGAAAATATTGCAAAACCAACACGTGTATTTGTTTCTAGTATTCATCAGGTTTCAGTGCAATTAGTTTTTCGTTACTAGGTTTTCCGTCTTGGAACAGGTTGGATGCGTACCTCCATTGATTTCTAGTCTGAACTGGCCTACACATTTCCCTGAAATTCCCACAGCCTACATCTTTGACTATCTGTGTGCAAAAGTTTAACCTAGATCTACATATACCTCTCTTTTTCCTATCTCTGCTTCTACTATATTTCGCACTATTCTTGCATGCGTTAGTATGTGACCTATCAACCTATCTCTCTTATTTTTTACTGTTTTCCACATATTTCTTTCTTCCCCTATACATATGTTAAATATAATACAATGCATAATCACATGTCAAGGGAAAAAGAAATTAGCAAATATTAAGCCACCTACAAACTACATACATAAAAATGCGACACCATTACTAAGAATTCATGCGTCATAAAAACAGTGCTACATAAGCAAGATATTCAATTTGTGCCTAAAAGTTTTTATATTGTGTGAAGATTTAATGTTCATCGGAGTTTTATTAAAAATTTGTAAAGGCTGGCAATGACCTCCCAATTCTATATTTGTTAATTGGGTAATCTTAGAACGTTATTACAGATTTTGTAGTCATGATAACTGCTGTTGAATAAATATTTAACCTTTTTTTTATAGATTAAAGTGGCAAGTTCCAAAATAAATATACATGTTAAAGGCAAAATTCCATATTCTCTGAAAAACCGCCTACAAGACATAAGTTGTGAAACACCAACAATACATCTGATTTTTTTTTTTTGCCATATGATCACGTGCAGCTGAAGATGTACCCCAGAAGCTAATACCATACCATAATCTTGAAGAACAGTATGAATGATACACCACTAATAGTTGATCAATAGAAAGTACACTACTTAAGTTTCTGATTACAAAACACAGAGGGTTTGTTTAGTTTAGAACAAACGCTATAGGCAAATGCTTTCCAATTTAAATGTTCATCTATAATTATACCCAAAGATTTGACGTTCGTAATTGGGTTTATTTCCAAGCTGTTGAGAGTCCTGACATCAGGAATTCTTTTGTTATATTTGTGAAAAATTGTGCAGCGGGTTTTAGATGCATTAATATGTAATAAGTTCATATTAAAATGTTTGGTATGTAAAGATCAAGATAGCCGAAATGAATTACAAATTTGGTGCCAATTTAGATTTAATAAAGCGGACAAGTTTATAACTGGTTTAATAAAAGTAGCAATTCTAGACCGCTTGTGCGAAGAAGAGCATGATAAAACTTTAAAGCACTATCTTGATATTGTTTTGAGAAAGAAAGCGTTATTGGTGCATCAAACTAGGGTTAATAAAATTTCTAAAGGGAAAGAAACAACAAGGGTAAAGCAATTCCATTCGAAGGGTTATACAACGAGCAAAGAAGAGAAGAAAGAGGTTTCTGTTTCATGTTTTGCAAGCGGTAAATCCAACTGTGATTTAAATCGTTTAAATGTAGAGCTTGTACCAAATTGGACATAAAGCTAAGATTTGTAAGTTTAATAAGGATGATGCTCTAAAGTCAAAGTTAATTGTATAGCGGTAAATGAAGTTAGTTCAGTTTATAATTTAGTTGATTGTTTTAAGATAATAGAACCATTTAAGGTAGAATTATCGACTAATAATGTAATGATTGTAATGGAAATTGATACAGTGTTAAGTCGATCGATTTTGTCTTATAATTATACAAAAAATATTTTCTAGGCTGTAAACTAGTACCAGGTACTACTATTCTGAAATGTTTCTATGAGAGTAATCTTTTACCGTTAGATAAATTTAATGTTCAAGTTAAATTTAAAGAAATGACTCGCTTTTTGGAGTTATTAGGTGTAAAAACCCAAGGACCAACCTTGGTAGGTAGAGAGTAGATTAATTCACTGGGGTTACTTTTAGTATGTTAACCAAGAAACCACAATAAATAAGGTAGATGTTGTTTCAACGATTAGTACCTTATTAGACAAATACAGTGAGATTTTAAAAATGAATTAGGTTGTTACAAATGTGAGAAAATAAGTTTACAAGTTGAAGAGAAAGTAAAACCCATATTCTTAAAACCACAGAATATTCCATTTGCTTTTAAAATTATGGTAGAAACAGAACTAGATAGGTTGGAAAAAGTGGATGCAATTGTTTAAATTGAAAATGGTGAATGCGGCACTCTGTTGGTACGTGTATTAAACAAAAAGAAGGTACGATGAATTTATGTGCAGATTATAAATCTGTCAGTAATCCCTTTTTAAAAGATATAAATTATCCAATACCTAGAGTCGAGGAGCTTTTTGCAGCATTGCAAGGGTGGAAGCATTTATCTAAATTAGATTTAAGTCAAGCATACAATCAGTTTGTGTAACAGAGGAAAATGTTAGCCTGAAATACTCATAAAGGAATATATGCGGTAAAACGTTCACTGTATGGTACTACACCCGCCTGTGCTATTTTTCAGCGTACAGTAGAGAAAGTTTTACAAGATGTGAAAGGCACCATCAATTTTATGGATGACATTGTAGTAATGTTGTAGATGAAAGAGGGTTTAGGAAGGATCGCGAAAAAGTGGATGCTATTGTAAATGCTACAAGACCCAAGAGTATCAAAGAAGTAAAAAGTTTTGTAGGTGTGATAAATTACTATTAAAAATTTAGCAAGTATGTTGGCACCACTTTACGATATATTAAAAAGAGAGAAAGAGTTTGTATGGAGTCAGGACTGTGGAAGGGCTTCAGCTTAACACAAGAAGCTATTGCATCAGATAGTGTTTTGATTCATTTTAACTCAGATATGCCGGTTTGATTAACTTGTGATGCGTCACAGAAGGGAATTGGGGGAGTGTTGGTGCATGTTTTGCCAAACAGTGATGAATGTCCTATAGGATTCGTTTTAAGGATATTAACAAATAAAAAAAAAAATTCTATAGTAGACAAAGAGGTATTAGCAATATATTATATGGTTAAGAAGTTTTTGCAGTATTTATTAGGTAGATACCTCAAATTATTTAGCGATCATAAACCATTGTTGATGTTATTTGGAGATAAAAAGGAATTCCACTTGTGGCGGCAGCTAGATTACAAAGATGGTTTTTGTATTTATCTGGTTATAGTTATACAATTAAATTTGTAAAAGGTATAAGTCATGAATAGCCGAAGTGACACTTTTTGTAAGAGGACTTGTAAATGAATTTCTGTAGAATAAAGTTGTGTTCCAAGTATTATTATTATTATTCTAGGCACATCGTGTTTATTACGGTACAATACATTACATTCTGTAATGCAAATGAACAACATTTTTCTGTGCACATCATATACATTATGTCTCGTATTAATTACATAAGACTAAATTTAATTAAATAACATTAAAACTATTGCTATCTTTTATAATAATCTTGAAATTTAATATAACATAATAACATTCTTTTGAATGAATGTATATTATTGACATTTTTTAATTCACTAGGTAGTTTATTATATTTGTTTAATCCTTTAAAAAACAATGAGTTTATTGTACTCTTATAATTTGTTTTGCCTTGAACTGGTATTGTAAGAGTGAATTTCATTATTACTAATAACATATTTATTAAAGTCTGTGGGAGTAAACCCTGCACTGTTTAAAAAATAATCATGCTAAATAATATAATTTTTCTTTAACTGATAACCACTGTAGGATATTCAGCATGTGTGTAGTAATTGATGTATATCGGTACATCTCAAAATAATCCTCATTGGTCTATTTTAGAATTTCTATAATTTTTGTATTTGAGTTTGGTTAAATAGATAATTTATTGTTGCACAGTAATCAAATGTGGTTTAATAATACTGTTATATACCAAAATTCTACTATATTTAGATGGTAATTTAGATATTCGTGAAAAAAGAACAATTTTCTTGATATCTTGTTTACCATGTAATCTAACTGTTTGCCAAATATTAGATGATTATCAATTATAAATTCTAAGTATTTAATTTGTCGGTATTTCTATTCTGTTATTATTCATTTCAATATTAAGGAAACTTGTGTTAAGTTGTTATACTATCACAAAATAATTATTAAAACTGTCTGCAATATCATCATAGTTGCTGCAAACTTCTATTTGATCTGGCACATAGAATAGTATACTATGGGGCACGACGTGAAGTGGAGTGTCCTTAAACGTTGCAAGTGCTTTAAAAGCATGTACTTATAAACGAGTATCATACACTATTTTTTAATATACCTGCATTTTAACTTGATATATAGATTTACATATTACTGAATTTATCCGTATTGATGTGCAATACCACTGATTTAGACTATTACGTTTTGATTTATAGTAGTTGCCGTGGAAACGATTGTGGTTTTCAATTAGTTTGACAGTTTATGTAATTTATGTTTTGAGCGTAATTAAAAATGTTGAATGATAATGAAGAACAGCTTTCAAGTGAAATTGAAAAGTTAGCAGCATAAGCTGAATCGAAAATAATTCCTGAAAAGTCCAGGGATGCTTATTATAAAGAATATAATAAGTTATTACTTTGGATGGAGAAGAAAGGTGCCCAGACTGTTAATGAATTAGTGATGTTAGCGTATATGAAAATTGTACAGAAAAGATTTCAATGCAGTTGCCGAAAATAGTTTATATTGCAGTTATTGTATGTTTATATTCAGATCAATATATGTAACTCAATTTATGAAAATGCATTTTATTTTAACTGAATTCATTAAACTCGTAAAACAAGAGGATGCCGATTTAAAAATAGTTAAAGCAACTATCTCTATGAAAATAAAATATTATTGGAAATCATGCTACATTACGGTTTGCAGATGCGTGAAGCTTGACAGAAACTTCCGAATCGAAATATTTATTGGGTATTTATGAATTAGATGCTACATTGACTTAAAATTTTCAACTTAATTCGTACGAATACAAGTGGTGATGTAGAAGACTTCTTTCATGGTTTCGACTATATTATGATGCAGGTATATTAAAAAATAATTTTATGTAAATTGTATTTTCTGAAGGTTTTAAAAATTGCTTCAAATATTTCCACATCATATTCGAATTACAATGATTATCATCAATTTTTTTTTCATATTATACTTTTTTCTTTGCTTTTAACATATTAACATACTTATTCCGTGCTGCTTTATACATATTCCATTTTTGTTCTCCTGCATAAGTTACACTATTTTAAAATTTTTTATAAGCTAAGTCTTTTTATTTAGATAGATTCTTTAATTGATCATCATAATATGTAACTTGATTTGACTTATTGGTTATAGTTTTACATGGTACAATATTATTTACTACTGAAGTGCAATTAATGATTTCTTGCAATATTAAATTTACATTATCTGTATTTAAGTTCATGGCTATTAAAGGTTGCTCCTTTATCGTTTTATATATAATATCATCATTAAAAATTTGATTTATTTTATTTTTAAGTGCAGTTACAGCATCTTCCTTGAAATTCAAAATAACTTTTAGTGGTCTTTCTCTTTTTTAAGAAAATTTTCCCAATTTAAAGGTTTTAGTGTTCAAATCCAAGTTACGATTCTTAAAAAGTTGCTTAACTGCATTTTTTATCGTGTTCATTTCTTTCAACAAATATTTTAGATTGAGATTTTATAAGTTATAATGTTTTATGGGTAATCCTCGCTGTCTTTGTTTTCAGGTGTAGGACTTAAACTGTCTTAAGGTCAAGGTCAACAGTATTTTGATGCGTGTGAATGGTTATATGTGTTACCCCGGTTTCTGTTTAATACTGACAGATGCATCATTTGTTGGTCACCATGCCTTAAATTTGATGCTGTTTTATGGATTTCTATCTATTGTTGTGATTTACCATGATTTTGGCTTCTTTCCATGTTTACGAATGGAATACACTTCCCTAGACTGGTAACTTGCTGAAATTGTTAAATGTAAAATCTATTTTCGCTCAACTTGCTTAGAAATGGAACTATTTACTAATGTTTTTTAGTCAAACGAATCTGTCATGCTATTACTCTTTGACAAATTGTATGCATGTCTACTAAATTAGGATACTAGATATATTAAAATGACTGTTCATGCTAAGGCAATTATTAAAAATGGATATTTTGTAAAATTGTACCATGCCATTTGGCCGAGGCCTCACCATGTTACATCTTACACTTTATAAAATACTTGTGTTTTCCTTACTCTAGAAACATATTCTTTTACCACTTGGAATTAAGCTTGATTCTGAATATATATCCACGTTTACTCTTGTACTAGAAAATAAAGTGAGACACAGAAATTATTATATTCATTCGCAATTTCCTGCTTTGTTTATGTTATATAAATAAATACGTTTACAAGTAATTTTCTGATTGGTTGATTCCTTTAGGCATGCCTTTCAAAACACAACTGGTGCAGCTCTGAATCAGTGTTATTGATTCATTCATTCACTTCACTGTTAACCCCTTCTTTAAATTGTTGATTAGCTGTAACATTCGAGCAACATTCGTTGTTTGATATTTGACTCTGCTGGTGCAGAAATCGACAATGTTAACATATCTCTAAATCGCCATGAGGTAACTTATGATATATATTTTCTGTTTAAACTTATAATGTTTTGCTAAAAATAATGTTATAGGCAGTTTACCTAAGGCACAAGATGTAGCCTTACATATTCAAACCCATCCCGTAAATTAAGAATGGTAAGATATTAACAGATTAATTTTGACTGTTTCGTTGAACTATGTGTCATAATTTAATAATACAATTGATTTTTGCAGAGTTTTAATTTTAGCTCAAGTATATCTTCCAAATATATCTCTAACTATACCTTAACTTCAAATCTAACAATGATACGTATGTCTTTAGTATTTCTATATTAATTTCTATCTACGGTCATATCTAGACTTTATCTTTTACCGTAAATATCGCGTCATTTATCATAAATTTCTCTTAACTGTTATATAAAAAACATTTTTATCTACATAACATAAAATATCTGAATGCTGTAATTTTTTTTCTTTGGAATCCAATTATCTATAACTGAAAATATTTAGCAGACAAGATGTTTATCTACTTAGAAAGTTAATGACTTTGCCGAGTGTTACTGGGCGAGTCCTTTGACAACTTTTAGATGTTTTCTACAAAATGCCAAGTGGAACTCAAAGAAAACTAATATATAGGTAACAATCTAAAACAGTTACTTACTCCAGGTATGAGTTTATTGTAATTTCTTTTACTGTAAATGGTAGTGCATAAACATTATAACCTTACTTTTTACACATATATTAATTACCTATGTGAGTATTCACAACATTGATTTTTGCTTTTTGCTTAATGTTGCAGTTACTTAAAATGTGCTTTTAAATAATTTTCATTACTGCTTATAACCTGTCTGTGAACATACAGAATTTATTGAAATTTTTATGGTTAAAAAGTTTACAAGCAAATATTTTAAATTGAAACAGAACTATTATATTTGTCTTTACAAAAAGCTTTGTAAAAATGTTTATAAAAACATTGGATTAAGACTTTGTGATTTTCTGATTAGTATCGCCTAACATTTTATAGAAATAATTGTTTATATGTTATGAACCAAAATTTCAATATACAAGTTTGGTATTTTTCTTGCTCCAACTTACGTTTGATTTCTAATTCTTTTATTGCAAGGTGTGAAAAGATAAGAAAGTAATCATATCAAGCACCTTCAGAGTTTTATCTGTGAATAACTTCTGAATTCAAAGTGTAAGAAGGAAGCCCGAATTAAAACAAAAACCTTATACATAATATGCAGAACTTTAAATAAGGTTCCTTTATTTTATTTTGGTTTCTTAATTCTTTTTTTTTAATTTTGAGTTCCAGATCAATTTTTTTCAGGAGAATTTAAATTTTGCATAATAAGAAGCTTATTGTACCAACACTAACAATTTTGTGTCACAAAAAAACTAATTTTTTTTTATATCAGTAGTTTTGTAAAGAAGCAAAATCAAGAGTAAGATTTTAAATTCTTTGCATGTATTCATATTTAGTTGTACAGGGAATGATTAGTGTCTGTTGTCCTGTTTTTATAGAAACATTTTGTATCCCAGCGAAACTTATGAGTAATGTAAATAAATCTTAAGATGTGATTATACTCATTTTGATACTTTTGTCTAATTGAAACTTACATTTCTTAAATTATAGATACAGGTTCAAATTAATTGGAATATACTTTTCCAATTATGTCAAATGAAACGGTTAAAATAAAGCTGTGCTCCTGTAAAATGCAGCCATCTCAAATGAGAGTAATAGTGTGGATTTCAGAGTTTGATTTAGCACTTGCTTTATTTTTGTTTTATTTTATACTAACCAGATCCTTTTTTTAGGTGTTGTTTTCTATCTCATCTCTATAAAATTGGTATTAACATTTTACTACTAGAGTGAACAAATTGCATGGAGAGGAAGTGTTAGGCAAAGTAGCCTAACTAATTGATATTTGTTATTCTAAAATTACTCTGCTGAAGTAAACAAAATGGGAAAGTATAATGTATAGAACACTTGATTTAAAAAAAAATGCAATGGCTGTACAGCGTGTTCTTAATTAAAGCAGAACTCTTGTGGACTTTCAATTCCAATAGTGGCAAAAATGAGTTTTCACAACGTGTTTGTCTCAGGTGCTGAAAAGCTTTCTCTTTCACTTATCAAAATCGTGTACTTTGTTCCTGAGGCACTCTGACCCTAGTTTTATGAACAAACTGTAAATGAAACTTAATGTTCATATTACTTCATCTGATATGATGAAACTACTAATGAGAAAAGTCAAAAAGAGCTTCAGATATCCGTGTGCTTTTGGTTGTAGCCAAAATGCAAAGTTATCGATCGACATTTACAAATATTTTCCTTGAGGCGAGCTAAAGTGAAGGATATAAACCAAAAACTCTTTCAGCATCTGAAAAAAGCTAATTGACCTTTGACAATTTATTAATGAATAGTTGCAATGGATTATATGTTTGCAAAAAAATAAGATTGACAAATGACACTCTTATCGAAATGAGAAGAACAAGTTAATATATGTGAGCACCTGCAGCCTACACAAAGTAGACAATGCATTTCGAAAAGGACTAGAAAAAATGGGATGTGATGTTTTAAATCCCATACTATCTGATGATCGTTGTTTTGGTAGTTGGCCAAGTTCATGGAACGATTATGTTGTTATTCAAAAGAAAAATAATATTTGGATTCTCCTATTTGTCAAACACGTGTCTTTTCGGATTGGCAGTTGAACATACTATTGCACCATGGAATGTTATTAGTGGCTTAAATATGTTCGTAACATATCCAGAAAAGTCACTATAAAGAAATAGTATAAATGATGGTTAAACTTTCTATGAATGTGTTTGTTATCGAAAGTGCAAAGTTTTTGATTTTTATTTCAAATACTTCAATTTGTAGGAGCCATGGTTCCTATCTGTATGACTACAGGAAAGAACTTTTGCTCGGGCTAAAAATCAGCAAGGAACAATTACAGAATCTTATATTACTGGTTCTGGTTTGATACTATTGAAAGACTTGCACTTTGGTGAGCGAACACAAATGAATTGAAGCTTCTGAAGAAAA
The DNA here is from genome assembly GCA_036346225.1 of Platerodrilus igneus. NCBI lineage: Eukaryota > Metazoa > Arthropoda > Insecta > Coleoptera > Lycidae > Platerodrilus > Platerodrilus igneus. The sequence continues at coordinate 8,520,157 of JARFIW010001680.1, read as the reverse complement.
GAGATGTATTTTACTTTTGCTCGGGAGCCTAAAAACTATAATGTGAGTGCTAAGTACTAACTATTAAGTCTGGCATCAAAAATCTGAAACAAATCATCAAGTGAGCACATGAGCACACATTTTTGCTGTAACTAAATTACCCGTATTTGATATTCATACCATGGAACTCTTAGAAAAATGGAATATTTTAAAATTTGAAAATGTCAAGAGAAGAAAAAAAAATCACTTGAAAATGTTCCAGGATGTAAAAACCTGCATACTGTGGAAAAGACTGTGAAGACCGTACTAGCTGTGTCCCATTTAAATGTCTGTTAAGAAAGACTTCTTTACATCTGGTTTAGTTTTGACAGGTGACAAAACAGCAATGAATGAGCAAGACATTAATGCCAGACTAAATATTTTATCTGTTGTGAAAAAGTACAAAATAAGGTTTTATTAGTACCTGTTATAAAAAAGCTACTTGTTCTAGCCAGTCATATCCACAGTTAAAAGATTATTTAAAACTGGAAATTTTAAACGAGGAGAAATATTAAAAAGAAATCAAGTTGAAAGAAGCTGAAGAAAAAGCTAAATAAAAAGGAGATGTGAGGAAACTCTGGAATTCAGAAAGCTTGCAGAATATCTGGTAAAAAAAGTGAAGAAGAAACTAAACATAAGTAAGCCAAGGGTAAGTTGTTTGAAAAAGCAACTTGGCTGTCAAATTGAAAAACTATGACACGTTAAATTTAGTATGAAACTAATGAGAGAAATAAATTGTTAGCTTTTAAAAAAAGTTCACTCACTGGCCAAATGCTTCTTATTTTTCAAAATACATCTCAAAAAGTAGAAAATACAACTGTTTACAAAAGTATTTAATTCGAAATATATAAAAATAAGTTAAATTAGTTATTGAGTTGAAACTTAAAAATAAATAAAAACATATTTACACTTATGTATAAAAAAATTAAAATTCAAAAGTTGTAATTGTTAAGGCTTTGAAATTTTGAATTTAAAAATATATTAATCATCTTAGTTTCAACATTGTCTTCGGCAGCATTATAAAATTATGTTATTTGCACATAGTATACTATTTAAGTTTGCAGTTTATAAACTTGTATAATATTTTTCTGAATAAAGTAAAAGGTAAAGGCATTTCCCATTTAGGATAATATCTGAAATGACCGATCCTCGTGGATAGTATTATTTTTTTATTGTCCCAAAAATTATTACTAAAATTTTATAAAAATTAAATTTTAATCTCAGAATACCGTATATAAGTTCCAGATTTTTAAAACCACTAATTCATTTCAGGTATTTTCTTATTTGACATATAATAGGGGTCTGTCATAAAAGTATATATAAAATGATGACAATTTTTTAATTTTCTTTTTTCTGCTTTCACCACTAAAACCCCGAATATGTAAGTAATTGATTTATTAGTATGAAGTGTAATTTTGTTGTAATTTTTAACCTTAATTAATTTTTTACATTAAATTTTAAAATCTTATGCATGTGTAAATTAAATTGAAAGATTTACAGGTGTAAAGTTTGTTTATGATTGTGATTATTATTAACAATATAAAAGTGTAAATGGCACTAAAGTCTATATTTATTTTTTGTTGTAGTTATATAAATTCCATAAATTTACTTCTATATTTGTACGTATTTGAATTAAGCTATATAAATTATAATTTTGTTTCCTTAAATTTAATATTTTGTTGTGCATTACAGGATTGAATTTAATATTTTCTTTGGATTTTATGATTTTCAGCATTATTAACAATAAAGTAAAATTAAACAATGCTATAGACACATTATTATTTTCTTTGAATATTATCTCCATACTTCAAATTATGAAAATCGATATATTTTCGATTTAAGCTATTAAAAATGTCAATTTTTTTAAATTGTTAAGCTTTATTCTTTAAGTTACATTTAATAATTTTTTATACAAACATATTCTTGTGTAGTAGATGTGTATTATTATTTACACTAGTGAAAAATTAAATATATAATAAAATTATTATTTTTAATATTGTTATATTTTTACGTATACAATGTGATAACAATTACAAAACAAAAAATTTTAACTCTTGAGGTATGAAAGCGTACATAATTTCTTATAGAAATTGCAAAAATGTACTTTTAAAATACATAAAATTTGTTTATAAAATCTCATTGACATCTTGATATTGAAAAGTAAATTTAATCACCTCGATTATAGGCTATTTTAATTTAGGATTGATTTCGCATATTTTTAATGTACTAAATTTAGTAAATGTAAGAAAAATGATAAAGTTTGCATATATTTATTGTTATTGTTTTTTCTTTAAACTTGCCCTTTTGTTAGCAGGTGAATTATATCACTTTCCATATTACAACACGAGTAAACTAGCATTGAAATCAATACGTTCCCTGGCTTGAAATGTGATATGAGCATGAACAACTGAAATCATCTTAACTAGGTTAGGGTTTTGAACAAGGTTCAGATGGAAATATTGGGAAAATAATTAGATATTAGATACGAACAATTTTTACTAACCTCCAACCTGTTTATATAAAATTTAAAATAAATTCAAATAAATCAGTATTCATTCTAAATCCGGGTGCACATGAGTACAAAGAACAGTTAACCGAGTTTGTTATGCAATACTATATAAAACTTATTTAAAATGTCGACTTTCAATAAATTATCCCCAGGACTTCAAAGGTTTTAACGTCGTATTCATTCTTTCAGACATAAGTTCTTATACTAAGTTTATAAAGTGTAATTCCTAGATCTAACCTCTTTTTACATGCCTGTAATCACACCATTAACTACACTAAAATTAATCAAGATCACATTATTATCATACACAACCATGAAAAACAGTATAACTGAAAAACCTTAAAAGTATAAGCAATTAACAAGAGTTTCTGCACAGAATCGCTTTGTTCATACGACTATAACCTTAGATTACAGTACAATATCACTTAACATTTAACAGATATTTTTCCACCCGTTTATATTTTGACTTTTTATTTTTAGGTTAGTGTATCATCTCTCTTACATAAAGTGACCTTATATTTTTCGTCAGAGCGGGACACCTGAAGAAGTTTTAACAAAACAAACTAATTGCTGTTTTAACTGCTTTTTATTTATTAATAATAAGAAAGTGAATGAATAATATAAAGTCTGTAGAGACTTGTTTTATATTTATCGGCAGAGTAAATCTGTTTCAAAACATTGGGTCTCGTTTTCAAGTAAGAATGGAGCTGATTACATGATTTGTTGATGTTTGTCTTGGTGATCAATATAGTATTCATTTAGCTAAAGCGGGATATTTTGCTCTTGCTGGGAACAGTGGGACAGACAGTGTGAAAGTGGGACCTTCCCGCCCAAAACGGGACGTATGGTCACATTACTCTTACATCAACTTTCCAATCTAATTCAGTCTCTAAAGTTTTATCAGGTTCTATTTAGTTTTTCGCCAATATTTCAAACTAAAAGATCAAACAACAGATACTTGTGTTTTTCTGCAACTTTTGCTTTCAATTGTCTGACTTAGGAGCACAACATTGTAGAATTGCTTCTGTATTTCTCGAAACCTGAAAATGGTGTTCAGCTTGCTGTATACTGCATTTTGGTGTTTGTACATGCATACTAATTTTAATGTTATAGGTACTGTGATTGCAAAATATTCAGTTCATTTAACACATTCTATGTTTATATTGATAAAGATATAATTGTCAGGTTTTTTCAATAATTGTAACGGCAGCACTGATAAAATTTTAGTATCTGGCAACCAAACAGTCGCCAGATGTGTGACATATACATATTCATTAAGTGTGACATTTGTGTAGTCGTACAAAAGTAAGGCGGCTCCGTGGCTCAGTCCGTAAGCATGCGAATACTGAACCCAAGATCCCAGGTTCGAATCCAGACATGTTTACTTGAAAAATGTTAGACGAGCATTTTTCACAAAAATACACCCTCGTTCGGATGAGAGGTAAAATGGAGGTCCCGTGTGTGAGTGTTGTTTACGTTAAAGTGACCTACCTTGTTTGGATCAACAAGGGCTCGGCAAAATTAAAAATTTTCTGTTTAAAAAAAACTCGCTTCCTGGACGATGTAGTGCATTCGTGTGGAGCATTGGAAAATCAAATGTAGTGTCAAATAAAAGTGATGTGAGTGGACAAATATTGAACAATTTGATTACGGCATAATTTTAAAGTTAGTAATATTTAAAGAAAAATAGATCTATATATCAATTGCAAGCATTTTTGAGCAATGATATTGTTAGTTTTGGATCGAAAAAGTGAACAGGACTGCCTTAACCATTTATAAACTGGTTTTGATTATGAAGCACTATCAAGAATATTGTGGCTTCATTGGTTCGCGTGTGACTACTAAGACGAAGGATGCAGATTCGATTCTCGACACGGGACGCTTGTAAGTTTTACGTAAGCACTTTTCCCAAAAATAACGCCCTTGTTAGTATGAGAGGTGAGACGTAGGTCCTGTGTGTGACTACTGTCACGCACATTAAACATCTCTACCTTGTTTGGAACAGCAAGGGTTTGGCAAAATTCAAAATTTCCAGGTACAAAACTCACTTTGTGGCCAATGTAGTACCATTAGGTGGAGAACTGGAAAACCAAATTCAGGGATATCAAGAATTTAAATTTGCTTGTAATAGTCTTAGTGAAAGCCTACCAACGCCGAAAACTGAAAACATTCATGTTGTTTGGCATATGGTAGTTACAGATTGGCATGTAACATATCGGGAAATTAAATCACATTTGGACATAAAAATGAAGCTGATTAATAAAATTTTACATGATGACAAGTGTTAATTAATTATGTGCAAATTGGATTCTCCACAAATTAATTCAAGGTTAAAAAGAAGTTGGGACAAAAATATCAGAAGTTGCTAAACAATTTAACTTCGGAAAATTAAATTTGGTATTTGACATCATTTGATACAGTGATTTCAAGAGAATGATTGCTGGTTTCGTCTCAAAAACTGGACATGTTGCTACCGTTTCTTTAGAAGGTTCATACAACTGTAAATACAAATCGGTATAAACATATCAGTTTGTCACAAAAATTCTCTGACATGCAGAAAGACAGGAAACGTTACATCAGGACAATGCAAGTTCTAACACAACACAACAACAATAAATTATTTAACTAGTCAAGTGGCAGATTTAATGCCTCATCCTCCATTTACCTCTTGCTTAAGTCCTAAAAGCTTCTTTACGTTTACAAAAATTAACTTGGTTCTTAACGATTTTCAACACGATTATGCTATATAGGTGTTTAAAAATGAAATTATTAATGTGCCATTTTCAAATGAAAAAATGCTATTAATAATTTGAATGAAAAAATGTATAGATTGTAAATGGGAATATTTGGAAAAGCAACATAGTTCTAAAAAGTTTTTTCTTTTATCCTGAAATTTTAAGCAGCAACTGTCATAATAGATTTTTATTATTTCAAATGCGATGCAGGTGTGCTATATCTACTCATATTTAAAAGATCAGTATATTCTTGCATCTGACGTCACATATTTGGCTTCTTTTGAGAAATTGACACAAAGTATGAAAAATAATGCATAACCTAATATTAAGTGTTTTGAAAGCATTGTAACTGATTTAAATTTTTGTTTATTTTAGAACTCTTCTAGAAGCGTTTGAAAAACATATTCCTGATGAGGAATTAGAAAATGGTTCAAGTGGTGACGATAAATCAGATGATGATCCTGAAAAACTATGGTGTATTTGTAATCAACCACACAATAATCGTTTTATGATCTGCTGCGATCGTTGTGAGGAGTGGTATCATGGAAAATGTGTAAATGTAACTAAACATATGGGACAGATGATGGAAAGGGAAGGCAGGGAATGGATTTGCATCTATTGCAAAGTAATATTATAAACATCTTTTTAATATAATTTAAACTTTATTCTCTTATAGGATTCATCTCTAAAACGACCACCAGCAGCCGCTCGTAGAGTGAGAAAAGCATCTCGGAGTTCTGGAACGGATCATTATGACTCAAGTACAGAAAATTCCATAAGAATTATATCTGATGCTCCTCAAAAAGTTCAAGGATGTTTAGTTTGTGGAAAACCTTGCCGAAATCATTCTATATTTTGTAGTGATGCGTGTATTGTACAAAATGCAAAAAACGTTGAAAAGGTATTAATATTGTTTTTGTGAGATATTTACGGTTTTACTTTTTAATGATAGGTCGCGGTATTCGAACGTTCAACAGGCAAATTGTTAAGTGGAAATGAAGCGCCTTCTGCAGCAAATTTGGACAAGTGGTTGAAAAAGCATCCTGGTTTTGAAGTCGTTAGATCCAAGGCAAATGTTGATAACCAAACACCACAAGCGCCACCACCACCACCACCACCTACATCATCAGCACCTTTGGTAAGTACCATTAGTGGTATCTGCAATGTTTAGTTAGTACTGCCTGTTTTTTTTAACCTTTAGAACTCTTTAATGGGTGGCATAATTCAATAAAAAATCATCTTTGGCTCGGAATATTTTTGAATTCTTATAAACTTTATTGCCGATTGTACCTTTTTGATTTTAATGTTTTCTGAGGGTTTTTACGAGTTTACTAACATTTATACATTTGTTTAAAGTTTTATTCCTTGATTATCTTATCATTACTGTGATTAAATACTGCAATTAAATATGTTAATTTTAAATAAAAGAATTTCCTCTAATATCCCAGCACGGGATTAACATTCATATTATGTTTCTAAAACAGATAAATTGTATATCTTTATCCTTTCATTGTAGCATATTTTTTTTACTATAAACTTTTCATTGACTTTATAGTCTTGGGTGGTGATTATTTTAGATATCTTAGATAATTAGCTAAGCTAAACAAAAAAGGACTCACAAAGACCCAACTAGAGATGTGCGTTATCATTTATAAAAAGTGATCTTTGGCGACTTCCGATCTAACTCTTAACTTCAAGGGTGCGGTTGCTGAGTTTAGCAAGGGAGTTGAAACAAATACGAATATATCAGGCACATGGCTATATAAAAATGATTAACCAGACTATGCCACTAAGGAAGACGTGTATGAACATTAGGGATTAAATGGCATTTCAAGAGCCAAAAAGCTGGACCTTAACAATATTTCTATACACAGTTCTTAAAATAACCCATATTGCACATACAACACATGTGTTAAGGCAATTTTTAATCAAAATAATTGTGATCATCTTTAACTAAGAACTTCATTTTACTCTGTTAACGCCAATCTCTAACCGGTCGATATTCATTCTAAAAAAGAATGCTGTATAACAGATGTGCCATGTTTAACTGCTTTGAATAGTGGAGTTTGTGTGTGGGAGCTTAGTGTAATGACACGCTTCCACATGAACTATGCTAACCTGTAAAAACTGTAAAAATTAATATTGTAGTTCAGTTAATTAATTTACAGTGTTCAAGATTCCATTAAAGGTTCTATTGTTTGATAACAATTTGTTTCATTGCCCTAGATGATTTAGTGAAGATTAATGGTAATGAAATACATCATCATTTTGGGTCTTCAGTCCTGGAACTGGTTAGACCAGTACTTTTGTGTTTTCTTATTCTGAATTGCCCTACACGTTTCCTTGAAATTCCCACAGCCTACATCTTTCACTATCTGCATGCAATGGTCTGATCTAGGTTTACCTCTACCTCTCTTTTTGCCTATCTCTGTATGTAGTATATCTCGCATTATTTCCCAAATGCCTTAGAAAGTGTCGTGTCTTTCTATTTTTCATATTTTTTTTGTTTCCTCACCGATGTCTTTTTCCCCTATTTCTAGAACCTTGTTGTTATTAACTTTGTCTGTTCATGCTATCATCATTAGACATCTGAAGCACCACATTCCAAAGGGCTTATACCATTTTCCTCTCTGCTTCTCCTACTCTCCCTATTTCATAGCCGTATGGTACTGTGCTCCACAGATATGCTTTCTTATCTTCGAACATAGCAGCTGCTCTTATTTGTTAGATACAGCTCGGTTCCCCTTCTGTTGTTTTTTAAATACACACCGATATTCAGTGGTATGTCAAAGGGGTTAAGCGACCCACGGCTACAAGGATCCCCAACACTTAAACTGATAGACGTGATAGGTTAGACAAGGACGCATGTCCAGTCTTAAACGTAGCAAAGTATTTCTAAGCACAGAAGAATTAGCACACGTAGTAAACAACTTTATTGTTGAACTAAACATTAATACAAATAAACTGAATCGTGTAAATAACGTAGGAGCCGACACAGGCTAATTGTATACACATATAATAAACGATACATACGTTATTACATAAATAATGACAGATCGCATTCACAGTGAAAACGAGTAACCAACATCACGGTAACGCGTCTTGCACTCAACTAACTGAAAGGGTGGTTCGGGTGTACCGCATACATAACGACACGACACATCAGTGGCGTGGACGGGTTTATATCTAACACTTCCCTTGCGACACACGCGACCGACACTAAATCAACACTTGAAGTTTTCTTCAAACCCATCAACGAGAGACAATCTTCAAACTTCTTCTTGGTTAACGACTTTGCAAGCATATTCGCGGGCATTATAACGGTAGAAATGTACTTCAAGTCAAATTGATTTTCGCTTAAGGCCTCACGAATAAAGTGATATTGCACGTCTATGTGCTTGCTTCTTGCATGGTATACGGTATTATTGGCTAACTTTAACGCGCTCATGCTGTCGTTAAATACTGTCAATTTAGCAAGACTTTCCAAGCTAAGTTCATTTAGAAATCTACGAACATGAATGGTTTCCTTAGCAATTTCCGTCATACCCTTGTATTCAACCTCTATGGAGGATAATGCCACAGTCCGCTGTTTCTTCGATTCCCAAGTAACGGGACATCCTGATAACATGAACGTGTAACCAGTAAACGATCTCCTGTCGATAGGACAACTACCCCAGTCGGCATCAACGTATCCTTTCAGCGTTTCACTGGTAGGTAAGTATGTTAGCCCTAATTCTGCACTTCCTTTCAGGTAACAAAGAACTCGTTTTGCTGCCATCCAATGAGCTCTTCTAAAACTGTTATTGAATTGGCTGAGGTAACTCACAGCAAAACTTATATCCGGCCTTGTAGCTACAGATAAATAGTTAAGAGCACCAATCAATTCCCTATATGGCAACCCCACCTCATGTTCAGATGCGGGCTCAGTTGGTTTAGACAATTTAACATTTGGATCCAAAGGTGTACCAATGGGTTTAGCATCCATCATGCCAAATCTTTCAAGCAATTCTCTGATGTAACCTTTCTGGTTTAAAGTGATCCTATCCTTATTCTAGAAAACTCAATACCCAAACAGTTTCCTATTTCACCTAGATCTTTAACTTCAAACTTATTTGATAACTTTTGTTTCAGGTTATTAATAGACTTTATATAATATATATAATATATAATATATATATATATATATATATATATATATATATATAAATAAATAAATAAATAAATATCTTTCGAAGCTATAATAATATCGTCAACGTAAAATAAAACTAATAGTAGCTCTTCCCCTTGACCAACACGATATAAGCATGGATCCGCATTGGTGGGTTTTATTCCACTTTCTCGTAATACTTTAGTTAACTTCGCATACCAGCTCCTACCTGTTTGTTTCAGTCCATATAGAGACTTATTTAACAAGCATACTTTGTCGCCACTTTGTAATTCTTTTAGCATATCACGTGCAATGTTTGCTAAATTTGGCTTATTGTCCATTATAATCATCTCGAGAACTTTTGCTAATTGTTTCGGAGGTTGCATATAAATAGTCTCCTCCAGTTTTCTATTCAGGAACGCTCACGTAATATCAAGCTGATGCATATTCATTCCATGATGTGAAGCGATTGCCGAAAGAAGTCTCAGAGCTTAAACGAGCTACAGGCGCGAACGTCTGGTTGAAGTGAACGCCGGGTTCCTGACTAAAACCTTGTGCCACTAGTCGCGCTTTCCTTCTAACAAGACTTCCGTCACCATCCAATTTATTTCGTACAACCATTCGACTTCCAATTACAATTCCATCACGTGGTCGATCAACTAAGTTCCAAGTACCGTTTTTAATTATGGACGAAACTTCTTCCTCCATCGCCTTATACCATTCAACGGCGTCTTTAGAGTTTAAAGCATCTCTCATTGGCACTTCAGAATTAAAACAAAATTCCAACGCTTCAGAAGAAACATTTCCTTTGGGCATCATACTGTATACTTTTCTAGGAGGACCCCTGAGACCAGATCGAATTATTTTCGGTCTGCCTGGTCCTCTAACTAGACCTGGATCCTATTTCCTCATCAAGATGATTCTCAATATCAGTCGATGTACTTTCATAATCATCATCGTTAGAAATTTCATGATTGATAGTTTCAGTTTCTAAGAGAATTTCCGATGGTTCATCTAAGATTTTTGTATATTTGCTTTCAAAGAAATTAACTCGCGACTGATTTCAACCTTCCCTTCTTGAATAAGCCACACCTTGTAGGCCTTTGATTCTTCAGAGTATCCAATAAATTTTCCTTCTCGCGCTCTCTTCTCGAATTTACCTTTATTAGGATTCCTGTTCAAACTAAATACCTTACAACCAAATTCTTTAAAATGTCTCACGTTCGGTCGTTTGTTCATCCATAATTCGTATGTGGAACTGCCGTTCAGGCTTTTAGACGGTACGCGATTTCGTATATAGTTGGCTGTATTCACGGCCTCGGCCCAAAAATAGCTTGGTAGACCTGATTCGGTAATCATACAACGAGCTGTGTCGAGCAAAGTCCGATTTTTTCGTTCTGCAATTCTATTTTGCTCTGGATTGTATGGAGCCTAATCGCCTAGCTATACCACATTGTTTGAGCATGCAATTAAATTCCTTATTGACGAATTCTGTACCATTTCCGATTGAATGCACTTTACGCGTCGACCTTTTTGTTTCTCTACAAAACGTATATATTCTTCAGTTACTTTTATAACATCCGATTTTGCGGTTACAAAACGAACTTCACACCAGCGTGAATAATCGTCAATAAATACAACAAAGTATTTTGAATTCTCGTTCGATTTGACACTCATTGGACCACAAACGTCCGTATGTATAAGCTCTAACATTTCGGTTTTTCTCTCTGATTTCTTTGGAAACGGAGCCCTAGTCATCTTGCATTTTGTGCATATTTCGCATTTTGGATAGTTATTTCTGATATTGAACTTTAGGTTAATTCCCGTCATGATCCCTTTATTAGCAGAATCAATAAGGTCCTTAAAGGTTAAATGACCCAATCGTTTATGCCATAACAATAGACTATCAGTTGATTGTTCTATTACGTCATTCGTTGCTAAATTCATTGCGTTTTCCGATTCGCAAGCGTAATACAAATCACCGATTCGCTCAGCAATTAGGGTTATAGTTCCATCTTTTCCAAAGATTGTCGCACCATCGCGCTTAAAAAGTACATCATATCCAGCATTTGTAATTTTGCTGACTGACAACAAGTTTGTGCGTAAATCGGAGACGTGTAACGTTTCATTTAGAATAATATTTTTGGACTCACCTTGTACTTCGGTGGTAAACATTACTTTACATCTGGCTGCTATACTTGTGGACGCATTATTGGCCAATTTTAGAACACCCTGTGTACATTCCAGGTCCTTGAAATCACCAATTTCTTTGCATAAGTGCGACGTAGCACCACTATCTAAGCACCACTTCATGTAGTTGTTTGAAGCACTTATTTGATTCACTTCAGAAACTAACAAATTCACATGTTGTTCGGTACCTTCAGAATAGTTTGCCTGTTTCTTGTTATTGTGGCACTGAGAAGCTTTGTGACCAATCTTTCTACATTTATGACAACGAAACTTGAAAGAATTTTTCTTATTCGTGCTCTCATTCGAAGACCCACTATTCCCAGTAGGTTTATCATTATCCAGTCGTACTTCATTCCGATTACGCCTCTGGTTGAATTCTTTGTTGACATATAATGCATTTTGTGTGTCATCGCTCCTTTTAGCATCACTTTCTTCGAGTATTTTTATCCGTAGTATTTCAGGGTTGGATAATTCATCCCTCGACTCAATTGCACATCTAAAATTTTCAAAACTAGCCGGTAAACTGTACAATAACATGATTGCAAGTAAATTGTTATTTATTGTTACATCCATTTCTGACAATTTATCGATTGCATCAAAAAACTTATCAATATGTTCTCTGATATCTGAGCCTCTGTTCATTTGTTGTAATGTGAGTTGTTTAAGTAAATTTGCTTTCCTTGCGGGACCTTTAGATTGATAAATGGCCTCAAGTTTCAACCACACATCTCTAGACGTACTACAACCTTTAATCTGCTTTAATTCAGAGGGACAGATCGAAAGAATGATTTCCAATTTAGCTTTCGCGTCACCTCTTAACCAAGTTTCAAATTCCTTCTTAGAATCAGCATCATTCTCTATAGGGACTGGTTTAAGGTTACTTCCGGTCACAAAACCCCACGCGTCATTTCTAGTTAGCAAAGCTTCCATTTGAATCTTCCAAGTATCATAATTGTGTTTGTTGAGCATTTCAAACCGCGAAACATTCGCTAAATTCATGTTGAAAAGTTTTTAACAAAATATTTCCAACTTGTGTACAATCAATACAAAATAAGCTTAAACGACGACGTATTTACACATCTGTTTCTTGCGTTGCCTGAGGGTCTGGGCCCATAACCTGATAGACCAGATAGGTTAGACAAGGACGCATGTCCAGTCTTAAATGTAGCAAAGCATTTCTAAGCACAGAGGAATTAGCACACGTAGTAAACAACTTTATTGTTGAACTAAACATTAATACAAATAAACTGAATCGTGTAAATAACGTAGGAGCTGACACAGGCTAATTGTATACACATATAATAAACGATACATACGTTATTACATAAATAATAACCGATCGCATTCACAGCGAAAACGAGTAACCAACATCACGGTAACGTGTCTTGCACTCAACTAACTGAAAGGGTGGTTTGGGTGTACCGCATACATAACGACACGACACATCAGTGGCGTGGACGGGTTTATATCTAACATAAACATTTCCCGAATTAATAGTTTTTCAATAAACCCTTTCGCACAATCAACACTAGTTGAGAATATTGCAAAACCAACACCTGTATTTGTTTATAATAATCATCAGGTTCAAGTACAACTACTTTTGTCGTCATTACGTTTGTCTTGGAACTGGTTGGAAGCGTACCTCCATTGATTTCTGTTGTGATCTGTGTCTTTTTTTCCTGTTTCTGCTTTTAATATATTCCACACTTTTTCCTCTTGCCTTAGTATGTGACCTATTATCCTATCTCACCTCTTTTTTCCTGTTTTCAACATATTTCTTTCTTCCTCTAGCATCTTTACAACCTTTTTGTTCTTAACTTTGTCTGTTCACGATATCTTTATTATATGCCTACAGCACCACATTTCAAAGGCTTCTGTCTTTTTCCTGTCTGCTTCTTCTACTGTCCAAGTATCACAACTGTATTGTGAGGTGCTCCCTACATATGCTTTCAGCAATCATTTCCTTATTTCTATGTTTGTTATCTTTGAACAATAGTAGTTGCTTTTTCTTGTTAAATACAGCTCGGCTTGTGCTAATCTTTTTTTTATTTTATCTTTTACACTTTTCTACTTCAATGGTTCTCTAAAAATATAATCCATTTTCCAATATTCAATGGTATGTGCAGGGGGTTAGGCAACCTGATGACTACCAAGATCCTCACCACTTACCGAATCAATAATTTTCCAATTACTCGTTTCGCACAATCAACATTTACTTTTTCATCATTACATTGTTTTATACTAGAACTGGTTGGGCGCGTGCCTCGAGTAATTTCTATTCTGAGTTAACCTACATATTTCTGTCAAATTTCCTCAGCCTGCATCTTTCACTATTGGTGTGCAATATTCTAATCTAGGTTTACCTCTACCTTTCTTTTTCCTTTCTCTGCTCCTAATACCGAGTGTAACAAAATAAGTGTAAAACATTTCAGGAGGTGATTCCTTATCGTAAAAGAGATAGGGTCTTTCATATAAAGAAACTTCATTGGAGTACCCCTTGTTAAGATACAGCCCCTTAAAGGGGTACATAAAATTTGTTTAGAGGTGGACATTTATACTTGTATTATTACTGCATTTACTGGTTTAGATTGTAATCTCACCATGAGTATTGTTTCGTTCTTTTGTGAGTGGTTTTCTACAAGCGTCCTATCTTTTTCTTCATAACTATCCCCATACCAGAATTTCCTTCTGATGCTGTATGAATTACCTTAGTCTCCATTCCAAAAATCCCCTGCCTCTGACCACCGAACTTTGCTAATATAGTTGAAATCAAATAAAGTCAAGCATAACTCATCGTTGCGCATATGAATAAAACACAGCCACAATATTGTTATGCTACTCTATTACCTGGCTCTTCCCCATCTAAAAAGGATAGCTAGAAAAATATTCGTCGGCTGTATAATTCAATGCAACCACTCTGAACGTATGTCCATAAAATATTTCCGTTTGTAATTAAATGTCAAACATTTTTAAGGTTAGGTTAGAATTTGAGCTTTGTTATTTAACTTGCGATTTTCTACTTTTCTTTTAAAGATAATTCTGATATACAATAAACTCGTTTACAGAAAACTTGTTTACTTTCAAAAGTTAAAAAAAGGATACAATCATTACATCATTACCACCAACGTGACAATTTAAATCGGCCAAGTGTGTTGGCTACCACAAGGAAAGGAATACGTTAGGGCTTTCAGTAAACTGAAAGTGTTTTCACTATTCCAATTATATTGATATTGTAAATCGGCAAGTCGTAGAACCCCTAAATTATTAGCTCTGTACGTATTCAAAAACAAAATTTTTTCAACCGGACAAACTACAATATGGAATTTGATTTGAGATATTTTGCACCTACACGCTCGATGTTTTAATATTGTAATAAATTTAACAGTTTAATTCTTGCATACTCTTTAATAAATCTTTGCATTGCTTTGTTTATAATCTAAATATAATTGTTCACGGAACAAAATATCCAATTGGAAAATTAAATAGAAACCTAACATAACCGTCATAACCTATAACTTGTTCATGGACCGACTGAAGTGTAGAGATGAGTCGCTCTTTCAATAATATTTTTCAATCCAGGTATCACGAGTCACTTTAAAGCACGTTCGTTTAATGTATTTAACGTGTTCTTTAATCGTTGCTATTTCTTCCACCTCTAATAAAGTTTAACCGACGACTGTATAAAGTTAAGAAATACGTTGTACTACTATTAGTTCTTACAGATTTGAATAATGAGTCATGCTTGACTTCATTTGATTTCAACTATACCTACTATGTTTAATGCTAACCTATTCTAGCTTACCTACTTGCTTCATGCTTCTGACATTCCATTCTCTGACTCGCAAAGTGTTCCCAGCTCTTCTTTTAAATTTTCCTATCACATCCTCCAAAGTAGTCTCCTCCCGGAGATCCGAATAAGGGACTATTTTAAATCTGGTATCTTTTACCCTAAAGTATGCCATCACACTAAAACATTTTCAGTACTCGTGTATTCCTGTATGAACTGATTATTTAGAAAATATCTACGTAGGACATAAAACGTTTTTATTAACTGGTGAAGTTTTTATGCTTATAATAATCCATCAATACTGAGATTTGATGGCTATAAAGGTGATCAACCTACAAAGGTCAATGTGTTTACCAAGTCTTAATGTGTTAGGTATCTTAAAATTTAAAATTATAACTTTATATTCTGTCTCAGTTTAAAAATAATCAGTGTCCAACAATGGGTGGCTATGGAATCAAACATTAATGTCAGTTCTTACTTCATTCAAAATTTTGGGTAATTATTTCATTTTGATTTTAAATAAAAATTTAGCTCAATAATTGTAAAATAAAAGATTTGGATAGTAGAAATTTTTTCATAATTCAAACTCTATAGCGTTTGCTGAAAGTGTTTTCATTTAACATCTAAACCTAAATTAAAATGTTATTTTAAACTATTAAGCACGTTTTATTGGCTATTTTCATCAATTGAGGAGCAAACATGCAAAAACCGATAAATTCAGTTTATGTGACACTTGAGCAAGTATTGATTTCAACTGATTTGGGTTAGATCTTCTCTTAAGTGCATCGCATTCATGCAATATCATTAATTGCCCTTCAAAATGCTAAGAAAAAGTGAACCTTCCTAACTTTAAGCAGAAGCAGATAGAAATTATTCCCACCATCTATAGAGAAAATCCTTGTGGTGCTTTACCGTATGTGGTAGAATACATTACATTTGATTTTCCAATGCTCCACCCGAAGGTACTACATTGGCCAGGAAACTAGTTTTATTTAACCCGAAAATTTTAAATTTTTCCGAACCCTTGCTGTTCCAAGCAAGGTAGGGATCTTTAACATGCGTGACAACTCTCAGACCCGGGATCTCCATTTTACTTTCGAACGAGGGCCTATTTTTGTGAAAAATGCTCGCCTAACATTTTTCAAGCGAACTGTGTTGGGATTTGAACTCAGGACCTTCGGCATAGTAGACACACGCATACCAACTATGCCACGGAATTGCCTGTGGTAGAATACAGAAAATTATTTTCTGGTAATGGAATAGTGTCATGATATACCTCTAAGATGACATGGTATTTGTATGTATATTAAAGTTTCTTTAGAGACTTGTACACACACATGCAAGATTTACTTAAAAACGTAAATAATTCATTTGTTTTATTTCTGGCAAAGGTTGAGTAGTCTGCTATTGAAGTTTATAGTATTGGATGAAAGTGAAAGTGGTGTACTTAAAATAAGCAGAGGGAATAGGAAACGGCCAATGCATATTACCAAAAAGGCAAAAACAGAAACAACTAAGGTAAAATCAAAACGTTATATATTTTTTAATGTTGTATATGTATATAGGTATAATGATGATGATCCTGATGTAACTAAATACAGAATAGTGTGCAACCATAGTCCTACATACTATCGTCATAGTATTTCAGGTAATTATGTTTCTTGCAATTCGGAAAAGTATTTTCCGTAACCTCAAGAAAATCGAACAAGATTATTAAACCGTACCACATGTCAGTGAATCCTATTGAAACAACAAGACCTATAAAAGAAAT
The DNA here is from genome assembly GCA_036346225.1 of Platerodrilus igneus. Taxonomy (NCBI): domain Eukaryota; kingdom Metazoa; phylum Arthropoda; class Insecta; order Coleoptera; family Lycidae; genus Platerodrilus; species Platerodrilus igneus. The sequence continues at coordinate 8,503,000 of JARFIW010001680.1, read as the reverse complement.
CCACGTTGCCCCAATTTTGCTGTTCATTATTTTCTGCCAACATGAGTATCCAGGAAAAGATTACAGTATGTCAGGCTTTCTTTCCGCAGTACCTGAATATAAAAATATCAGCTTAATACTATTGCCAAGATTTTGCATAAAGGAGAAATTCACAGAGACGAACAAGGGAATGACCACATATCTAGTAACTCTTTGGAGAAAAAATTAGATTTTATTGCAGGCAAAGGAAAGTCATTATAATAGGGCAAAGTCCAAATGCATCTATATTTGGGAGCAGATTTAAATATAAAAAAATTACACATGTATCAGAAAGAATTTAATAAAGAGCATAAAGTTAGCTTTTCTAATTTAGTGACTGTTCGTTAATGATTTTAACACTGGGTTTTCTTTTCCAGCTACTGATGTATATTCTATAAGTACAAGATTGAGTTGTCATTAAAAACAATGTGACACAAATAAAAAATCCAAATTGTACCAAACTCAATAGTTCATAAGAAACGAGTTTCTTCTTTTTATAGGTTGATGAAAGCACATCCCGAAAACTCAGTCACTTAAAACACCTAAACGATGTGTTTTATGCCCACCAACTCTGTATGTACGTGTTTGTTATGTTGATGCTCAATCCAAAAAAACAGTATTTTATACGTGGATAGAAGACCAACCTGGATGGGAGTCGATTGAAATAGCATCTGCTTTCGTGAATTATTTGGATTCATTACTCTATGACTATAATGTTACCACACTGTTTTTTTGTGGCAGTTGTGGTCAAAATAAGAATACACACATCATGCACTCTCTGTGTTCAGCGCGGAGGGTATTATAATTTTCTATATCGACTTACCTCCGCGGTTTTTGTTTTGCTAAGCTGCAGTTCCTTGCTCCTCAACTAAGTGGACTGTATTGGAGATTATAGTACGTGTTACGTTGCACTTGCACTGTGTTTTTTAGGGGTTTTACAAATAAATTCACATTCAGCGGCACTATGACTAACTCACGTTACCGAACGAAAAACCGACTGTTCTGCTTCGATATCGATGAGAGAGTGTTTGTTCACTACTACCCTTAGTCAACTTATTTACACATGCACAAGGAATTTTTACGACAGGATATAAGGGAACAAGGGATGACAGTTTTACTATTTGATTTACAACTACAAATTTAAAATAACTTAAAATTAACCACGCGAACGTGCGACAAAGAGACCGAACACTCTGTATTTTTGGATAAGATTTAAATCACCACATTGAATTTCAACACTGCAAACAGTTTTTCCAAGTAGAGGGCATTCGTTTCTACCTGCCGACCAAGTATTTGTACGGGTGATAAAACTGATCAGAAAATATCCTATAATCATTTCTAAATAAAAGTATGAAACATTATGAAAAATTAGTGCAAGTAAAAAAAGCTAAACACTGGCTGGAGATTGTTTATTATAAAAAAGATTATAATCGGTTTGAAAAAGTGAAGGTGCTGTCGAACATAGAGAAGGTGATCTTACAAAAATTTAATGACTGAAAAGTAATTAAAGTTTGCATTTTCAAATATGATTACTTTACTACTGGAGCTGAAAAGTTTGTAAAACTGCTGAAGCATAGAGTTTTGGATACGGATTTAACCCTACTAAAAAAAGATACACATCGGGTTATTCCTCTAAAGAAAAGTTCACCTCTCCAGCACTTATAACCCAAGAGTTTGATATAAATTGGGAAGATTCACAGGATTTTCAATGGTATAGAGCAGTACTGAACAGTGATACTGTGAATCTTATCGAAGATGCTAAATAAGAAGAAAAAGAAGGTGGGGTATGCGATTGTCTTGAAAAAGAAATTGCTATTCGTATTTAGTTTTACAAATTTGTTTTTATTTTATTGTACATATTTTTTTGTCATATACTACATTTATATGTCAATGAGCATGTTACATTGTTTTAATTCTACAAAAAAAATTTTTTTGAAGTCAGTTTGTAATGACTGCCTGTTCATGAGGTTACTAAAGCAATCTTCAGTACCATAAATTAAAGCAAAAACCAATAAAATTCTGTATTTGTGCAAAACTGATAAATCCATAAAACAACTTTTTAAAAAGATTAGATAACAAAAACATATAGTTTGTTTAACTCTGTATTATATTCTATATGTACTGCCAAAATAATTGAGAAATTTTGCTGTTGAGGTTATTTAGGATTATCTTAAAACCACAAAACCTGGATTTATCGGCTTTTGCATGTTTCCTCCTCAACTAACGTCAATGTCTAATAAATATACTCTTAAATCTTATAAGGGGTATACCGGAATTTTAAAAATCACGTTTCTTAAAATGGGTATAAAACGAAGTTCAGAGGAGTTAAGTCACAAAATTATAGGAGAAACATCTATATATCACAGGTTTATTCTTTATATTAATGAATGCTTTATATATTACCATGTTTGTTTTTCTTGTAACCTCGTTGATGGTCAAAATACAAAAGGATTAATTTTGAAACCTCCAAGATTAACTAGTATAAGATTGTCCAGATGTTAGGTTATGGTTTTTGTTTTGGATTACGTTCCGTTGATACACTCCACGTTTCATCATATTGCGCAATTGTATATTATGACATGATTACGCGGCAACTTGTATCAAATCCCAAACACGTTTAAAATGATACCATTCTTAATTTAAAATATAAATAAAGCAATGTACTCACTTAAAACGCGCCTTGCAGTTAAATCTCAGGTCCCATCTCTTTGTGGGTCCATCACGCCATTGTTGAGGCCAAATTTAGTCGTCCCTCCTCTTTCGTTTGTTCGTAGGTAAGGCAACAAGGATACAGGTAAAGGTACTCGAAGATAAAGATAAAAGGGAACCTACATCCTAAAAAACACAGGTAGCTGTTTTCGGCTTGATGTCTCGTGGCTAATAATGTCGTGTTACTCCGTGCACTTGCGCCATTCACTCGGCGCCTGCGCATTATTTTGCGCAAACGCAACTGTCCGGGATGGCGGAAATTAACAAGTATATTTTAAAATATTGGCGGGAATTTACTCACATATTTAACAATTTACATTGCCAATTTTTGGCATGTAGCACCGTGATGCTATGTTTCTGTTCTGTGTAGTTAATTTTCCAGAATTCTACATCTTCTAAATGCATTAGATAAGTGTAGATGTTGCTCAGTTGCAGCGTGTTTTTTTTTATTAATTGTTGATCGTTGTTTGATGATATGGTACATTTCTAGTATAGTTTATTCGTTGTAATTTTGTTGTTTACCTAAGATCTTTGGATTCTCCAAATTTTATGCTGTGGTCTTGATTTTTGTGAATATGCTCTGCTAAAGTACGACTTGTTAATTCTTGTCACTTGTATGTCCTTCTATTCTTTGTTTTAATAAATTGCTAGTATGTCCCACATATTTTTTTTGGACATTACACCTTAATTGGTACACTAAATCAGATTGTTTTTAGTATAGGTGTTTTACTGCTTAGTTTACTAAAAAGTTGAGATTTCACTGTCTTGTTAGGTTTGAGGCTACGTTAATTCCTTCTGGTTTGAACACTTTTCCTATTTTTTGAGATAAGTTTGCTAGATGTGGTAAGACTGTAAAATTTGTTTCACTCTTTTTTTGAGTTTCTCTTTCTATTTCTGTTTTTTGATGTATATGTGTTTTAAGTAATAACCTATTTATAATGTTATTCGAATAACAATTATTTTAGAGTATGTGTTTCAGTTTCATGATATTCTTATGTAGATAGTTTGGATGGCATATTTGTGTTATTCGGTTTCTCATTTGTTTGATAAAATTTATTTTCATCTGTGTTGTTTGTTCTGAGTTGTAATGAACACATTTATTTGATGATATTAGTTTTTGATACCAATCTTATTGTATTATCTTATTGTGACTAATTACTCTGGTATCTAGGAAAGTTACACTATTGTTTTTTCTTCCTGAACTGTGAATTTTAAATGTTGATCATAGTTATTGACTACTTGTAAAATTTCTTGACTTCCTCCCTCAATTGGTACAGCAAGTATAATGTCATCTACAAACTTTTTTATGAATGGAATATGGTAACTGAATTTTGGTAGACAAGTATCTAACAGATCATTCATCACATTTTGTGCTAATGTTGGACTTAATTTTGAACCCATTGCACAATCGAACACTTGAATATTTGCCCAAACTAGACAACATTGGTTTATTCAAAAAACTAATACTACTCATAAAATCATATCTGGCAGATCGTACTCAATACGTTCAATACTGTGGCTACAAGTCTAAAAGTATTTGCTAAATTTATTGATGACATTGCTTCTTTCTTAGATATCAACTATCTTCTGTATGCAGATGACTTAAAATTATACCATGAAATAAAATCCCTTGATGATTGTTTGAGACTGCAAGCAAACCTTTTAAGATTGGTTGAATGGTGCACGGCTAATAGTCTTCCACTAAATACCAAGATATTTATGTAATGTCATTTGCAAGAATCAGTCGACCACTTCATTATAACTTTATCCTACACGATTCAATTTTACAGCATCCACAGTTCATCAGGGATATTGGAGTGTATTATGACACCAGGTTTAACCTTACAGAGCACATCTTGCACATAATAAAATCCACTAGTAAAATAACCGGTTTCATTATTTGTAATTCAACTGGGTTCAGAGAGCCGGCCACCCTACTTATGCATTTTAACGTATATATCAAATCCTGATTGGAATATGCCTCTGTTATCTGGCGCCCACAGTATGATAAATATATCAATTTAATAGAACATATTCAAAGAAAATGTTTGAAACTGGTTATGTATCGTACCTCGGGCTTTTATGCACCCATTGGTTTCTCTCACCAGCTGCTTTTGGGAGCTTTCGATTATTCCACTTTAGAAACTTGACGGTCCCTTCGTGCCATGATATTTCTTCATAATATAATCTATACTTTTCAATATTCCGAAATTCGAGAGCGTTTATCATTCAATGTGCCACGTATATCTACATGCAATTCGTGGACATTTCTTAACTCCACACCTCGAACAAAATGTTTTGAAATTTTCCCCATTAAGATGCGCTACCTATAATGTGCTAAATACAATTGACATTTTCCATACAAGCCAGTTGTAATTAAAGCAGGTAATTTTAAATAAATAAATTAAATAATTAACTACTGTTTGTTGCCTATCGTGGTTTTAACCAATTGTATATTCAACTCGGATTGTAGGTAATGTTTATTATCTTGTTGATGTGATCTTTTCTATCTTCTAATTGGGTCAATGCTTGGTTTGTAAGATAGTTGCAATTACATAAATAAATTCCTAATTGAAGATGAAAAAAACCATGCATTGGCCAGGTTTTAACTTCATTGGGTCTTATTAGAATGTACTAATTTTAACCATAACAAAACATCAAGCAACCTCAATGTATCTGCATGAAGAAACCTCTGTACGTTGGCGGAAGGAAAATAGAGCGCCATCAGTTGGCTAAAATCAGCACTAAGGCTGAACCTGTACAGAAATAGATTCGAAACTATATTATGTTTTATAGATTTTTAGTAATGAACATGCATATTTAATACAATAAGTAACATTACTTCCCGTGATGGTATCCAATTCTTGCCAAAGGCAAAACATATGTATAGCCATCTATAAAATATAGTACAGTTTCGAATCAATTTCTGTAGTTTCAGCCTTGGTGCTGATTTTAGCCAACTGACGGCGCTCTATTTTTCTTTCACCAATGATCAGAGGTTTCTTCATGCATATATATTGAGCTTGCTTGATGTTTTGTAAGGGTTAAAACTAGTCCATTTTAATAAGATTCAATTAGGTTGAAACCTGGTCAATAAATGTTTGCTGTAAAAAATTATATTGTACAAGTACGAACCTTAAATTTTCAACAAATGAACCAAAATTCCTAAAGAGGTTGGATCGATCTATTCCTGAAAATGTTACCAAGTGTAATAAGATTAATTTAAATTAATTGTAGCTAAACATAACTTAGGCAATCTTTACTATCTGCATTATTAAAACACTAACTTTCTGCCATTAAAACCTCATTTAATTAAATAAAGATGGAATTCAAATAATATGTTTCTTTTCAAGGTTGTTAATTTTAAAATTATTATAGGATGTGTTTATTTATAACTTGAATTTGATGTTGATACATTCAGAATTAAAAACAAGAAAAGTTTTTCCAACTGTCAACCAGTACTGATATAAACCATTGAAAACTTGGAAAATTGTACTGTTGTTGGAAATAATAATGTATTGTAAAATACATTACAACACTTCTAAATTATCAACTACGTTCTGCTGATTTCTTTCAGACAACTGTTTGTTATTACCAAAATTTTTTATAATTTGTTTTATTTTAATAATGAAAGTACAGTATTGTATTTTTTGTATAATAACTTGGTGTAACATAGTTCAAATGTTTGTTTTTGTTATTACAGCAGCAATCCGTCAAGGTGCAAGTTATTAAGGATCCAGTACATCGAGGTGTATCACTGTTACAAAAAAGAGGTGTTCAAGTAGGTCTTCTAAAGCATTCGCCTAAAGAACCTGATGAAAATACAGAACCTCCACCTCCAGTTAAATTGCAACCAATTCTGCCTAAACCACCACCAAAGGTAATGAGCACTTTGTTTACTTTTATTGTTACATCTTTTTTCACCAGGTTATAGTTGAACAACCAAAAGTTATTAAGAAACTATCTCAAGTTAAAATAGTTCCAACTGTTCAAATGGTGTTAAAGCCGGCACCTGTTCAACCTACAAATAGAAAACGTAAATTTGTGGAAAAGAGTGTAAGTATTGAGAGTCTACCATCTCCAAAGGAGAAACCTACTGTAATGGAGCAACCAACTCCAAAGGAGAAACCAACTCCAAAGGAGAAACCAACTCCGAAGGAGAAACCAACTCCAAAGGAGAAACCAACTCCTAAGGAGAAACCATCTCCTAAGGAGAAATCAACTCCAAAAGAGAAACCACCTCAGAAGGAGAAACCAGCTCCAAAGGAAAAACCAGCTCCAAAGGAGAAACCAGCTCCAAAGGAGAAACCAACTCCAAAGGAGAAACCAACTCCAAAGGAGAAACCAACTCCAAAGGAGAAACCAACTCTAAAGGAAAAGCCAACTCCAAAGGAAGTGCCAACTCCAAAAGAGAAACCAACTCCAAAGGAGAAGCTAAAACCAAAAGCACCTAAACCAAAACATGTTGTTGAAACACCTATGTCGCCAGAAAAGAGAGAAGAAAGTGTCCGGGACAATGTTAAAAAAAGTTTAGGGGAGCAACTTATGCATCGACTTCAAGCACAACAAGAAATCAAACTTAATAAAGATGAGGTATTGGATTAAAATAAAAGCATTTTATATCTTTTATTTGTACAGGTGGCAAAAATTACAAGTGAAATTGAGTCACAACTATATAGATGCTTTGGTGATACAGGACAAAAGTATAAAAATAAGTACAGAAGTTTAATGTTTAATATTAAGGATGGCAAAAATCAGACTTTATGGAGAAGTATTTGTCAAAAGACGGTTAATCCGTACCAACTGGTAAAAATTTAGTAATTGTAATTTTATACTGCATTATTTACATTCAGGTTCGTTTATCACCTGATGAGCTGGCCAGTCAAGAACTAGCTTTATGGCGTGAAAGAGAACAAAAACATCAACTGGATATGATTACCAAAACTGAGTTGGACCAAATTGGACGTACTCAGCAATTTGTAATAAAAACACATAAAGGTATGTAATTTGTCATTTTGCAGGTAGATGTTAATAATACTTAAGTTTGGCTATTCCAAAGAAGTAATTCAGTTGCAAAGACCTCTTCAGTTGTGAACATATACATTATATCCTAAAACTTACAGTAATTAAAAATCACAATAAATAGAAGCTGATATTGTTATAAAAACAAAATTAGGTTTAGCAAATCAATCAAGTCAGCATATATTTTAAAGAGCATAATAATTATTTTGATCCTATACAAAGTTTATCAAATATTAAATAATAGCTTCTTTTACATTTAATCTATGAATTTTAAACTATAACTCCAAACAGAAATACTTTAGTGATTTTCATATTGATTTTTCAAGATCAAGAAAAAAACATATTGCTACCTTAGTTGGAAATTACTGGTAAAAGTCATTAGTTACATACATCTTTTCATATTATAACACGAGCAAACTAGGATCTAATTAAAGGAGATTTGGAATCAGTAGATCCTGTAGTTTGGACAGTGGTTTGTGCATGAACAATTAAACTTTGTTCTGGGCAGGGTTTATATGGAATTACTGAAAAAAGAATTAGAAATTAAATGTTAAAGGTTTTTCGCATACCACAGGAACAGTTTGCATTAAATTGGGGGGGTTTCAAGATGTGCATGAATGTATAGAACACAGATACTGTGCTTGAAAACAATAAAAAAAAACAGAAAATTTAAACCTTAAAACATTACCTCCTATTGGCTTAGAGTGAGATGTTTGTAATATTATTAAGTAAAAACGTACAAGTTTATATAAGATTAAATTCTCCCGCGTCATTATTTCTGCATAACCTTGACGTAAAATATTACACCCACAAGTTGGGTTGCTTAACTGGTGCAGCAGGTGAGTACACAATTAATAATAAAAAAACTTACTAGGTGGATCACTAAAGACCTTGATTTTGCATCTCTGGTGTGAATAATGGGCTGGTGCATTCTTCGGCAGTGGTTTCCAAATTTCCTCGTTGACGAAGCACGGATATTTTTATTTAGATATAGGGACAAGGTAATAGGGAAGATCACTTTGCTGACTCAAACTTTACCCACGCCAGTCCGTACTTGTCCACGGTCGATAGTCAAGTTCGGTCTCTTAAGAGGTTTAGGTTTCACATGTATAGACCTCCACTATTTCTCTCACACGCTTCCATGTCCAAAATTGCTATAAACGCAGATGCATTTTTGTGGCCTGGGAACCCAATATTTGCAATTTTTTACACCACAAGTCGTAGACTAATGTCCTGAAATGTGTGAAAAAGGTGTCTAACAATGCATTGACAGAGTGAGGCAATAGAGATAGGAAATGTGGACAACTATCAAAAGGTTTAGTCTTGAGCTTCGCAGAGGCAACATTAGGATGATCAAAAGCATAAACAGTTTTTAACCAGTTTCAAGTGGGTTGTATGACACATTTCGGTTAAAAGCATAAACATTTTTGTTGAAGACATGTTAGTTGAGACAAAATTGGCATTCTTTTGTAATGGAGGTAAAGTACAATAAGACTTTAAATTTAATTCACGCATCGGTTTGTATTGTTTTAATTGAGCCTTGGGGTGGTTCTAATGTAAATTTGAAGAAAAGTCAAACAAAATATACTCAACTACACAAATTGTATTTTACTATTTAACCAAATATACATACCTAAATTCCATGGAAGTTTACACAATGAAACTTACTACTAAAAGTTGTGTTATCTGCTAAATTACACATCAATGAGTAATACAAGAAATGCATTATTTACCAAAATGGCGACGCAAACAATAAAATAAAAGCCTGTAATTCGTTTGGTGGTGATTGCCAGCTTGCCTCGGTACATCAATTCAGCATTAAAGAAATTCTTCGATATGCGTAATTGAAGATTGTTGAATATACTTGAAATAATGTGCAGATTTTCATACGGATAGCTTTTTATACTCAGGTGTTATATTTCGCAGTGGAATCCGAGTCTGCTCGTATTCATGCACTTTTTCTTCCTTCCAACTAAAACATCCTAAGCTTTGGTGGTATTCGTCCAACTTCGGTAATAACTATTATTCAACATCCGGCTATGCACCAAACCACTAAATTCAAATAAGTATGTTTAATATATCACTTTTTAAAACTACTAAAGGTTGTAATTTTATCATGCTTATGGTGGGTGATTTGGCGAGGAAGGGACGCTTACACCCTGGACAAAAGCATCCCTTCAGTAGTTTTCCTGTAACATTGCACGGGGACATTTATTTTTATAAACGTTAGGAGTTCTGCACTCATAGGAAAAACCATTTTGAGGTTCGTTATAATTAGTGTAGGTATGATCACCTGTCGGCAGTTCCAACAAGAAATGAAATTAGTTTTGTTGATATTCAAGATTGGGGATGAAAAATTTACTACGTACATAGACGTAAACGGAAGGGATAAGGAAAGAATGACCGGGCTCAATCGGCAAGTATGCGGAGTTTTACCAGACCGAAAGTAAAGAAATTGCCTGAACATAAAAAAAGAAGAAAAGTACAGTACAACCTGTAATAAAAATAAACACATTAAGTTATAACCAAAAAAAGAAATAAATTGTTTATTGGGTTAAACTGCCTTTAAATTAACGGTTTACCAAATTACAAAGCATCTCAACCGAGAACATATTTACAATTTTTCCATATGTACAATGTTTACAATTACTGTCCGGTAACCTTGGGCTAAGTGAAAACATTTTCCCCCATCCCAATTGACATAACTCGAAATGCATTCTTGTCTCAGCAATATCTAAGTACAAATAGGATACATATATGTGTAATAGCAGTACGTCAGGAATTTATTTCTCTTATTGGTCAGATAACATAGGTACAAATAATAACATGAAAGAAATCCCTAGTTGAATATATCACACTTTCGACAATTTGTTGCATTGCGAACATCTGATTCACACATCCTCTTCCAGACATAAAACCACAATGAACGTCTCATATCTTGCTATGTGTTCTCTTGCGAACTCTTTCAATCACAGTTTTTTCATACACTTTACTGGGTACACTCAACAGACTTATTCCTCGATAATTTTTGCATTCATATTTGCTGCTTTTACCTTTGTGCAAAGAGATAATGGTCGCACTCTTTCAATCTTCGAGCACTTTCGCTTGTTCTATACACAACTTTATTAGTTTGCACAAACATTCAATCAGTACCCTGGACCCATACTTAAGCGTTTCACTTGTTATTCCATCTACACCTGCCACTTTGCCATTCTTCAGAGTTCTCACCGCCTTCCAGACCTCGTCTACACTGCATTCGAAGTTTATACTATTATCTACGTTTTGGACTAGTACTTTACTGCTCTCTTCATCATCCACACAGTGATCTGTATCCTTCTTGCTAGCACCATACAGCTTCTTAAAATAGTCATTCCAACAGTTTCTCACACTCGTTTCGTTTCAAAACAATTTCATTTCTACTGTTAACAACGTCATTCACATGCTTATTTCCACTGTTCCTTGCATTCCTTACCCATTTCCAAAACAAGTTTTTATTTGCTTCAAAATCACTGCATTTTTTCACCTTCCCTCTTCCTCCTCTGCTCTTCGCATATTTTTCGCATATCGCCTTTTCTCTTTATATACTTCCTGAAGTTGCTTTCTTAACTTGACTTCTTTTTCTTCAATCATTCTTATAATATAAAACAACAAGTTTTCGTTAGTGGAAACGATCACGGATTTGAGATAACATTACATAATTGTTATCAAACATAGCAAAGTCTTCCTTCAAAAGCTGTACTAGCTCGGGCCAATTATGAATTTGGTGTTTAATATTGCAGAACCAGACTATGGCACTATCAGAAAATAATTCAACCGCACTTTTAAATAGTCGTTCATCGAATCGAGATATTTCTTCAGATGTAAAATAAATGGCTAATTTAGCAGTAAATTTCATAATACCGGCTATATCAAGATGAAGGTATATGAAATTTCAAAAATAAAGTATTTTCGTTTCTTAGTCTTAAAGTTGAATACCTAAATTTCTAAAATATTTAATTACCTACAAATTCATTATACCAATTGTTCGGTTAACTCGCGTATATTTCTGACCTATTGGTTTATTAAATACGCAATATAGTACTGGTAATTGGTAGTTTACTCCTACCATTTACACCACTAGTGATGTAATGAAATTAAGTTGTGAAAATTTGACATTGTGATGTTAAAAAAATATCACTTTTTGCAGTGGAATTTGATAAAACCATTATTAAAGACTACCAGTTACTTCCTTCCAAAAAAAGTTACTTTGAACTTTGTTGGATATATTTTGATAATTGCATTTCTATACATTCTAAACAAAGTAAGCAGAAAATAGTGTAGATACTTCCACAATACACAAATTATCTTATTTTCCCAACCATTCTCTACATAGAGTAATATTTCACTGTTGAACACCTTACTAGCACCTGTACTGCATTCGTTTCTTTACATTTCTACTTGCTTCACTTGTTCCTACATATATAGGACAATTGCTATAATTTTGGGATAGAAGACAAAAATGTTTAGAATTCATAATTATATCATTAGTTATTAAAATATTCCACTCTTACGATCTACACATTTTTTCATGCAATAGATCGATCATCAAAAGATGGCGTATTAAAAATTCTATTTTTAAACGTTTCTAGTGTTGACAGCCATTGACCACAAAGTTGATTTTTGATTTTTGGAAATGTAAAGAAGTCATTAGGACTTCAGTCATGACCACATGTCTGGTTAAATAATTCATTATTTGTTTCTACCGTTGAGAGTTTGCACTGTCCTGATACAAACAGATGAGATATTTCCCTTTTTTTTTTCGCTTTTTGCAAAACACTTATGGTAAGCAAATGGAGGTATACGATTTTTTATTCAGTTTTTGAGAAACAAGCTACCATTTTCTTGGAAATGCAAAAATCTATGTGTCAATTGGTGGAACTATTTCTGCAAAAATAAACAAATTAATATTTAGGAAAAGAGTGATTAAACAGAATTGTTATAATATCAATAGATCCATTAACATTTAAATATAAATACATAGAAGAGTAAAGTGATCTCGAGTATCTTCTAGTGTTATTTATAACATTATATTTATAACATTTATAACATCATTTAAAGTTTTTTAATTAGAATTAATTTTAAATAAAATGTTTTGACATTATATTTTTGATGATGACACATATTTTTACATTTGCTTTTCAGTGCTGAGTTATACTTGTTATTATTGCCTTTAGTTGTTTTTTGTCTTACTTTGAATTCTTTTGCTATAGCGGCATACAATTTTTTAGGCGAGCAAGAAGTGGAAGACAATAGATTGAATAATATTATAGATAAAACGGAAATGGTTACTGGATTGGCAACAGATGGTAAGCCTGGTGCAGAAACAAATGCAATTGATAAAAAAAACAAAGACAAAGATAAAGATAAAAAACGTAGTAGATCAGATCGAGATAAAAGACACGATAGTAGGTCAAGTAGAGGCAAAGACAAAAATGACAGGTATATATTATTGAAAGTGTAAAAAATTCTAATGATCAATTGTAGAAAGGATAATAAACAGGATAGTAAACAGGATAAACGTTCATCTAGTAAAGATAAAAACCAAAAAAAAAGATCTAGAAGTAAAAGTAAAGAAAAACATGTGGAAAAATATCAATCGAAAAGTCGAGATAGGTTTGTATTTCTTTGATAATTGTTTAAAATAGTGTGAATTGTTTATTATGAACAGGCATAGACGGTCACATAGAACTTCTTCAAGACGCAAGAAATCTCCTTCATACAATACTAGCACAGATAAATTAGATAAGAAATCGAAAGAAATTTTGGAAAACTTAGTAGACAATAAAATTGTACCACCACTTGAAGATAAATTATGGAAACATGTTTCACAAGAGGATATTACAACAGGTTTGTTTCTTAATGTTTTACTCTACAGATGTGAATAATCCTTATATACTCTTTTAAAAAATACAAGTAACGAGCTTTCTGTGATTTACATTATTGCGAACTACTTTTTTTGGCAAATTTGTGTGCATTTTTACTGCTGCAGTGAATTAGTGGGAGAGTATTTTTATGAACATGCAGGTTGATTATTAAGTTATTCACCTGCTATGGTAGAATACTGATACAAGGTTAATAAAGGTTTATTCTTTTTGTACAAGGTGTAGTTTTTTGTTATAGGTCACATGTAGGTAGAACTATAATATTAAAATCTTTTGAAAATGACTGCATATAATGTTTATTATGTTTTATCCGTACCACCAATAACTACATAACCCTGGGCGTACGTACATTATTGCACTCACAAATTTGGTTGCAATTTATTGCCATTACAGGTATTGCTAACAAAGTAGCAATAGCCAGGGGCTTACTTGCTTATTCGCTGGAGCCAAATGCAGCAACCGTTTGTCTTCAAGAGATCAGGGTCGCATTGAAATTTTTTCTGTTTTCACACATTTTAGTGGGAAAGTGAGTGTACCTACACTTTTGCAAAACACGAGATGTTTTTTTAAGTAATTAAGGAAAGGTACAAGGATACAAACGGATCACTTTGCCGGAACTAACGTTCTGCGTTCTTTGCTGTTCGATAGGTGATGTGAAGTCTTCAAAATGTGATCTTCTCACGAGTGTGTTGGTATCCCATCCATACAACTTTTCTCATGACTAGCCATGCTAACCACACTACATTTCTTTTCCCGAGAAACGCATGCCTATGTGGAATACAGGCAATATATTATGGGGTTATTGTTTTCTGATTTGTGGGAAATTAGAATCATGAAACTTTAGATGTAGTAGCTCAATTAAATTTAAGACGGGAAAAAAGTTTTTTCGTACTGGATTTAAAAATCCCAAACTCTTGATATTAAAATGAAATTTGATGCGGCCAAAAGGTGCAATATGTTATACCAGAAGTTATCAGCAATGTCATTGTTTTAAATTTTTGTATTCTTGAATATCCTGTTAAACTTTGGATGAAATGTTTGAAATAAACTTTTTAGAATTATTTTTAACTTTAAAAATTTTCCCAATGAAAGCATTACAGATCACTATAGCCAGAATCTGAATTCACTTATAACACTTTTTTGCACATGTTATGAAGATTTGACATTATTTTATATTTATTTTATTTTTTTATTTTATTCAATTACGGCAATACGATTATACAAAGATTAGTTAAAAAATGTGAAATTTCCTATAAGAATAACTAAATTTATTATTTTATAAATTTTTAAACGACTTTTTAAAAGATTGAATGGAAGAATCAAACAACTCCAACCTAAATTCATAATACGAGTGATAGGTTAATTTTGACCATAATTTGTATAATGAAAAGTTATACTAAAAACTTCAGAGTTCCTAGTTCTTTTCGCTGCACATTTAGTTTAACTAATTGCACTAATGTGGAATCATTGACTCTAGCATTGAAAATTTTATGTAAAAAACACAAATCTGCATTCACTCTACGACTTTATAAAGAAGTCAAATTAAGAATTTTCAAAGTCTCACAATAATTATATGTATCATAATTAAAACCTAGCTGATATCCACATTGTCGTACAAATTTATGTTCAAAAGATTCTATCAATTCTGTATATAAACTATATCTAGGGCACCAGATAATAGAATTGTATTCTAAAGTAGATCTAACTAGCGAGCAATATAGCCGTTTAACTGAGAATACAGAAAATAATTTGGTAGTTCTCCTAATAAAACCCAAAGTTTTTAAAGATTTTGAAGTAATTTCATTAATATGAGTAGTAAATGTTAGTTTTGAATCTAGTACTACACCTAAATTCTTAATACTAGGTTTCCTTACTAAAGATACATCATTAATTTTATATGGGAAAATAAATAACATTATAGTTTCTCGAAAAAGTGATTTCGCTACATTTGTTAATATTCAGGCTTAAAGAATTTTTGTTGCACCATTGAGTTAAATATTGTATGTCCATTTGTAATGTTTCTGTATCTTTGATGTTACTAATAGTTCTAAACATTTTTAAATCATCTGCAAAAAGTAATATTTCACTATA
Organism: Platerodrilus igneus; assembly: GCA_036346225.1. Lineage (NCBI taxonomy): Eukaryota > Metazoa > Arthropoda > Insecta > Coleoptera > Lycidae > Platerodrilus > Platerodrilus igneus. Next base: position 8,487,239 of record JARFIW010001680.1, on the reverse strand, counting down.
TTTAATCACTTCTTTTATGTCTTTGACAAAAAGGTTAAATAATAGAGGACCAATATGAGAGCCCTGCGGTACCCCCTGAGGTCACTGTTATTGGATTTGAAATTGAATTACCACATTTCACATGTTGGGTTCTTCCAATAAGGTAGCTGTTTATCCATTTCAAAACATTGCCTTGCATTCCCAGTGCTTGCAATTTAGCTAATAATATTGAGTTATTCACCCTATCAGACTTTACAAAATCTGTATATATGGAGTCCACTTGTACTCGATTCTCCAAAGCCATAAAGATATAACGTGTGTACAATAAAAGATTAGTACAAGTAGATTTGCCTTGTGAAAAACCATGTTGCCTTCAATAATTACATTTCTACAATCCCATGTAAGCTTCTTATTAATCAAGTAATCCAATAATTTAGAAAGTTCCGACTGATTACACACAGCTCTATAATTTGTTACATCCTCACGAGAACCTGTTTTGTAGATTGTTTCAAATAACTATTTTTCCAATAATCTGGAAAAACTCCTGCATCTAAGGATTTATTGAACAAGTATTTTATTGGGTGTATTAAAGTATACAAGCAGCGTTTTAGAACAACCAGTGGAATTTCATCTGGTCCATGTGTTACTTTATTTGGCAGCTTCATAACACGATCTATTATTTCTAATGATTCAATGTAATAATTGCTAACTTCTATAGTGTCTGTATAAAAAAATGCTGGTACTCTATTAACCTTTGTATTACAGTACTGTTGAAAAATATTACCCAAACAAATTTACTAACTCCTCATTACTACTATGCTGGATAATTATCAGGACAGTAAAATTTTAGCCTGAATTTATCATTGTACCTACCATTCTGCTCGAGGAAGATTGTAATCTCCACATAAATATATTCGGCAGTTAAGGTGAGCTGCAAATATATAATCCACTGTATTTACATGGTTATCATATAAAGCAGTGTCAGATAGGGGAGGTATATATACTCCCCATATAAATAGATTATAACTTTTGCAAGGTATTTTAACAAAAAGTTGCGCAATATTGTTATTAATGTGATTGATTATAATAGGAGATAAATTACTTCTAATTGCAATTAGTATTCCACCACCTTGAGTTTTATTTGAATCAGTCAAATCTTGATCAAATCTGAATACATCATATTCTTTTAAGCCAGGTTCATTATTTTCTATAATAGCATTCAACCAAGTTTCCACTAACATTATAATGTCATAATTTGAACACAATATTGATTGCTGCAGTAGTAATAATTTTGTTTTGAGCCATCCCACATTTTGAAAATAAACAGAAATAGGTATTTGTGTATTATTGACCGTATAATTTTTGCTTAGTTTTTTGAAGCATGAATATAAGGTACCCCTTTAATATATTTTATAAATATACCTTCCTCGCTCTTTCCTTTTATTTTCATCTCATTACATAAATTCTTTCAATGCTGAACCTGTTGTGGTGTGAGATCCTCACTAACAAAGATATTTTTCTTTTTTAAAATGTGCTTTAGTCCTCTTATCATCTTCGTGGCATCCTCATGATTAGAAAATGTAACCCTTAATGCTCTCGATCCATTTTTATTCTTCCTTCCCATTCTATATATACCAGTTATCTTTAAATCTTCCTTAATCACTGATTTAATTAAGGCCTGAGCATTAGCCATATCATTTTGTAAATCTTTCGCAAAATGATAAATCTTTATATTATTCATTCTCTTTTGACTTGTCATGCATTTTATTTTTAATATAACTGAATAAGAACAGTTATTGAACAATAAATCTATCGAAAATGGGCAATACGTCTTTATTTCAACGTTGTTACTGGTCAAAAACTCGACAGTTTGTTGTCATGAGCAATAATTTATTGTTTTCTGATTTCAGTGATAGCTTTTGACAAACTGTTATAGTATACCTCTCTGCATTAAATGTCCTTGATCTTCTAATGCAACAGTTGCAACATGACTCATTTTTCCGAAGAAACAATTAACTTTCTTTTTAAACGCTTCTTCAACATATCACTTTTGATGATTTGAGTTCACTTTGAAACACCCACACAGTTGATTGCTGTGTAGTTTCAGGCTCCCATAAGTAAATTCATGATTCATCACTTGACATTATGTGTTATATAGATTTGAACCACCACCATTGAATTTTTGTATCATTTTGGTGTACTGCTCGATGCATGCTTGTTTTGTCTTTTTTAAATTATGTGGGGGTTCATCAACTGCAAAGCTTTCTAACATGTAACTGATTATACAAAATCGCATGTATTTGTTTCGCCGCCATGCCCAAGAATCCTCTACCTTCCTATATGTCACATGCCGATCTGCTAAAATCATGCCATGCACAGCATCAATATTCTTTGTGACAACGGAGGTGGAAAGATCTTCATGAGCATCGTCATCTTCCATGCTTGAATTCTGTAAACCATAGTTTTGGATGGTGCTTAATTCCCAAGTAACGATGAAAACAAAAATTATTTTTTATATTCCTTCGTGATTATCAGATAACAAATTGCACCTTTATATTTCCTAAACCCTTACCTGATATCACAAGGTCGAGAATTTCTTATTAACAATGAAAGCCCAAGGTAAAGTTGGATGGAAAACGGCTTGAGGAAAAGAAAAACTCTTTAGACATAAACGGCTAGTAGAGTGTTAGCTCTGGGTAGATCATGAGCTGGGGTCGTGGGTTGTCAAATGACCAAAAATATAAATAACGAGCGCCACCGTATTTTTCAATACAACCTACAAAAATTAACTGTGCTTGTATTAGGGGAATGCGGAAACCCTATATCAACACCACTAATATAGCCATAAAACTTGAATTTCACTCTTTTAAAACACTTACCAAAATCTCAAACACCAGATGTCATACAGATGTCTCGACTTGACCTGTGAACAAACAAAGGCACAACATGGACACTGTTTGTGTCCTTAAAAATATTTACCAAAAATAAAATAATAGAATTTAAGTTTCAAAAGTATACACCCAGGGTATTTGTTATCATTACACACAATTTCTGATCAGGGATGACTTGTAAATTTTACTTGTATTTTAAATAATAAAAAAAAGTCATGCAAAGAAAATAGATTCTATTAGATTAAATGTCTTGACTCATTTTACTATAATATTTTGATTCGTTTTACTATAATATTGTCAACTAATAATTTTTTATAGAACAGAAATATAATAATAAGGATTTGTATTTAATAACATAAAGATCTCTGAATGAATCTTTCTTAATAAATTAACATAAAGATCGCTAAATGAATCTTTCTTAATAAATTTTGTGTAAAGTTTTAGTTCTCTTAATTATTCATATTACATATTCTTCAAGTCATAGTAGTACTACGTTGACTTTAACAATGAAATTTAATTACCTAAGTTCAGATAAAATAGCATGTATCAACCTAAAGTTACTTTTACTTAATAGTTATTAAAAGAATTCCTCATGTTGATTAAAAATCAAAGTACAGGACCTCAAAATTATTAAACATATTTTAAATTAGCGTAACATGACATGTGAGGTCTAAATTGGACAGCTGAATATATGGTTTTTTTATTTGACATAATATGTCACTAACAACTTTTTAGCTTAGTTAACGTAATCTGTATGTGCAATCATTCTGACAAGCAATGAATTTATTACGTAATTCTTTCTTTCCTTAAACGACTTTTACGTGACTAATTATTGCAATTTAAATAATAATGAAAGTGATTAAATGCTAAAAACACTCACGTGTAGAAAAGCTGCTGCGAACAAAAGAAATCGGACTATAACCTCAGCTGTCGGAAATTCCGTCAACATCTGGATTCTGCGATGCACAAATAGAAGCCACGTGAATACGTACGAAATTATTGCTGGAATTGTGAGAACTCTTCTGAATAAAAACAGTATTTAACAAAACTAACTTCTGCTTGATTTTACATCGTATAAAATTTAGTATTCCAAAACCAAACTAAATTTTCTTGAAATTAATTCTTTGATATTACTGATATGATAAACTTATAGGATATTGTGTATGATATTCTCATATCATATGGCTACGTGATATTGCATGTATTAATGATGAGGGTGAGCTTCCATCTCCTTAGGCCTGCGGGGATCAACTGAACTGCTCTAGGTGGAACATATAAAAGAATACTATCACGCTAAAGCCGCTAGGAAACAACCTCCAGACACCAAGATTCAATCAATTCTAATTCTTTTTCGAATGGTGTTACAGGCCACGTGTTTAAACACGACCATCTTGACTTTACTACACCGCTTATCGCAGCTTGTCTCTTCAAACGTTGATAGCAAAGTGATCGAATTGACAACTCAACAAAGCTTAGTAACGAATCTTAGACCTCAAAGGTAAAGGAATCTATACGCTATTATAAATTTTATGTATTATTTTTATTGTACGGAATTTTACGAATTATATTTTTATATTATTGCTGTTTTATTTTATATTAATGAACGAAGTGTAACTACGGAAAAAAATACGTTACAACGAACATAGATTTTTGCACATGCTGTGGTGTTAAACTGAATCAAAAATCATTAAAATTCATCACTTGAAAATCACGAGCCGAAATTTCTATTTTTACACAAAGATTACTTTTTAAACTTTGGTGAAACAAAATAGCTAGGTTTGAAATTTAATTTTTGACTGATATATGGGTTAAAAATATCAAATCCTAGGAATATGACAATTGAAGAAGACTGGCAATACAAGGTGTACTAGATTCCACAACTTTTAGTAGTGATCTTCCTATTTACATCATTATATTTTGATTACTCATACATTCACTATAACAAATTAAAATGTCTTGTAATATGCAGTTAGTTATCGTTATTCATATGGAAATGTAGAAATATTTTTTATTGATCAAGATGAACTACTAGAAAGTCGATTAAATGAATATAAATTTTTAATTAAGTGTATTATTAATAGTGGACTTTATACACCCTTGCAAAATAATATTATGTTGCATATCTCAGATATGCTTTTCTAACTGGTGTCAGTTTTAAAAAAAGAAGAGCATCTATCTAGTGATCTGCAAAACTAATGTAATGTAATTAAAGGTGTTTATAATAAGTTGCTGATATATGATTATTGTTTTGTTGGTTTATCATGTGAACAATTTGTTTAAGGAAAGTAAGCGGCTGTTGCAGAAATTCTGTGTGCTTTTACTAAATTTACTTCAAGAATTTACTTATCATCCGCCGTTGAATTGAACTTCATAGCTTACGTAGTATCATTTGCAACTTGAAGAATAACTTAGTTTTATATTATCTTCTACTTTTAATATTTATATATTAACATTACGTTTTTAATACAGCACCACTGGCGGAAAGTGATAGTGATCATGAACCTACATCAACAGTAACAATTCCAACACCACCACATCCGAATGAACAGGAAGACTTGAATGCTTCAGTTTCATCTTCAGTTCTAGATAAAAGTGGTATTAATTTTTAGTGATTATGTTTTCTTATGTATTTTATTTTGCAACATTTCAGAGCAAGATCTATCTTCTATTTATGCAGATGAAGAAGGGGGATTAATGTCACCGTCACTAAAAGCTCAAGAAATTATCTGGTCTGGCACAATAAACATGATTGATGTTGCTGAAATTACTATATCTGCACACGAGATTTCTGGTGTTGCATTGTATTTTTGTATTCATATGGTTTTAATTTTTTTGTTTTTAGGTGACTGTGTTGGTTTGGGCGATGAGTTACCATCATGCTTAGATGTTGTAGGACGAATTCCACCTGAAACTGTGTGGGAATACATTGGTAAAATGAAGTCTTCGAATAGTAAATCAATAGCTGTGATACGATTGAGCTCTACAAGTGTCGAGGCCCAAATGCCATACATTGCTTTATATAGCTATTTACAAAGTAGAAATCGTTTGGGAGTTGTAAAAAGCTATAACAAGGGTGTGAAAGATTTTTATATACTACCTCTTGCCTCTCACATGCCAATTCCGTCATCTTTATTTTTATTAAGTGGATACAGTAAGTTGCAATTATAATTTAGGAAAATATTGTGTGCTTTATTTTTAAACGTAGAATTTTAATAGAAATAATGTGTAAAGTTTGTTTAAAACTTTGTTTTCTTACTAGATGTTTCAGCCTAATGCTTTAGACCTTTTTTATGGCGTTAATTAGATATTTTGTAATCACACTATCATTATCATTAGGTCTTCAGTCCTGGAACTGGTTAGACACGTACCTCCTACTGAACTAACCTACATTTTTCTACATCTTTCATTATCTCCATGTAATAGTCTAATCTAGGTCCACTTCTACGTCTCTTTTTCTCCTTTCTCTGTTTCTAATATATCCCGTACTATTCCCTTGTGCCTTAGCACGTGTCCTATCAACATGTCTCCTATTTTTTTTACTGTTTTCCATAGATATCTTTCTTCCACTACTATTTCTAGTACCTCTTCGTTCTTAACTTTGTCTGTCCAGGACATCTTCATCAATTACCTGTGGTACCACATTTTGAAGGCTTCTATATTTTTCCTATTGGCTTCTCCTACTGTCCACATTTCACAGTCGTGCAGTGCTGCGCTCCACACATACGTTTTAACAATTTTTTCAATGTTTCCATGTTTGTTGTTTTCGAACATAGCAGCTTGTTTTTCTTGTTAGATACAGCACCGTCTTCTGCTAATCTTTTTTGTAATATATTTTGTGCACGTTTCCTATTCTATTATTTTCTAGAAATATACTATATTGTACAGATATTCAGATGGTACACGAAGATGTTCAAATACTATTATTTTTTTATCATTAGGTTTCTGGCCTAGAACCGGTTGGATGTGTATCTCCATTGATCTCTATTATGTGCTAACCTACACATTGTGCTGAAATTCCCACAGCCTACATCTTTTACTATTTGTGTACAATAACCTAATCAAGGTCTACCTCGACCTCTCTTTTTCTCCTTACTCTGTTTCTAATATATCCAGCACTATTCTGTCATGCCTTAGAACACGTCGTATCATGCTATCTCGCCTATTTTTTACTGTTTTCCACATATTTTATTTTTCCTCTACCATTTCCAGAACCTCTTTGTTTGTAGCCGTGTCTGTCCTAGATATTTCATCGCACGTGTGTAGTACCATATTTTAAAGGTTGATATCTTTTTCCTGTTCACTTCTCCTACCATCCACATTTCACAGCCATGCAGTGCAGTTCTGTGCTCCACACATATGCTTTCGGCAATCTTTTTTTGTTTTTATATTTGTTGTCTTTGAACATAGTGGTTGCTTTCTCTTGTTAAATGTAATATGGCTTTGTTCTAATCTTTATTTTATTTCCCCTCTCACCTAATTTGGCTTCTTAGGTTGCAGAAATCCTTAACATCTTGTAAGTTCACGATTCCTATTTGCATTCTGGTTTTCAACTTATTTTCGCCCCTTTACATACTAGTACTTTAGATATATTTTTCTTAATTTTCATACCGTATCTCTTTGTTAGTACTGTTTCCATTTTATTAAAAGCTGCTTCTAACTCTTGCTTGTTAGATGCTATTCATCTTCAAATATAAGCATATCAATCATTTGTCTCCGCATAATAATTCCAAATGTCTTTCTGCATTTGACAGTATTCATTGCATCTTCGATATACAAGTTAAAAATTAACGTGGATTGCACACTTCTCTGTCTTACTCTTTTCCCAATATTTACTCCTCTACGTTCCTGCTCCAATTTTATTACAGCTGTTTGCTCTTTGTATAAGTTGTGTACTTTTCTGTCTATTCATATAACTCTTTCATATCTTTTTGAGTATTTTGAAAGGTTTTTTCTTATTTTACATTGTTGAATGCTTATTCCAAACCTAGAAATCCTATGTACACATCTTTTTTTCTATTAATTTCTCCATTATCACCTTTACATTACATTTGATTTTCCAATGCTCCACCCGAAGGTACTACATTGGCCAGGAAGCGAGTTTTTTACCTGGAAAATTTGGAATTTTGCGAACCCTTGCTGTTCCAAGCAAGGTAGGGATCTTTAACGTCGTGACAACACTCACACACGGGACCTCCATTTTACCTCTCATCCGAACGAGGGTGTATTTTTGTGAAAATGCTCGCCTAACATTTTTCAAGCGGACCGTGTCGGGATTCGAACCCGGGACCTTGGGCGTAGTAGTCACACACATACCACTACGCCACGGAGCCGCCTTTATCACCTTTACAGCTCAAAAATCTCTCCCCCCCCCATGTTCCCCTGTTTTGCCTCAAATTGATTTCTTAGTATTTCTTCAGCCCGTTTTTCCATCCGGGCTTTGTACAATTCTAGTTAATATTTTTAACACGTGTGCTGTAAAACTTATGGTTGGAAAATTTTCACATCTGCACCTACCTTTTTGGTATTATGTTATGTATCTTGGGATATCTCACCAGTCCTATATGTATAGCTTATAAATGGAAGAGCTGTTCTGTTACTGCTTGTTCAGTACAGTATCTGCTTGCACCGTATCTGTACCCGGTGCCTTATTATTTTTCAAACTTATCTGTAGTATAGTTTATCCCATCATCCTTTTCACTGTCTGGTTCTTGTTCTGGTGCTTCTAGTTCCTGTCCTGCTAATAATATTTTTGCCATCTGACCACTTTTTCTACATTTTCTGAAATGATATCCTCTTCACGCCCCTTGTTTTTGCTATTTGGTTTTATATTTCTAAAATTTATTCTAATTAGTTTGTATGTCCGTCTGTCTTTCATATTTCCATTCTTAGTTTGTACCTCTTTGCACTTTTCATCAATCCATTGTTTTTAGCTTTCCTGCATTTATGAATAATTTCCCATTTTATGGCTTGTTATTTTGGTTTCCTGCTTTATCTGAAACGTATAGTTCCACCCGTTAGTTCTCTGAAACACCCAAGCTATTCTACCTGTTCTGATATTCTAGAACTTCTTCAATGTGCCGGTTCGTTTAGAATAGAATACATTCATATACATGATAAATTAACAGGTACAGTAATAGGTACGTATTGTCATTAAGAAATATTAAATCCTTGTAATATTTGGTAAGAAAACTATGTTTTAAATAAACTAGAGAAAAATATTTCTATTAATTGACTAAAAACCCAAAAACAGTACATTGTTTCGTTAAATACGATAAGATTGAGTATTCAAATTTGTCAAATTAATAAAACATTCTTTTAATCATTCGCGCTTTCGATAAATTTACTATTTTCTTCATGAATGTTTATATCCGAGGTCCATAGTTGTATGTTTTTATAAACTCACATAAATATTTCTGAGGAACATAATAAGTTTATCGAAAGCTCAAATGATTCTTAATCATCCAGTAAAACACCCTTGTGTTTTATTAACTTGACAAATTTGACCCAATATCAATATTAAAGTTATAATATTGTTGCTTTTGTAATTTCTTCACAGACTATTGATATTAACATTTATAGTTGTTCATGCGGTATCGTTTCCACTAAAATATGATTATAGTTTCACGTTTCTACATAAATCTAAAGTATAAACGTTAAGATATATTTACAACACTATAATCAGATACATAGCTATAGTAGTATTATCTCATGGCGGGTGACCTTGAAAAAACTTGCGCGAGGAGGAGCTATATTAATAATCAAAATAAAAAAGTGAGACTAGAAAACATCGACTGCTTGCACGTCCAGTGTTGCCAGAGCAAAAATTGTCGAGGAACCAAGGAATGTGTTTTAAGTAGTTTTATGTTGATTTTTGCTCTTCTATAAAAATGATCTGAGTTTATTGTTAGATGTGATATCCCAGATTATTGATTGATTGGATCACACAAGATATTTTATCACTTATAGTCACTAGTAGAACAAAAACAATTCGGTAGTACTACATATTCGTTTTTTCAAATCAATAGACGTTTTTGTTTTAAACACAAACTATAAAGTATAAACACTATAAAGATGTCAAATGCCCACATCGAAAATATTACTAAGATTTATTACAAAAACGTTTTAAGAATATGTTTACACAATGACACTCATGGTGTTGCAACTAATAAAAACAAAACAAAAACAGTTTTTAATTAATACCAAAAGGTTTTTATATCATTTGTTATATTAATATTATTATAAATGGCATATATCTCGTGCTTTATTTTAATGGATCATAGAATCAACAATTCAGTGCTGTAGAATTGAAGGAAGAGGAACAGTTATAGTATGAAAAGAAAGGTAATTAAGGTTTGCATCTTGTCAGGTTATATATTTTTTACATAACCTCATTTATAGTTTAGAAATATTTGCTAAATTAATATATTCCTTACGCACTTCATCGATAATCTAGCTATAAAATAATTCCTTGAATAATTAATAATCTTAACCTTAACACGATCGGATAGAAGCGCCGAGATAAATACAGTCAATAAGAATCCCTTTTGGAGACAAAGAATGAACATGCTTAACAGAATTGATTATGATTGGATTAAAATGTAAAATGATTCAATCACTTTGAAAGCCAATCATTGATTGTTTCAGCTTTAAAAGTGATCGATTGTCACAGCACTACTGAACATAATTTGATATAAAGACTGCTTCCCTCTTTAAGCAAGTTTTATTTCAACACCTCAGTATTAAACAATAATGTACAAACAAATGTATTTATGACACATATTTTCTTCAACGCTAAATAAAGACCATCATTCAACTATTTTACATAAATTATATTTTAAATGGGTTCACATCCTAAACTTTCATCCCCATTATCAGACTCATCGCCTGAGGATAAGTATCAATCTGAATTATTGCTATTATCATCAAATAATTAGGTCTTGAACCTCGTCTATTAAAGTTTGTCGTTTCATATAATCCTTTTCAATTTTCTCTACGTGCAGACATATTTTAGTCCACTCGTTGATTCCAATACTTTTTAATTGTTCTTCTGCCAACTTCCATACATCATCTATTTTGAAGGTTACATTCCATGCAGCGACACGGTTTTTAAGTAATCCCCAAATCATCTCGATAGGATTTAGTTCTGGGTGATATGGAGGTAAACACAATACTACATGACCATGTTCTGCCAGTAACTGGTCAATTACAAACAGCTGATGAACAGGTTTATGTGCCTTAATTTTGGAATATAATTCAGGCTTGCTTTTCTTACATTCAAAGAGGATATTTCGTTCCTTCAACCATTTCTGCATATCTGTTTTCTTCCAAATTGAAGTAGGATTAGGATGCACAAGAACATTATGATATGACACATTGTTTATCACAAACACTGAATTTGGTTCCAAATTTGGTATTAACTTTTCTTGCAGCCACTTTTTATAATTGCGATGATTTATGTCATTGTGATAATCCCCAGTTTTCAAACCAGACTTAAATATCAATTCTGCATTTGGAACGAACCCATTTTTTCCACCTGCATGAACAATTATCAAACGCTTCCCTTTTGAAACTGGCGATTTCAAACCCTTGGTGGTGCCGTCATCCCAACACTTTGTTACACTGTGAGAACTGTGCAGATATGTTTCATCGTTATACACAATGCTTCTGCCCTCTTCTTTATACTTACTACGATTTTTCAAAAATATGGTACGCTTTGCCCTTAAATTGCTTTGTTCAACAAGAATTTTCCTGTTATCTACAGTTCTCTTCCAACAAAACCCTGCTCTTACAACAAATTTTCTGAACGAACCTAATTTTTCTGTGTAACGAGAGCAATCATTTTTAAATTTGTCAAACACTAACTTCAAAGTCGGTCTACGTTTATATATTGCTGCAAACCGATACATAACGGTTCTTAGAATCTCTTCGTCAAATTCATTCACTGTTGACTTAGGGCTTGGTTTATTTACGGTTTTCCTTGATGAACTGAACTTGCTGCAGGGTGGTTTGTTTGTACCTTCCTTTACAATTCTTTGCACCGTCCGCAATGACACACCTGTTGCTTCAGCCACGCATTCTTGCAAATTGTTCGGGTTGTAGGCACCCGAATCTTTTATGCGTTTTAAATATTGAAACACATTAAAAACACTCTGTCGTCCTTGACTATGAATCACCTCCTTCTTATTCATAATATTACTCTAAAAAATATCATAATTAATCATTGAACGGACATTCTTTTTAAATACTTACATTGCTGAAGAAATTAACTATCAGTTAGTTTTGAAAAAAACTGTTTTGATGACTATTACTTGATACAAATATTAAAACGGAAAACTGGAAACAATAGGACCTATTACACTACCGTAAACGCCGCACAAGCGACACAAAAGACAGTTGGTAACGATATTCGATAATGTAAAAATCGACGCTCAAATTTCGATGACGTCACACAATATGCAAATTATTGCAACACACATTTTTCTTTTTAAATCTACAAAGTATATAAACACCCACACGGGGTACTTACGTGAATAGGTGAAGCTTCCTTTCGGTTTATTTCCTGGTGGTTCTCGGGCTTTCTTCAGGTTTATTTCCTGATGGTTCTCGGGTCGTGGATCTTGAGGCAGGTTGTATCCAAATTAATCTCTTCTTTCTATATGTAGCGGGAATGATAAGGAACGGGTTTATAGGGAACGATAATCAAAAAAAGGCAGAAGGGAATTTACATAATAAAAGATGTGATATGATACCCCACCCCTATTTACGTTTCAAAGGCAAGTCCTTCGGCCTCTTGCGGAAATTTCCAACTTTTCTTCTCCCCCACACGCGTCGGCGCGAAGTCTCGCAGAACCACTTCTGGAGTGACGGAAATACGCGCAACAAGTCTTTCAAATTTATGGCGCGAAACTCCCGCATATCAAAACTAAACTAAGAATGTCTAGTGCCGATTTTCGGCACGTAACAGATTTTGATAAGAGCGAGAATGGCAATGACAGTTACGGTTCACATTCTGTATATACAGTATTGGGATCCGCTGAGTATGTGCACTGTTGCCACAGCAAATATTTACGAACCTAGAATTGTTTATAAGTAAAAACAAGTAAAAGCTCTGATATTATATGGAGGTCTGGATTTATTTCATATATTTATGAATTTCTAGATACCACCAGCATGAACGGGGTCCTTACAAACAATATTTTACTTAACGTAATAAATGGGATATTTGTGACGGTATTAAAGCCACATTGCTAGCAAGATGTTTGTGGGTTGTACTGTAGCGTTGTGAATCTTGAGGTTTAAGTTTAAATTGAACCTATTGCGCATGTGACGTCACCCACCATGAGATAATAATACTACTCTACTGCACTATTAAAAAGAACTAAATTGTATAACAAACTTAATAATGGTAAGTATTATGAAAGAATAACGGTTATAACAGATTTGGTACTGTTTATGTTTTAATATGCATAACATAACCGTACGCTGATTGTAAATATTTGATACACATACTATTATATTATAACATTTATAGTGCTGCATTTTCTTGCATTTTTTTATCAATGACAAAAATACATAATTGTCTAACAGACTTTCCAAATTAAAATTGATTTTAATTTATTCTTTGTCTAAACTATCTAAAAATACTCTATGTAGTTGTTTAACTGCAGTATTACTAGTAGTTTAATATTAATATAGTATTCTACATATATAAATGTACGTTGTACCGCGATACTAAAAATCATCTAGGCCAAAGTCACTTTGGAATTTTAAAGCGGCTATCTTGTCAGCAAACCTGAATTCGCTTAAATCGAATAATTTTTAATTGTCAAAAATGGACAAGTTTTTGTTGCTATTGTTATTAGCATCAAAAGTTTTTATCACAAAACACAAAACTTATATGCTTCGGGTTTATTTTCAAAAAGCTTATTTTAAATTTTGATAATTACTAAATATAGACTTCTTAACGGTAGGGTGACTTTAAAGCTCCAGATCTGCTTAGAAGGGGGTTTCTTAATAGTGACTAAAGTGTAAGAAGCTGCAAATGATCCCGAAAACAACAGATTGCCAATAAGGGCACCACCGATTTTTGGAGCAAGCAAGAACTTTGAACTTTGTCCTAAAGGTTCGACAAAGTACATATTTTACAGCGAACTATACCAAATAAGGGCACAAAGAACTAATAGTAAACACAAATTCACTAGGGTACAATTAAAAACCCTGCATTATTCATGATGTACAACTAAAAGTTCTCGAAACCTCTATCCAGTACTAGATTACCTTCAATAATAATTTTCGTAGGTAAACATACATTAATATATTCAATGATAATTAGTATTGTAAGAACAAATAATACAACAGTTATGTACGGCAGTAACTAATGAGTCATCTTTATAATCAATATATTTGCAATTAATTTAATACCAGACCATAATATGATATTGCACTTACATAATAATCTGGCTCAATAATAACTCACCAACAAATTAATATCATCAAAGTTATCGTAAGAATTCAGTAATACAGAATTTTTAAGAATAAAATATACAAACACAAGCAATATAAAATAATGAATAAACCAACTGGGTCATTGAGTGTGTAACCAGTAATAATTCTGTTTTGATTAATTTCTGTAGAGTAATACAAAACACAAATATAGGAATCAGAAAGCATACGACCTGAGGTGTTGATACATGAACTGGTAACAGAACTGAGGTGAGAAGGATATTAAAGAAACCTTGTCTTGTGAACCTTTAACGTAGGCAGTGTTGGATGTACCATAAGGCTAGAAAGCCTATAACCTAGAGTGGCAAATTTTAGTGAGCAACAAATGTTGGAGTTAAAAAATTAAATAACAAAATGAAATCTAGACAAATTAAAATCATATGAAAAATAGTTATTTATTATACAAGGGAAAAAGTACTAGATTTTAGCTTGATGTGTGTTCGCTCTCGACGCAAAGCGGAGGAAGCCAAAAACCCAAAAGTTAAAATCTTACATTTTTACCCATGTATAATACACTATTTTTCTGTGACAGGCAAAACGATGATTTAATATTGAAAAAATATTACAATATATTAAAGTCATTCTGAACGGACCTGCACCTTGACGACGTTTTAAAATACTAGAACAGGTAGAATGGCTTGCACGTTTCAATGAGCTAAAGAGCCAAACTATAGGTTTAACCAAATTAGTGGGGGTCTTTAGTGAGGAACCAGACTAAGACAGTTCCCCGATAGAGGGCAGCAGCTTTTTCGCTACTTAGAGTGGCAGAGACCATAGGGGTCGGTATGACATTCTAAGACACACTACTGCGATGTGGAAGGCAACGGGAAACCACCACATTACCTCCCAAGTACACTGCGTACAGAAATTGTTAAACATGATGGCATTCTCTGGGGTAAAAAATTCCGGAGGTAAAATAGTCCCTCATTCGGATCTCCGGGAGGGGACTACTTCGGGGGATGTGATCCAAAGAATAGAAAAACATCCGCGAACATTCTGCGAGTCGGAGCGTGGAATGTCAGAAGTATGAAAAAGTAGGTAAGCTAGAGAACCTGAAACTCGAAATGGATAAGTTAGCACTAGACATAGTAGGAATTAGCGAAGTCCGCTGGCAAGAGGCGGGGGATTTTTGGAGTGGAGACTTGAGGGTAATTCATACAGGATCAGCGGAAGGAAATTCGGGTGTGGGGATAGTTATGCGAAAAAAGATAGGACGACGTGTAGAAAACTACTTACAAAAGAACGAAAGAGTACTCATGGTTAGATTTGAATCTAAACCAGTAAATACAGTACTAATACAAGAATACATGCCCACCTCTAGCTACAGTGAGGAAGCGATAGAGGCGATCTACAAAGATATCGAAGACATACTAAGATACGTAAAAGGACATGAAAATTTAATAATTATGGGGGATTTTAATACAGTGGTAGGTGAGGGTAGGGAAGGAGCGATAGTAGGTTTATTTGGTTTAGGTACGAGAAATGACAGGTGGAAATAGGCTGGTAGAATTTTGCGACAAGAACAACTTAACCATCAAATACATTATTTCTACATCATGCTAGAAGACGATACACGTGGAAGAAGCCAGGAGATATAGGAAGATATCAAATAGATTACATTCTTGTTAGACAACGGTTTAGAAATCAAGTAAAAGACTGTAGAAGCTACCCGGAAGCAGATATAGACACTGACCACAACATCGTAATTATGAAGACCGCCTTAAATTTAAAAATCTCAAAAAGAGGAACTGAAAAAGGCACTTTGATTTTGAGAAGATAAAAAGATAAAGATATCTACGAAAGATTTGAAAAAAAGTCAAATGAATTGCTGAAAGATATCGGGAAAATTTCTGATACTAAGGAAGTAGAAACAGAATGGAATACCATTAAGTCCAGCTTAGACATGGCGGCTAGAGATATTCTGGGTATACACAAAAAAAAAGGAAACCATGAATAACAAAGGATATCCTGAATTTAATAGAAGAAAGATGAAAATACAAAAATAAATTAGACGAAACAGGAAAACAGAGATACAAAGCCATAAAATGGAAAATTATTCGCAAATGCAGGAAAGCTAAAAAACAATGGATTGATGAAAAGTGCAATGAGATACAAACTAAGATGGAAATAGGAAAGACAGACGAAGCATACAAATTAATTAGAATGAATTTTAGGGATATAAAACCATATAGCAAAAATATAAGGGATGCGCTAGGAAATGTCATTAAAGAAAATGTAGAGAAAGTAGCTAGATGGCAGGAATATATAGGGAACTTATATTCAGGAGAGGAATTAACAGCATTAGAACAGGAATCAGACATTGAAAATGATGACCTGGGATATCCTATACTTAGAGATGAGTTTGAATTAGCATTAAAGAGTCTGAAAAATGGTAAGGCACCGGGTACAGATAAGGTGCAAGCAGAAACTCTAAAAGCCGCTGGACAAGCAGTAACAGAATGTCCCTTTTAACTTGTAAGCTATATGTATGAGACAGGCGAGATACCCAAAGATTTCAAACATAACATCATAGTAACTATACCAAAAAAGAAAGGCGCGGATAGATGTGAAAATTTTCGAACAATAAGTTTGACAGCAAAAACATTAACTAGAATTGTACAAAGACAAATGGAAAAACGGGCTGAAGAAATACTAGGAGAAACTGGGGAACACGGGGGGCTATTTTAGCTCTGAGTGTGATAATGGTGAAAACAATAGAAAAAAGGGAAAGCGTGTATATAGGGTTTGTAGATTTGGAAAAAGCATTCGATAATGTAAAATGGAAAACAATGTTTGAAATACTCATAAAGATTGGAATGAGTTTTAGGGATAGACGGATAGTACATTGCTTATACAAAGAGCAAACGACAGTAATAGAATTAGAGCAAGAAAGTAGAGAAGTAAATATTAGGAAAGGAGTGAGACAGGGATGTGCCTTATCCTCATTAATTTTTAACTTGTACATAGAAGAGGCAATGAATACTGTCAAATGCAGGAAGACATTTGGAATTACTATGCAGGGACAAAAAATTGATATGCTTAGATTTGCAGATTATATAGCGGTATTAGCATCTAGCAAAGAAGAGTTAGAAGCTGCTCTTAATGAAATGGAAACAGTTCTAACGGAGAGATACGGTATGAAAATTAACAAAAATAAAACTAAAGTTCTAGTATGCAAAAGAGGGGAAAATAAATCAAAAACAAGAATACAAATAGGTAACGAGAACTTACAAGAGGTTAAGGATTTCTGCTACCTAGGAAGCCAAATAACCCAAGATGGGAAAAGCACAAAAGATATAAAATAAAGATTAGCACAAGGGCGTGCTACATTTAACAAGAAAAAGCAACTACTGTGGTCAAAGACCACAAACATAGAAACAAGGAAAAGATTGCTTAAAACATATGTGTGGAACACAGCACTGTATGGCTGTGAAGCCTGGACAGTAGGAGAAACGGACAAGAAAAAGGTAGAAGCCTTCAAAATGTAGTGCTACAGACGTATGATGAAGATACCATGGACAGACAAAGTTAAGAACAAAGAGCTACTAGAAATGGTAGGGGAAGAAAGAACTATGTGGAAAACAGTAAAAAATAGGAGGGATAGAATGATAGACCACATACTAAGACATTAGGGAATAGTGCGGAATATATTAGAAGCAGATATAGGAAAAAAGAGAAGTAGATGCAGACCTAAGTTAGACTACTGCACACAGATAGTGAAAGATGTAAAGATGTGAGAATTTCAGGGAAATGTTTCGACTAGCTCAGAATAGAAATCTATGGAGGTACGCTTCCAACTAGACTCAGGATGGAAAAAGTAATGACAAATAACTGTATTTTAACATGGTGATTATTATAAACAACTACAGATATTGGTTTTGCAATACTTCCAACTAAGGTTAATTGTGTGAAAAGATTTACTTGAAACTATTAATTCGGCAAATGTCTAAGTGTTGGGGGATCCTTGGCAGCCACAAGCTGCTTAACCACCTTCACATACCTTCCATGTGATTTTCCAATGCTCCACCCAAAGGTACTACATTGGCCAGGAAGCGAGTTTTTTTTACCTGGAAAATTTTGAATTTTTGCCAAACTCTTGCTGTTCCAAGCAAGGTAGGGATCTTTAACGCACATGATAACACTCACACACGGGACCTCCATTTTACCTCTCATCCGAACGAGGGTGTATTTTTGTGAAAAATGCTCGCCTAACATTTTTCAAGCGGACCGTGTCGGGATTCGAATCCGGGACCTTGGGCGTGGTAGTCACACACATACCACTATGCCACGGAGCCGCCTTCCCTTCACATACCACGGAATCTCGGTGAAATAGGGCATATAATTAGAAAACAATAGAAGGGAATTGAGCTGTATATCGGCTGTTGGGAGAATTGCAGGGAACTGTGTAGGCTGGCTTAAAACATAAATAAGCTGAGGGACAAGTCCAACCAGTTTCAAGATGTAAGACCCAATGACGAAAAAGTAAGTGCTCTTAAATCTGATGATTATTATAAACAACTACAGGTGTTGGTTGTGAAATGTTTTTAACTAATGTAGATTGTGCGAAAGAATAAATTGGAAAACTTAATTCGACAAAGGTTCAGGTGCTGGGGAACTTGGCAGCCAAAGGCTGCTTCTCCCCCTTCACATACCACTGAATACCGGGGAAATATGGCATATAACTGTAAAACAATAAATAGTAGGTGATGGAACTGCATCAAACAAGAAAGAACAGCAGCTATGTTCAAAAACAACGAACATAGATACAAGAAGAAAACTGTTCAAAGCATAGTGTGGATCACAGCACAGGATATCTATGAAATAGGGGCAGTAGGAAAAGCAGACAGAAAAAGATAGAAGCCTTCTGGAATGTTGTGCTTCCGATGTATGAGGATGGTAGAGTGGTCAGACAAAGTTAATAACAAATAGGTTGTAGAAATAGTAGAGAAATAAAGATATCTGTGGAAAATGAAAAATAGGAGAAATAGAAGGACAAGATATGTTCTAAGGCATTTCTGGGGAATAGTACGGGATATACTACAAGCAGAGATATGAAAAGAGAGGTAGAGGTAGACCGACATCAGACTTTCGCACACAGATAGTGATAGATGCAGACTGTGCAAATTGCAGGAAATGTGTAGGTTGGTTCAGACTAGGAAACAATGAGGGTACACGTCCAACCAGTTCTAGGATTGAGGACCTGATGATGATGATGAAAGTTAAAAAATCAATCGATGTCAAATTTGAAATTTCGAACAAGTAGGCTGTTGTACTTATAGGGACAGTTGGACTTGCGTTGCTAAGGAAACCTTTAAAATAATCAAATATCTGTCAATTTAATTCTGCGACTGATTTCAAAAATTGCTGACTTAAGTTGTTCATATCGGTTGTTTTGAATATTCAAAAATCAGAAATGGACAGTTTTGTGCTTCAAGTCCACACAGGTGTTGTGGTCACGCAACGAAGTTATGATGCGATGTTATGCTACACCCGAATGTTACAAGCGCGGACCCACGTTTAAATTAAATATCTTTGTGTTCTTATTTATCTGCATATACCTGGGAAAAAAGTATTCATTTTTTTTCCGGGGAAAAAAGTAAATTCATAAAAAGTGACATTTTGTTACTTGTCAAGAAACACTAAATGTTAAATTTTTTTCCCATTACAGAAAAAATACAATATTTTACATACATATACATTCATAAACCATATACGATGCATCGATCACACCTAGTATGGTGGTAATTTTAGTTCATTATTAAACCAGACGACGAGTGATTGCCTACACGATATCTACTAACTGTGGTGCCAGAAAATAAATTCATTTTAGTTTGTGAGTATATTAAATATTGTTTATCAGCAGTAGAAACAAAAAGGGAAATTATTGTAGATGAGGGGTGACAAAATATTTCTAGCCGATGGGCGGCAAATTTGTAAATACACTTCTGAATGTGGGTGGGGTTGTTCTATAATTGCAGCTACGGAAACTCTTTGATGAGTGTTACAAATATTGGTATCGTTTTGTTTTGGCTTCATTTTTTTGCTTAATATTACATTTGAATTACAACCTGTTATTTTCACAATTCATATTACTGTTTACTGTGTATTGCTTACTATATTGACGGGACATCATATAAAAAAGAACATTTTTGCTTAATATAACTGTAAACGCAAGCTTTTTGTCCCTATTGTCTCTAATACTCCACCCGATGTACCAATTGTACTATAGCAACGTTTAAAATTAAACATTTTCATTCTTAAATAGTTTTCAGTGAATAACTTGTAATTTCTACCTTCTTACAATATAATACGCAGTTTGAAAAACGAGAACTCTGAACTAACCAATCATTCCTTTCTGAATTATTACAATAAAAATCGATAAAACTATTTAACCGCTAATCATGCTTGCAGTCACAACACTTTACATAGCAGCAACGGTGCATCTGCATGATATAAATATTGTTAATGCACATTGGATTTTAGATTGTTTGAATTACATTAGAATTATTAAAACAAAAGTTCAAAAAAACTTACTATATATTACTGTTGTGTATGTAACCTCACAGTGTCATCGTAATATTGATGCAACAAAAAGCATACATAAGGTCTTCTTTACTATCAAAAGAAAAGCTCTTGTATTTTTAAAAATAAACAATAATAGCTTTAAGCTTTATGTACCATAACACCAAAAGCATAAAGTGAATTGGCAATTCACTTTGTGCTATGGAGAACACCAATCTGCATGGCGAAGAGAATGTCCCCTTGGGTATTACAAGCAATATTAGTTAATTATTTGTTAGAAAGGTTCACATTAGCTTGTGTTGTGAGAAAAATATCTTCAGAAAGATTTTGAACTTCTTAGTCTTTGCTATTGATGAAAAGCATTTAGTGGTTGAAATATATATCTAGTTTATAATAACTGTAATTAAATGGTTTTTATTATATTTAATTTGAATCATGCCCTAGAGTTTTATTTATTATTTGAAGGTGTAGTAAATAAACTAAAATAATAATATAATTTGAAACGTTATATACGTGTAGTCTGTAGCAAATGTTTTGAACCACACAAGTTATTTAAATATAGTGTGCACTTACAGCACATATTTAAGAGAACGTGTCTGGTTATCATTATGGTCCTTCATATTGTTGCGATCCACTATTAGGCAACCCGTCAAACATACAAACGCCCGGGGCACAGCGTATTCTTCAGCATTCGAGAATCCTTCTACAAAGTTCTAGATAATGAGTCATATCTTAATGCAGGGTATATATAAGGCCGCTTATGAATGTAAGAGTTAGTCTATTCTTGAATGTCTAATATAAATTATGTCGTTGTAAAGTAAACGTAGTTGAGTTTTTAGAATATATACATAAATGATATGCTGTGTCTAATGTGCATGCAACTTGCAGTATACATAAATAAATAGAAGTGTATAAACAAATAGTTGTGTTAGTGTTGTTAATGAACTTATGGTAAAGAAGTTAGTTTAAGAAGATATTAGTGCTTGTAAATTCATTAGTGTAATAGTGCTTCATTGTTAAGTGGACTGAAAACATCTATAAATAAGGCATATACTGTTAATTAGACTTGTGAACAGTGAGTAATAAAGACCATTATTATTACTTGTTTTAAATTAAAGAAACGCGGTAGTAGTAGCGCGTTACACTGGTGTCAGGCTGTGTTGGGTGATTAATTAAGTCTAAAGACATTTAAGTAGTTTGTATATGCCTGTTACAAGAAACCAAAGTAAGATGGAGGCAGAGACTTTAATGAATTTCCTTAAGGATTTTAAATCCGGTATGGAGGAAAAGTTAGCGAAAATACTACGAAATTAGAGGAAAAGTTTAGTGAAAATGCTGAGAAAATGGAGGAGAGGTCGGCTAAACTGGAAGTGACACTAAAAGAAAAGTTGAATGAAAGTACAGCCACGTTAGAACAAAGATTAATGGAAAGTTCCATTGCATTGAAAGAAGATTTCACTGAACAGGTAAAAACAGTTGAGCAAAAGTTGGATAATAAATTGGTAAAATGGAAGAAGATGTGATGAGGCTTCAAGAACAAATGATTTCACTAACAACGCGACCACTTGAATTACCAAGCCATGTTGTTAATCAGAACATTCCAGAAATAAGAACCATGGAAAGAAGCGAGTCAATTCCGTCTAAATTTAAAGTAAAACCACCTACGTTCGATGGTAAAACACCTTGGCCCACATATTTGAAACAATTTGAAGCTGCTGCAATAGCCAACGGTTGGTGCAACAAAGAGAAGGCCATCTCCTTAATAGTGGCCTTACGGGGGGAGGCTCTTAACATCTTACAAACGATTCCCGATCACCAGCAGAATGATTACGGCCTCTTAACATCAAAGCTTGAGATGAGATATGGAGATGCTCACCTTCAACAGGTTTACCACGCACAAGTTAAGAACCGCTCGCAAAAGACAAGTGAAAGCCTGCAAGAATTGAAGCTGACATTGCCAGGTTAGTTAGATTGGCATATCCGACGGCACCAGATAGCTTCCTCGAACAACTTGCTGTCCAAACATTTGTGGATGGCGTTAAGGATGGCGAAATACAGCAAGCGCTAAGACTAGCACGTCCAAAAATGTTGGATGACGCACTGGCCCATGCGCTTGAATTTGAAGCAGCTAAGCAGACATCACACAGGATGGGTCACAAAGTTCGGTCTGCCTTAGAGGAACCTGGTCAAGCTCAGAACAGCATAGATGAAATAGTCAATCGTGTGTTTGAAAAGCGAAAGGCGGAAAGGCTGAAAAGACAACGACCGCGGAGATGGCGTCTACGATGCTGGAGCTGCGGTGAAGTTGGCCATATGCAGAGACGCTGTACTCAACCAAAGAAACAACCGGTTGTGCCAAAGCTGGTCCATGTAAGGGGCGAACTTCGACAGCACAGCGTAGTGCCCCGGAGATTATCATCCGTGCTGCATCGTCGGTGGAAAGTCTGGACAGCATTTATATCGATGGTAGAATTAATGGTAGGGTTGTCCGATTACTTGTGGATACAGGAGCGACAAGAACTATTGTGAGACCAGATTTGGTTGGTCGTGGAAAAGTGCTACCTGTATCGGTGTGTCTCGAACGGCAAGTGGTGAGAAGATTGGTACTCACGGAGAGACTGCCGTTATGTTGACAATTGGGGACAAATTAATTAATCATCGAGTGTTGGTAGCTGAAATTACAGAAGAAGTGATCTTGGGAATGGATCTCATGAGAGAATATGGGTTTCATGTAAACATGAAAGAAAATGTGCTTCGGATAGATGATGATGAGATTCCATTTCAAGGTAGGAGTAACCAGACGATGCAAGTACGAATGATTTGCGATGTAAAATACCCGAGAAGGCGGAAATGATAGTAATGGGACACCCGGATGGTACGCTCCGGGAAGGACAAGTATGCATGATGGAAGCAACTGAATCGGGAATGGGTCAGGAGGGACTTCTGATTGGAAGAACGCTGGTAAAGTCTCGAAACATGGTACCAGTAAGGGTGCTGAACATTAATCCCCATACAGTGACCCTGAAGAAAGGCATGATTGTGGGAAGTTGCATTCCAGTATGTCATATTAAACGTTGTGTGGACGACACGAAAAATAAACCAACCAACGGTTGCTCACAGAAATTGCTGGATATGTTGATACCCTCGTGTCAAGGATTAAATGGCGACCAACTGGGCAAGGTAAAAGAACTGGTCGGACGATATCGAGGTGTGTTTGCACTGGATGATAGTGAGAAAGGAAGGACGAATGTTGTGCAACACAAGATCAATACTGGAGATGCGCAACCGATAAGACAACACCCCAGGCGGCTTCCTTTGGCAAAACGTAAGGAAGCTGAGCAAATTATCACCGATATGGAAGAACAGGGAGTGATTGAACCTCGAATAGTCCATGGGCATCCCGGTAGTGCTTGTCAAGAAAAGGACGGGTCGACAAGGTTTTGTGTAGACTACCGGCGGTTTAATAATGTGACAAAGAAAGACAGCTATCCTTTGCCCAGAATTGATGACACCTTAGATACTCTATCCGGATCTAAATGGTTTTCGACCTTGGACTTGAAAAGCGGATACTGGCAGGTAGGCTTGGAGCCAAACGATAAAGAAAAGACTGCCTTTACAATTGGAACTGGATTATGGCAGTTCAAGGTCATGCCATTTGGATTATGCAATGCTCCTGCTACTTTTGAACGATTGATGGAGTCGGTACTGCGTGGACTGTCCTGGAAGACATGTCTGGTGTACCTGGACGACGTGATAGTGTTAGGTCGGTCTTTGAAGAACATCTTAAGAACCTAGAGGAGATATTCCAGAGATTAAGGGGCAAACCTTACATTGAGCCCCAAGAAGTGTCACCTGTTTGGAAAAGAGGTGAAATACCTAGGACATGTCGTTTCGGAGACCGGAATAAGAGCTGACCCTGACAAAATAAAAACGGTACAGGAGTGGCCTACACCAGCAGATATACACCAACTACGCAGTTTTCTAGGATTGTGCACATATTACCGACGTTTTATACTTGGGTTTGCGAACATTGCCAAACCGTTAACAAAATTAACCGAAGATGGACAAGAATATGATTGGAATGACGACTGCCACAGAGCATTTGAACAACTGAAACGGCTACTAGTTACAGCACCAATTTTGAGTTATCCACGATGGAGGGAAAATTTGTGTTGGATACCGATGCCAGTAACACAGCTATAGGAGGCGTTCTTTCTCAAGTGCAGGACGGACAAGAAAAAGTTATTGGGTATTTCAGCAAGGTCTTGTCGCGGCCAGAAAGGAACTATTGTGTGACAAGAAGGGAGCTGTTGGCCGTCGTCAAATCCGTAGAGCACTTTTATAAGTACTTATACGGCCGTAAATTCCTGTTGAGAACAGACCATGCTGCACTGAAATGGTTATTGCAGTTTCGAAATCCTGAAGGGCAAGTGGCAAGGTGGATAGAGCGGCTGCAGGAATATGACTTTGATACAGAACATCGTGTAGGAACTAGCCATCGGAATGCAGACGCTCTATCAAGGAGACCTTGTCCGATGGACTGCAATCATTGCTCCAAGATGGAAGAGAAAATAAGTGTCATCCATAGAATGACGGTAACCGATGATACTTGGCAACTCGAAAGAATACGAGAAGACCAGGAGAATGACGCCGAATTGGGACGTATTATTGAGTGGAAAAATAGAGGACAACGGCCAGCTTGGGAAGAAATTAGTATTTCAAGTAGGAGCCTGAAGGCATACTGGGCACAGTGGGACTCCTTGATGATGGAAAATAGAATCTTGAAACGACGCCTGGAATTTGAAGATGGCACTGAGAGACTTCAAGTGATAGTGCCAAGAAGCAGAGTGCCGGAGGTGTTGCAGCACTTGCACGATGGTATTTCCGGAGGGCACTTTGGCGTGAAAAGAACTCTCGAAAGAGTGAGAGAAAGATTTTATTGGGTGAACTGCAAAGAAGATGTGAAGGAGTGGTGCCGGAAATGTGAATTGTGTGCCTCTGCAAATGGCCCGGTCACAAAACGGAAAGCCCCAATGAGACAGTATAACGTGGGAATCCTTTTGAGAGGGTAGCCATTGATATAGCTGGTCCGTTTCCTGAATCAGAGAAAGGAAATAAATACATCTTGGTTGCGATGGATTATTTTACCAAATG
This sequence comes from Platerodrilus igneus, assembly GCA_036346225.1. Classification (NCBI taxonomy): domain Eukaryota; kingdom Metazoa; phylum Arthropoda; class Insecta; order Coleoptera; family Lycidae; genus Platerodrilus; species Platerodrilus igneus. The sequence continues at coordinate 8,461,191 of JARFIW010001680.1, read as the reverse complement.
GCCGGAGGCATATGCTATACCTAACCAAGAAGCCGAGACGGTGGCAGATGTACTAGTCAGGAGTTGTTTTGTCGTTTTGGAGTTCCGTTGGAATTACACTCCGATCAAGGTCGAAACTTCGAATCGGCGTTGTTTCAAAACGTCTGCAAGCACCTTGGAATCAGGAAGACTAGAACCACGCCACTTCATCCCCAATCGGATGGAATGGTTGAAAGAATGAACAGGACGTTAGGAAGTACCTGACCAAAGTTGTCTCTGAACATCAACGAGACTGGGACCAATATTTACATTTGTTCCTACTGGCGTACCGATCTTCGGTACATGACAGCACAGGATACTCGCCCGCTTGCGTAATGCTAGGACGTGAATTGCGGCTACCATGTGATCTTCAGTTTGGATTTAAACCTGGAGAAGAGATCGCAGGTGAAGATTACGTTAGTAAGCTTCGTGAAAGATCAAATAGTATTCACGAAAACGTCCGAAAGAATATACAGGCAGCAAGCGATCGAATGAAATCACAATATGACACGAGAGCGCAAGAAGGTGGTTATCAACCTGGAGATTTAGTGTGGTTGTACAATCCACAAAGAAAACGTGGATTGTCGCCAAAACTACAAAGACAATGGGAAGGGCCGTACGAAGTGTTAAAAGGATTAATGATGTAGTGTACCGGATCAGAAGATCCCCCCGTGGTAAACCGAAAGTGGTACACTTTGACCGTTTAACATCCTACGCTGGCAACAACCAGGAAGACTCGAATAATGATGATGGTGTTCGACAAGTTATTAATCATGAGCCAAATGTAGATTTTGAGAGCTTTATGGCAGCATATGGTGGTTCCGCTAAAGGCGAGATTTGGCGTTGTTGTTGAAAACAGCAAGATCTGTTTAGAGCACCAGAAGAGTATTCCCTTGCACATTGCGTAGCTCAAGATTTGGCAATGTCAAGGGGAATAGCTGTTGTTTTCAAGAAAAAGTTTGGACGTGTAGATGAATTAGTACAACAGCAGCCAACTGTAGGAAAAGCTTTAGTTCTTCAAGATAACAATCGTTATGTTTACTATCTGGTCACCAAAAATTCTTCATGGCAAAGACCTAGTTATGGACATCTATGGGAGGCTTTGCTAAATCTTAAGGCGCAGATGATGGAAAATGGAGTAACGAGACTAGCGGTGCCCAAGCTGGGCTGTGGACTGGATCGCTTGGATTGGAGGATAGTCCGAAATATGCTAGAAGTAGTTTTCCAGGAACCAACGTCCAGGTTCTTGTTTGTTGTTATCAACCGGTTGCCTACCAAGACCATGAAAAGAGTGTTGACTGTTACTTCCAACGACGCGGTGGATGCACCAGAGGAGATAGCTGCCGATACCGTCACCAGTCATCGAATTGGCGTCAAGATGGATTTACAGTTACGAGACGTAACGGTTTTAAAGAGGGGGCAGTGTTGCGATCCACTATTAGGCAACCCGTCAAACATACAAACGCCGGGCACAGCGTATTCTTCAGCATTCGAGAATCCTTCTACAAAGTTCTAGATAATGAGTCATATCTTAATGCAGGGTATATATAAGGCCGCTTATGAATGTAAGAGTTAGTCTATTCTTGAATGTCTAATATAAATTATGTCGTTGTAAAGTAAACGTAGTTGAGTTTTTAGAATATATACATAAATGATATGCTGTGTCTAATGTGCATGCAACTTGCAGTATACATAAATAAATAGAAGTGTATAAACAAATAGTTGTGTTAGTGTTGTTAATGAACTTATGGTAAAGAAGTTAGTTTAAGAAGATATTAGTGCTTGTAAATTCATTAGTGTAATAGTGCTTCATTGTTAAGTGGACTGAAAACATCTATAAATAAGGCATATACTGTTAATTAGACTTGTGAACAGTGAGTAATAAAGACCATTATTATTACTTGTTTTAAATTAAAGAAACGCGGTAGTAGTAGCGCGTTACAATATAATCTTTGTGAGTGAAGAATAGTTTAGTTTGTACGGTATTTACAATGTCTGTATAGAAGTTACAAATATTGAATGAGAAGTAATTTATCTGTTAATCAGTACTTATTTTCTCATCATTTATTTTTTTAAGATTTTGAAGACACCCGCCCTGTACTGTTGTTGGGAATAATAGTACGTGATAAACGAAAGCGTCCATTATTTGTTAATAATATTCCATTGCCAAATAAACGTCCAAAACTTGATACACCTGTAACAACTCCAACTGTAAATCCTGATGGGCGTTCGTATACTCCACCACCAGTTCCAGATCTGCAATTTAAATCAGTAGCAGTTGCATCTAAACCTATTGCTGAAAGTACTCCTAAGGCAATTGATGAAGATATGAGTAAGTAATATTAAACATTAAATTTTATGGTGTTTCAATATTAATCAATTTATAAGGCAAAACAGACAATAATTTTTTGTTATTACGTTTTTAGTACCAATTGTGCCATCTTATACGTTGAATATTCATTATTATAAACTTGGTCTTATTTTCACAGTCGTGTCAATGCATGGCAGCTAGTCCGCATTTTAAAAATAGGGGTAGTTTTCATTTTTAGGATACATATTTAAATGAACATAGCATAACTAGCACAGAAGGAACGAACATCACTGGCAAATAAAATAGATTATTACTGTAATAAATTATTCCCTAAAATCAATTAATAATTTATCCTTGTCATAACTAAAATCAAGTCCTTAAACAAAAACTAAACTATTTAGAACATAATATCGAGGATTGGTTACTCTTATTTGTTGGGTCTTTTCTGAGGATGCTCTCCAAATTTTGAAACGTCGGCTAGCTCTAATCACTGTGTCCTCCTAGATACTCACCCTGCTAATCATTCTTCCAACAACCTTTGTACAGCAAAGTGTATTTCATATTTAATAATAATGAATCAACAATAAGAGTAATATCTTTATTTTAACAATCTACAATGAATAGTAAAGAGCATATTTAATAAATTGTATATTTCTGTAAATCTGCAAACTTGTGGCTATTGATTTTAAAAATATTCACTATTTTCTAATTGTTATTTTTTGTGTAAACTATTAATTTTTTGTAACTACATAGTACTAATCTAAGCATGATATTTTTCAGACGAACCTTATAGTCCAAAAGATTCTGATCCTGACACGCAATCTGCTAATAGTGAGAGTGAATCTAAAACATCAACCCGTTTAAGTTCGTCTGATTTATCAAAAATACTCTCGGGCTCTGTTAAATCTAGTTCGTTTATGGAACCGTTTAGCAATAAGTTTGATGCAATTCCAGGTAAATACATGTTAAATAGTATGATGTTAGTGTAATTGAAAATGTTTATTTAGGACTGGAAACACGTTCAGTTGGAATAGAAAAACGACAATTACTGCACGAAATGGAAGTACTGGATCAACAAATTGCCAAACAGAAAGCTGAAATTCAAAATATGTCACAAAATATTGCTTCAACATCTAGTTCGCAGACTACTGGCACATTAACTAATATCGAGCTACCTAGAAACATTCAACAAATTCTTGATAGTATTAAAACATCTCAGGTATGTGGTACTTTTAACTATTTTAACTGTTTTTTTTTCCTATTATTTAATACCCTTTACGTTTGGGGCAGGTTGAAATATATTTGAAATAATGGAATAGTATTTGAGAAATAGAAAATATTTTTAAAACTTCTTAAGCAATAAACCTGTAAAATTCAAAAATTCTGATAAATTATATGTACAAAAATATCTGCTATAAACAACATATCGACGGTGGAAAGTTGAAAGGACGTAACCATAAAAATGAGAAAAATTGAGAAAAATTTAAAAGACCAATTTTAAAATGCAAAAAAGTTAACTCTTAATCAGCAAACGATAGATAAAAATATTCCATAGAGATATAGGGTGTTTTTTTATTCACTTTCAGTGTGTAATATTAACATTTATCAAATTAGCCCAGGACAAACCGTTTGTTTGTTACTCCCTTTTTAAGTTTCTATTTTTTGTATGGCATTGAGGTGTAAGCTCTAATTCTGATAGAAAAATTAAATCCTTTAAAATGTTTTGAACACAGAAAGGATGTAAATAACTTGCATTGTAAATGATGAAGAATGTAAGTGTACTATGCATTACCGGTAAGCCCAAATTGCCAGGAGTAAGTAGTGTGCGATATCTTAAATGTGAAATGTAAGAAAGGGTATATAAATAAAGTTTTGAAAGCACAAAATAATAGTTTTTAATTTGTCAACATAAACTATCTTAGCCTTGCAAAAAGTAATTCATAATCATTTTTTTGTTCAGCACTGAAAAAAAATTTGAAATGAAAAACATTTTTCATTCGCACTAACCACACATTAGAGACAAAAGTACTAACTTACGAAAATAATGATAAAACTTATACATTTTATACACAGCCATCTGTATACTAGGATATTTAAAGATAAATACTGCAAAAGCAATCAAGGTTTATAACACAAATTTTGGAAGAAGAAAAATAACAACGCCAATCTAAGAAAACAGTGAATGCAAATCTAAATAATAATTTGAACAAAAAAAAAGTAAGTTTATTCAGTTTTGTTTTCCTTATCTGTCGCAGGCAAACCGTCACTAGTTTTTGATGAGTGCGGAAGACTTAAATATTCCTGTGCATATATAATTTAGGGATGATGCCTTTATCAACTAATTTTTTCAAATCTTTGAGTTTTTCTTCACTAATGGGAAGGCGTCTTGTATATAAATCTTTTAAATAAGTTGAAAATATTCTATCATTTGCATTTATTTTTATTGCAGTTGCTTCAGAGGCATCTAAAAAGCTGTATTTTACCATAATGATTTTTTCTTTGCTTTTTTTGAAAGTGGCTATTTTTAATCTCTGATATTGTATTTTGTTGGATTTTGTAACGAAAGTTTTGGACGTGATGTTATCATAGCCTTTAAAATCAGTACACTCAAGTTTGGCAACTTTATAGCATTTTGGATTTTTTCTTGCTTGGTAAATAATTGTCGGCCACTGAGATGGAGCCCAAATAAGTGAACCTTTTACCTCCATTTCAATAATGGTGTGAACTGAATCGGCAGGCATATACGTGTGCCCGGGAATAAGATAATTAATCTGTGTGCATTCTAAATTGATGGATTTTTGAAGTTCAGAGTTAAGCATGCAAAGTACGTTCCGGTTGTGGTTTTGTCCGCAGCAACTGTCACAATAAAGTATTAATTTTCGAACCGTTTCCTTCTTATCAATTTATGTAGAACACACTCAACTTCATTACTGCCGCGTTTCGTATCGGATTCTCCCCAAACATAACAATACCCTTCTTTGCTACCAGGTCATACACAGTAAAGTTGAATACTGCATATTTTCTACTGTAAAATAGTAACATCGAATCACCATACAGCGTGTTTAGGACCTTTTGAAGGTCAAAGCTCGAACAAACTACGGATTTGTCTTTTTTGTGTAGTCCTTGGTGGAACTTGAACCGAGAAATGGCAGCATTTTTTAGAATCATGCACCTCCGTGTTTTTTATATCTTCCTCAGTTTTATCTTCTTTATTCTGGAATTGAACACATAATTGACACTTACCTTTTTTAGGAGTATGTATTCCTATATTGAATGATTATTTAAACCAAGAAATAAAATTTTTTCCAAAATAACTTGTGAAACGTTGTTTTCACCACAGCAGTTTTTATAAATTCTATACAAATGTGCAAAAGATTTATGTCTTGAGGTAAATATAATCGTGTTGAATGTTTGAGAGCATAATGTGAGGGCACCAATGGAAGACTTTGAACAAAGCTTTTTGCTTATTCGTAAGCACTCTCTGGAAATTTGCATGGGGGAGGATTTCTCCCTCTGACGTCTAGTTTGACAAAACCTATTGGCATGTTATTAAGTGTATACAGAATGAATTACTGAGTAATACAGAGAGTCGATATCAACCATTGTTGGCAAACTTGTCTTCTGCCTTTGACTTCATTAATGTAATAGGCAAATGAGAAAACTCAACTACTTTCATCAGTTGTTGTGCTTTTTCGTTTTATCTCCGTTTTGACAACACATTGGACAATTCAATCATGTCTCCTATGATGGCTTCCCAACTCGTTATAGTAGGTAAATAACTTTTCTATTCTTTTTTCAGGAATATCACCACAACTATGGTCACATTTTTACCAATGCAAGAATTAGGAGCCATTTTTGCCCCCTCTATTGTTTTATCATTGGTATCACAATATTCCTTTGGAAATTTTTCTTACCTCGAATTTCTTTTTGTATTGTTTTGTTTTGTGGTGGTTTTTCAATTGATTTTAGGACTTCTACGTCGCTTTTAAAATTTTTTCATCATGATCATTTTGTTTTCGACCTTACTAAGGTCGGTTTGACACAGCTCTAACTTCTTTTCTATTCTGTGCTAATCTAAAAAGTTCTACATATTCTTCACAACCTAAATTTCTAATAATTTGACTAATATAGCTTGGTCTAGGTCCTCCTATACTCCTCTATCTTATTCTTATCTACCCGACTCTACATAGATATTAGCAACCTGATGGTTGTTAAAGAACTCTTACATGTTTACATGATTACCATTTATAAGGAAATGAAATGTAAGCTGGTTATCTGCTTCAGAAAGGAAAAGTGTTAAATTATATGTTATGGTAAGGCTTAAGTAACGAATCGCTACCACCATGCCAGACCGCTAAATAATTGTGAGTTATGTCATGGAGACGTTTATTCTTTACTGGTTTTATTTTTTGTTTATTTTTCTTACATTTTCTTTTTTTGTATATTCTGCGTTTTCATTAGGAGAGCTACTGAAACTAAAGAGGATGACGAATATTGAAAGTGTTCATCATCTGTATCCATAAAATCTTCGTACGATACCTCAATCTTTGATTTTTTTGTATTACGTGTATTTGAGTATTTTGCAATATTTGGAGGACCATTTTGTGTAATATTTAATTTGGTTTCAATTTTACCTTCTTCTTCATTTCTTGTATTATCATAAGGAGGCGGGTCGTAGAAAGTTTCTTCGTACCTGTCAAGCCCATGATGGTTTAATGTCGTCTTTTGTTAGTAGGTGTTCAAAGGCTCAATTATTTTCTACTTCTTTCAATACTTTAATGCCAATATCGGTCACTATTGGTTCTGTTCTACTGTGGTTCGTATTCTTTTCAGTGATATTAACTTTCCTTGAGAATGTTTCTACTTCAGCCTCATTTGTAGAGACATTTTGATTGCTCCAATTCAGACTATCAGGGTCTTTTTCTGGATATTACTATCCGTAAATACTCCCTGCATGTTTGTTGTGGTTTGTTTAGTATATTTCTTAATCTTCTTTGGGAATTAAACCACTCATAGTTTTTAAAATCATCTTTATTTACGTTTGGCCTACAATTTTTTCTATTTTTTTTTCCGTTGATATTATTTGGACTTCATCAAGCTCATTCGTTGTTATAATATTTTGGTCAATACTGTTGATATAATATGCAGACATTTCGGACAATTTTGTGTCAACCTTGCAACTTTCAACAACATTGACTGGACACGAAATAGTATAACTTAACGCAGTATTTATTTTTTTAAATGTAATTCGGACTCGATTTCTTCAGTTTGTTTTGAACTACCTAATTCTAATATACCTGCCGTTGTTATGTTGTTTAACAAAATGCTTTCTTGGCCACGGAGCGCTCATTATCATTTTCCTTTTGGCCTTTGCCAGAATCACCAATATTAAGCACTTTCCTTACTGCATGAAAAGAATAAAAGCAAGGATTTATTAAATAGGTATTTTAAATTTAAGTACTAAATTACTAATTTCAAAAATACTTTCATGAAGAAGATTAAAAATACCCAACAAAAGTAAACAATCGATCTTACCTCATTTCCTTGTTTTATTTTAATGTCCTCTAATATCTTAATTCTTCCGCCTTTGTGCATGTTTTTGAGTTTCAGCTTCAAACCTTCGAGAAATATTCTTCGTGTAGACATGATGTGAAATAATGACAAATTATAGATCAATTTTTTTAATAACTGGCAAGAAATTCCTTTGCTTGACAACACTTTAAACCTCATTCATTATTCCTTTTGTAAGACGAGCAAGTAATAAACTGCAATAAACTGTTAAATAATAATGTTTACGCATCAACCTAATATTTCAAACTAAAATCACTAAAATTAAATGACAAAAGTAATAGAAACTATAACTAGAAAAAGTGCATTTATAAACAACAAAATTAGCAAGTAAATCTCATGCAATAAAATTTATAACACCCCTGACCTTTTTTTTTTATAAACTACTTCAATTATTATATTTGAGCATAAATGATTTTCACTGCATACTGCATTAACAAAAAGCACTAATCCAACTAGGAAACACGCGTTCAACAGATCACCTTGGATTTATTATCTACCACGTAAAATTTAAACCATCAATTTCCGGCGTGAATAAGCTCAAGCTTGTATGCGAAATGCACGTGTTGCATTTACCATAATAAATGCATATATTGTATATAGAATGTGCTCGAAAAGTGTTGATGTAACCTGACAGTGTTAAAATAAAACGATTATTTATGAACGATGTAGATTAGTCTGTACTTGGCATTATAATTTATTAAATTGGCAGTGACCGAAATATTTTAATAATTTTTTAAATAATGTCTGGATATAACTCATTAGCTAGTTATAAAATGGAAAGTCAGAAAGGGCTTAACCATATATTTTTTCATTTGTTAGAAATAATCAAGGTATTAAGTACGATTTTGTTAAAAATAAAAAATTAATTTTAGATGTATCGAAAACATAACTTTCAAACAGAGCAATTAAATGGTCGTAACAAAAAGTAAAAGCAAAACTACAAATATTTGGACACTTACGACAAAATACTTAGGAATATCACAGAAAAATTGGGATGTTTATCAAGGTCGTAACTGACCATGTTTTAACCTAGAGAGGTGCGACTACAACAGATCAATGCAGATTTTTTTTCTGAGTACACTGGTCTAGAAAACTGAAATTGGCAATTTTGTTGGTTACGACTTTTCAACTTTCCAGCGTTGATATGTGTATATTTTGTATACCAAGTTTCTAAGACTTGTTTCAGCTAGTGTAAAGTGTTCACATGTGTGATTTTTGAACTAATTGGAGTGATTTTTCCATTTCTCATATTGTTTTATTCCACCTGCTTTTTAAGGATTAAAAAGTGAACTGCTGTTAATAGAACAAATTTTATTAATTTTATACAAACTGTCTCTCATTCATTAAAAGAAGGCAAAAATGCAGGCTAGCTTCTTTCTTTCTCTGATTTAAATAGAGCTGCTGCTCAATTGATTAGGTCAGTTGAAAATCCCATTGTAGAGAAATTTGTATGAACTATAGGTAATCTTTAAGCTTGCCTTTAAATCTTCTTTTTATGAATTTACTTTTCCTTTTTTGCTTTTGGATATGAAACAGCATTGTTGTCTTTATAAGAGTAAACCAGCTTTTATATATATCAGATATAAACTTCCTGCAAATCACTTTTACTCTTTTTTTTGGTCTACTAAAACTCAAGTATTAGAAAACAATTTTATTATCTAGCGCTAAAGTTGTTCATGGATTAGTTAAAACAAAATGTGATTGCAACTGTTTAGTGTTTTTTACATTAGTTTCACTACCTGAAAATTTTTTAAACCAATAAAGCTACCGAAAATAGTTAAATACAGATTTTATTGAAAAAACGTATGGTCATTTAGTATGAAAGTGGTAATTCATTCTATACACTTTCTTGTGTTACATTTTCCAAAGGTGATAAATTCTCCTGTGTATCTTATTCCTATTTAGTGTGATGCTATTTATGGAATGGAAGGTCTATCAGTTGCATTTGAAAGCATTAGCTCACATACTTTTTAAACTATGTAAACATTGATCACAGCAACATCTAATAACCAAGTAAAAGTATGCCATGATCATTTCTTTCTCGAAATACTGGTTATTTTTCTAGAAATATTTATCTAAGTGGTTCTTCCCATGGTACTGTTGTTTCAGTAATTAAACTTGGCTGTCCGACACATTTTTTTTATTTGAAAATAATGATTAAAATTTGTAAATGGTTCTCTATAAGTATTTTTTTTAACCTATCGATAAAGGGCAGTGGTGTTCATATTTTATATAAAATGATGAAATTGTTGTTATTTCTTCAATATTGTATTTCATTATTTATCCAAATTGGCATATCATGACATCATATCAATTTATTTTTTGTGTTAATTTGAAGTTTACGATAATAGCCTTTTCCAACCAGCACACTATAAGTGTGTAAGTACTAGAAGCTAAGTATTAGAAAAGTAATAAGGCACTACTTTTCTATTAGCGTGATCTGTGATGACAATTTGTTTAGAAATAGGGCATACTTATTTGTCTATCTAATTAGGTAATCAACTTTTCAACCAAATTTTTAAAACCAGTGAAAGTGGTTTTTTTAGAGTTGCCTTGGTGATGGAACCAAATCTTTATTTATCCAACTGATTTTCTGTTTTTGAATATTCTTTAATATTTAATGTTGTACTTTTTTTGTCACCACTTAATAGAAATATTTTAACCAATGCTTAAGAAATGGATGTAGATCGATATTTCCGTACAAAAAATTATTTCTAAAAATATAACGACTTAAAATTTGAATGGAATTTTTTTAAATGTCTGTATGTTTAAAGTAAGGAGGTGGCATACCACAAAAAGCGTGTTTACGATGAATCGACTTAATTTTTCTATTCATCAGGTCACTCTACCTCATGAATTGTGAATCACACATAAAATTCTCAACTTTGTGGGAATATCTACTATAACTTATGCTTAAAAGAGGAGTAGAGTAATTATTTATGCAAAAAATATTATTTCTAAAATACGAAAATTTTCGACAAATGTTTATAGAAATGTATACTGACATACGTATATATATTGCTGTGATAAGGGGTTGTTTAGGGGTGTATTGAGTAGTAGGGGTCACGTAGTAACTGCATTTATTTAGCAGGAAAATAAATAATTCGCACATCATGTAAATAGCAAGCATTTAACACCATGTATATAGACTGTAATTAACTTTAATCAATGCCATTAAGCATATCTTCTAATAATAGAACGCCTATTCAGCAGAGAAATAATCATACATGTAATTAAACTACGTTGAGGAGTGTTCAACAAGTTATAAAATAAATACGCAGAAGATAAGATAAAACCTAGTAAATCTTCATACCATTACGCTGGAACAATAAGCGCTTTGATAAGAAAACGCACTTTCAAATATTAGTTTAAATAAATACATAAACGGAAACATCAATCGTGTTACATCATTTATTTTTGTACAATTATCCAAAAGCTTTATCTACACAAAACTACAGACGTAAGTTAAAAGTCCAGCCACAATAACAAGAGCAAATAACAGCATGATACGAAAATCTAAAATAGTTTCATCAGAAATCAGCTTTAAAATACTGGGAATATTAAAAACAAACGTGGTTGGTTGCAACACTCTGCAAGGCTGCTTGGAAAACCAATCCAAATGTAATGGGAAAAACCTATATAACGCCCACAGGTGATAAGAAACAGTCAGTCTCAACTTGAAGCACGTCGAATCCACAATACTTTTAACCAAATATGTACGCGTCAGATACATAAAAGTTATATTATAGTGAAAATAGTGCTGAGTAAGAATTACGTGAAAAATATATGGAAAAGTTCTTTTGCCGTTTTGCAGAAAACATGAGTAGAAATTGGTTAATTAATTTAAATTAAATATTTATAATGATATAGGGCTTCTGGTTCAATTCTAATACACTTCTAATTTGAAGTCTGGAATTCTAATAGACTTCTGGTCTATTTCTAATACACTGCTAATTTAAGTACTAAGTCTGGTGTTCAGAAATTCATAATACTAAGTCACCTACAAATTCAAGAGGTATTTAAGGGAAGAGGTTCAAAGCATATACAGAGAAATATAGAATAAAGCACAAGGTGATTTGGAAACAAGGGGTAACCGTACTGAAATATTGGTTCAACGTATGTTAAGGAGTACAAAGCAGAGCATTGGTTTTTGATTGAAGATAACAAGGGGGGGGGGGTTGATCCACAACACGAAACAACTTATCAGGAGATCACAGGTCAGACCTACCTAGTTTTAAGGAATCTTTTCTAATTTAAATTTTAACACTGAATTTATTAAATTTCTAAAGTTTGTAAGGAGTTAACAAGAACATTGAATATGTCGAAACTTACGTAAAAATCATAAAAAGGTCTCGAACGTTCCAGATTTTTTTGTAAAGGTGTTGTTTTAGGTGACCTTATATTAAATTAAAAGTATATAAATTTTGAGATAAATAATCCATATAATATTAATTGATTGAAGGGTGTATTTAAAAAATTACAAAAATTGTGAAGTGTAAATATTATTTCCTTTCATTATATGAATGTTGATTGACCTCGTTTTATCAATTCAAACATATAATCATAAAGGGGTAAAGAAAATTGATCATCATAACGTTGTGCACTCTGTGTAAATTAAAAAAGGCTAGCCGTGGCATAATAAAATTAGAAGATTGAAGTGAAAAACACAAGAGTTGGACGTTTAGCACACTGAATACGGCATCATCATATCAATATTTAAATAACGCAACAACGGGGGGGGGGACTAATACATAGTATTTATATATATATATTGCTATAATAATAGGGTAGTTTAAGGGTAGATTAAGTCATAGGGGCGTAGGATAGATATAAATAACTTTAACTTTAAGAAAATCAAGTAATTCTGGCAATTATAAGAGTAAATCGACTATTCTACAAAAAGTCAATTGCGGGGACACTGTATATAAAAGATATGTAATTAAATGCATGAGAAAGAAACTCCTTTAGTAATAATCCGATATCATTAGATTAGAATAGTAATGTATGCATCGTATAAATATGTTTAAGTATAGTTTACAAGTAAAGATAAGATTTTAAAAAGCAACTATTTGCTTCAAATTAAATTACCGGGAAACATAGACAAATTGGCACTCCAAATATTTAATAATTGTATAGGAAATATCAACGTAATTATTATGCAAACGCATCTTAATAATTCATTATTAGAAAATCGTTACGTGACTAGAGAGAACACATTTGTTCAGAATAAAACGAATAAACAAAGCGGTTCAATTATATGATAAATCGTGGACTTTCAATTGACAAACATTGAATACGTGACTTGATAAAAGCCAAAGATTGGAAAACCCATTATAATACTGTAATATACTGAATGCTTACGTGATCTATGGAGCATTTCGTCGAAGAATTAAACTAGGAAATTTGTAAAAATTTCGAGTTCTGCGAGATAAGGTGTTTAGGCCTTGCCTATTATAAATTGAAAAGCATGTTCCTCTTACGTCTCGACTACGATTTTGTTATTCGCGCATCGCTAAAGGTGAGCGCTGATTACAAATAATAAGATAAGACAGTCGACACAGCTCTCTCTTAGAAGACAGTCCATTAAAATATCACCTTTGCGCCGGTTTGTCGGCATTAATTAATTAATTCATTAAAATAACAGCGTGAGTACCTCTATTTCCCTTCCTTCACCACCCTCTCCTGCCTAACCAATTATGTATTTAGTGGTGAGTGTAAAGTGACAACTGAATACGGGGTAAGTTTTTATGCAACCATATTTTATTACAAGTTTTGCTTTGTTATTGTGAACCATCCGTTCCGCTTAGGCGTGAACATAAGGCAAAGTACAAGCCTTGATTATAAACACGCCAATGAAAACGGGGGCTTATTATATATACAATAGAAAATGAATAACATTTAGTCCATATTCAACCGAGCACCAACTATGCTCAAATGCTGTAAAACTTACGTAATTAGTGAAATAAAAATTCAATAAATGAAATTTGAAAGTGCAAAATATTTGTGCGACGAAAAATAAGCCGATCTACAAATAGACGTAAGTTAGACAATTAATTAAATTTATTTCTAATATTTAACAAAACAGGGCTTTCATTGGAAGCGATTTTTATTGGGGCCTTCTTTTATTGGGACGTTTCATTGGAAACGATTTTGATTGGGGATTTCTTTTATTGGGACGTTTTATTGGAAGCAATTCTTATATTGGAACGGCATTTTGTTGATGCCATTTTGTGGAGAAAATTTTGTTGATACGACTCAATGTTTATGTCGAGATCTAAGCCTTAACGCAAATCTAAAATACCATAAATCAAAAGTGGATAATTTTGGCCAATAAGTAAAGCAGACACAACAAGGGATGCAGACCACAGACTAGGCTGGAACTCCAGAAACCGTTCCAGGTTAGCGATTTTTAAACATTTTATTATTGAAAGACTGTTTCAAATTTAATATTTGCTATACATTATGTATTTGTAAGAGTCATCAAAAAGGTCACTTGAAAATATGAAAACAGGGAAAAGCATCTTAGAAGGTTCGAAGATACTTGAGAGTAATTAAAAGATATTTTTGCTGGCTTTCAGAAAAGCATAAATTTGGTAAATGTAAATATTTTATATAAAAGGAAAATTTTGAGTATTGTACATATTATCAATTATTATATTATGAGTTCTAGAACTGCTTTATTTGAATTCATTTAAAGGTTAAAATAAGATTTATTCAGTGAGCTAGTCGGGGTAGAATCCTAAAGAAAATATCATAGCAAAATAAAGATATAGTAATAAAAATCGCGCACAATCGTGGGGCAAATTTCATATCAATTTAATGACACGCCCATCGTAGGGGCTTAATAAATTTATATCATATCAATTTTTAATGACGCCCAACATTGGGGCTTAAAGTAATTCATATCAATTTCATAGCAATTTTATGATACACTCAATCGTGGGGCGAACATCATATCAATATGTGATATATATATATATATATATATATATATATATATATATATATATAAGTAAGATGTATCTGTAAACAAACTCTTACGAAAATAATAAGAGCTATTGACAAATACAAATCGGGCTAGTAGTTATATAGCTCTTATTATTTTCATAAGAGTTTGTTTACAGATACATCTTATTTTATATACTATTTCTTATTGCGGACTGCAAATAACTTGTCTTTATATATATATATATATATATATATATATATATATTGCCGTGGATTGTCAAAAAAAAAATCGTTTCTCGCCCCACGGATTTAGGTGAAATTTGATTTTAAAAAATTTAAAAAAATTTCATACACTACCTTTTTGAACGCCTCCTTATTTCTGCTCAGCCTGGCTAGCTCAGCAATCGGCTTCTTGTTGAATAACCATCATCCTAAGCACCTTCCTTTCTCACAAACACAGTCAAATGAAATTACCACTCAAATAATGCAACAGATCATACAACCTTTTTATTTACACATACTAACAAGTTTCCATTATTAATAAAATATTTACACCTTGGTACAGACAGTTTGCTAAAACTGTTACCACCTCAATCATTAAGTACTTTAACGTCCTTCATTTTAATATATTTCAACAAATTTCTATTTAATACGAGTAGATGGGCCCGTCATGCAACCCTAGCTTGATTTTATTCTGGTCTATTTTGAGCTCATTATAACCCAGTTCCTCTAAATGCTTTTAAACCTCGCATTTTTATTAAGAACAAATTTAAAGACCCGTTTACTCCTTACAACAACATTTTATATCATGAATAACCATTTATATATCATCAATAAACCTTTTTAAATAATCAAGATTAATTGTCCTGTACATATACCCCTTTAAACGAGTTTTTATGGTAATATATATACCCCCAAAAAGTCAACACTCAAACCAAAAATATCAACACAAATGTTTAAGCAAAAAGTAGGAAATTAATTTTCTTTACCTGGAATAGGTAGGCTTCGTCCCTCGTCACCTATGAAGATGGGTACCAGAAACCCTCGTCGTTGTGTCCATATACTTCGATTATGCCTGGATCCAACTGATCCCCACTATCCAAATCTCTGCCACCACCTCTAATCTTCTACCCAGATATTTGCCTTGTCCAAACTTAACATTCCATACCAAATACACTTCATGCATACTAGTTAAGCTTTAGGATTCGCTTACCCAAGTACCATCCCTTCATTCAATAGTCGTTGTAGTAACGGTACCTTTTGTCTAGACCTTAGCACCCACTCGTGCAAATCACTTTTACTACTTTAGCGGTACGTTACTACAGCTTTGCATATTTTCAAACAGGATATTGTATGCTTTTTTACCGAATACATAATAATTAATACACGTAAGAGCATATACTATCAATTACGTTGAAGATCTAACAACGATCTCAGATCTAAAGGAAAAGAGAGCTTCAATATCTTTGTCAGAGTATTTGTACGCTTTTCACGCCCCTCAAGGAACCTCTCTTCAATGAAAAGCTTATTTTTAAAATTACTTTCACAAAATTTTAACGTAGCGTCTGAAAAATTCCGAGATCATCATAATGTTACACTGAAATTCGTTTAATACCTCAACGGACGCGCGCTTCTCAAAACTGCCTAGCCTTAAACCAATGATATAGTTTTCCCCCGTCCTAACGCTCCACCTATCAGTTTTTTTCCGTTCTACCCATATTTATTGTCTCTTTTAGAAACCCCTCTCAACCTACAAAAAATCGATATTGTTGTTGGCCTTCATATTTCCCCGTGTAGTTTAGACGTGACTTGTAACCAACGCTTTCTTATATGTTTCTCTGTCCGTTTTACATTATCGATCGTTCATCTTACTTAGTCTTCAAGGCGCTTGTTATTGTTAGCAGTTTGTCAAATCGACCGTTGCAACAGTTTCATAGAAATTCTGTCTCAACGTATAATCCAGTTCTATGAACCTGACATTTAACGAACAGGTGTTTCTTCAAAGCCAGTTGTTGTTTAAAATAACAATTCCGAGTTTCTCCTCTTCTTAGTGTTTGTAAACGAACGTTTGCTTTTATGTGGATGGAAATATGCGTTTAAATTATTGATTTTCTATACTTGAAAACTCCGTTTCTGCTTCCATGCGCTTGATTTAAAATTATTACAATTTAATTATGCGCGTCCTTGAGTTTTTATGTGCTCTAACGCTTTTTTCCTTTGTGCAATTTTAACATTCTAATTTAGAATTACAAAATCTGTTAATAACCATCCGTCTTCACTATCTAAACTGATTAATTTGCGTAAATAAATTGTTCCTATATTCTATATACACAGTTGATAAAATTTTATTGTCTAGACCTACTTGACATATACCACGACAACATATATATATATATATATATATATATATATATATATATTGCTGTGTTTTTTTGCCCCATGGCTTGGGCGTACATAAAAATGCTGTGTAATTTTCTTTTGCCTCGACTAGCTGATTCAATTAAATAAAACAATTTCACAATACACAGTATAATGATTAAATATTTACAACTTTTTCCCCTTTTAAATATCTTCTCCCTTTTTGAATTATTTACATCTATTAGATTTTTTAGAAAATGAAGCCAGCAAAACGAGCTTTTATATTACCTTTAGAGACCTGTTGAAACGTTTCAAAAATGTCTATAGCTTTTCATAAATTTTTTCCAGAAATCCCAATTTGTCGGCTCTTACACTTTAAATTATTATTGAGATAAAACAGTTTTAAAAATAAATCTTATCAAAAATTTATAAAACAGTTTTAAAAATAAATCATATCAAAAATATCTGACCTGAAGTGGTTTAGTAAGCTCTGCATTCCTAAGAATTGAAGTTCGCATCCAACCAAAATTTAGTATCCAAGTCGTTATTCCAATGAGAGGTTTACCATTTTCAGAGATTATAAAATTGTTTGAACAGACAGCATTTTCCAGAGTTTCGTATCCAAAATTGTATTTAAGATCGTAATGGATCGTTATTAAAAGTTTCGTAGTTATTCAGAATGTAATTTAGAACGTAGTTCTTCAGAAGGTATTTAACCAGAGGTATTAAATCAGAACGTATTTAACCAGAGCCCTGTTTTATTTATTATTAGAAATGATATAATTTCACTAAATCTTAGTTACTTACGTATTTTTAGAAGTACGGCTCTCTTTGTACAATTATACACTCTTTAAAATAATTTTCACTTAACTTTTCACGTAAATTTTTATCACTTTTAAGTATAGTGACTGCACAGATTCAAAGTACTAACTCAATATTCAATTGTTAAGATATTTATAGGATCGGCCCCCTTTATTTTCTGATTCGTTGACTCCACGTGCTAGTCGAGACCAAGTGTATTTTAATTGCATGAAGCGATGCTCTTGGTCACGTAAATTCTTATTATACCTATGCATTTACTTCAGAAATCCCAGGAATCTTCATTCAATCGATCACGTAATGTTATTGTTGTTGCCTTATTCTAATCTGAATCGAATAAATTTGGTGTTTGTTTATTTCCTAATAAATTGGATTTTTGAGCAAATGTGATACTTTTAAATCACGTACGCTTTTCAAATAATGCATAATTTCTAAGTGCGTTTAAGATGATATATCCACGCATTTTTTTGAATATTTGTCTAGCCAATTCATGTAGGTTTTTCACTGATTTAAATTCAATGCGTTTCGTTACCTTTTCAAATTCTCATCTTTGCTCATAGCTACTCTTGGATATCTGTTTTAATTGTTTGTACTGCTATATACAGTGTGCTCTCAACTAATAATTTTTATAATGACCTATTTACTCTTCTAATATCTGTAATTCCGTGCTTCTGTTACTTGGGAGTTTCTCTTGCTTATTCTACGACCCGAATGACTTAACCTACCCCTAAATTAACCTTATAATTACAGCAATATATTATCGTGTAAATTATAGGTTAAGGGGGATAGATAACTCAAGAGAATAATTTGGTAAGGACCGTGTATATAGAAAATAGGAATAATTTATTTACGTGCCAAATTAATTAGTTTTGACATTAAAACATGCGGATAATAGCATACAATTGTATTAATAAATCGGAATGTTAAATTTGCATAAATGTAGAAGCTTTGTAGTATGTGAAAGCTCAAGGATGATACGAATATAATTAGCTTTAATATTTTGAAGGGTGTAAATCAAGCACATCAAATGGTAAGGAGAGCTTTTGTATATAAAATCAATAATGTAAACGCATACTTTCCATTTAACTAAACAAAGCGTTCGTTAAAAGTATATCCTAAGAAATTCTATGGGTTGAACAACATGGAAAGTACAATTTCAAACGGACAATCGGTTCATAGAAAGCCTGACAGATAAATAAACAAGTTCAAGGAACCAGAATGTACGTTAGAATACAATTCTGTAGAAATTTTACTGAACGGTCGATGCGAAGGCTACAAAAATAACTGGTGGTTTGAAAGCAAGTTGAGACGGAATACCATTAGCATAAGGCAGACAAAGAGGACATATTATAGGCGTTGGATAAAACACTCGTTTAAAGTGCACGACAAGTTGTAAGGGTCAACCACAAAATCGATTTTATGTTGCTAGAGTGGGATTGTAAAAGAGATGGTAATTATAAGTTAGACGAGGGTAAGATAGTTGGAGGCTAGACATAAGAATGGAAAAAATGTTTGTGCTAGGGAGTGAGAGAAAATTTCAAGAGTGCGACCGTTGTATTTGTTAACCAGTGTTTCGGACTAAAGCGACGATGGAATGAGAATTCTGAGTTTTAGAAAGTTCGTTGCATATAAAATTTCCAGAATCGATTATGGTGGGAGAGCTTTTCGATTGAAATAGGGTGCAGGAGGTGTGTTTCTACCATTATAAATACACTAGAAGACGTAGTAGGGCTCTCTTACTTCACTGAGCTCTTACTTCGCTTAGCTTTTACTTGACTTACTTTTTCGGTCCGCTTCAGACTTAAGTGGTAACATCCAAGTTTAAAATTTTATAAATCGGTGATAGTGCAGCCCATCTAAAGTACATTCATTGTAGCACGTAAAGAACAAACTGTTTTAAATCACCAAAATATACGAGCAAACTTTAAATTATTCTATCAAACTCGAAAAACTAAAAAGCACTGTTTAACGCATTGAATCAAGTCGAAGATCTAAGAGAGCTTGTTCATATTCCCTGGGTATATATAGAGGTTAGCCTGTCTGTCGGTCGAGTCTCCAAAACGGACAATTCTAAAGAATTTCGCCTGCTATGTTCCCATTCCGCAGCCCGGCATGCGATTTTTACGAATTTTGCACTCGCCCCAGTTAAATCTCAGAAATTTCAACACGGCACGCAACGTCTGGAAATAACTAATTGAATTTTATACAGAAATGTTATTTTTACCTCTTAAATTTTGCCTTTACTTTCAACCAATCGCAACCCTATGACGTTGCTCTACTCACGCCTTTTACTATATGTGCCTCGGTCTTGCGCATATTATCTGTCTCTATCTACCCTGTTCTTATTAGTGCAAAATGATATTCCTTATTATCGATTATTTCAGTCCATGTGGACTATCTGGGTTAAATAACCCCGTATCGCGCCTTCCCGTGAATATTAAGCCACGGTTTCTCCAAGATTCTTTGTAACCATTAATTATCTGCAACATTTACGCAGAATGAGCCTTTTAAAAATACGCAGGTGTTCAAACATAATATTACTTCTTAGAGCTTTATTTCATGGTATTTTATTGGGGTTTTACAAGTTTTTATAGATATTGTCTGTTACTTACGGTTCAATTAACTCCAATTAAAATAATACCCTTTAGTTTTTAGTGAATCCTAATTAAATATTCAATTATTATCAGTACATTTTGTTTAATACCGGTTACTTAAAATAGAGTTAATTAATATAAATTTTGCACATAATTTCTCTTTGTTTCTTTACTAGGAATAATTAAATTACATGTAGAGTTTTCTAATACTGCTTCCTTTTATATAAAGCGTCTTATAAATAATTTAAATCTCTTATTTTTAATAAAACGAATGAATTTTTATGCTTCACGCT
Source organism: Platerodrilus igneus (assembly GCA_036346225.1). Lineage (NCBI taxonomy): Eukaryota > Metazoa > Arthropoda > Insecta > Coleoptera > Lycidae > Platerodrilus > Platerodrilus igneus. Next base: position 8,440,279 of record JARFIW010001680.1, on the reverse strand, counting down.
TTTATTTAATAACGCGTACCTTTTCCCAAAGCTTCTACACAGTGATTAAAATTATTTGATGTGATTATTTAATTTTCTACCCTGGTCTAAATATGAGTAATATATATATATATATATATATTGCTATAATAATAGGGTAGTTTAAGGGTAGATTAAGTCATAGGTGTCGTAGTATAGATATAAATAACTTTAACTTTAAGAAAATCAAGTAATTCTGGCAATTATAAGAGTAAATCGACTATTCTACAAAAAGTCAATTGCGAGGACACTGTATATAAAAGATATGTAATTAAATGCATGAGAAAGAAACTCCTTTAGTAATAATCCGATATCATTAGATTAGAATAGTAATGTATGCATCGTATAAATATGTTTAAGTATAGTTTACAAGTAAAGATAAGATTTTAAAAAGCAACTATTTGCTTCAAATTAAATTACCGGGAAACATAGACAAATTGGCACTCCAAATATTTAATAATTGTGTAGGAAATATCAACGTAATTATTATGCAAACGCATCTTAATAATTCATTATTAGAAAATCGTTACGTGACTAGAGAGAACACATTTGTTCAGAATAAAACGAATAAACAAAGCGGTTCAATTATATGATAAATCGTGGACTTTCAATTGACAAACATTGAATACGTGACTTGATAAAAGCCAAAGATTGGAAAACCCATTATAATACTGTAATATACTGAATGCTTACGTGATCTATGGAGCATTTCGTCGAAGAATTAAACTAGGAAATTTGTAAAAATTCCGAGTTCTGAGAGATAAGGTGTTTAGGCCTTGCCTATTATAAATTGAAAAGCATGTTCCTCTTACGTCTCGACTACGATTTTGTTATTCGCGCATCGCTAAAGGTGAGCGCTGATTACAAATAATAAGATAAGACAGTCGACACAGCTCTCTCTTAGAAGACAGTCCATTAAAATATCACCTTTGCGCCGGTTTGTTGGCATTAATTAATTAATTCATTAAAATAACAGCGTGAGTACCTCTATTTCCCTTCCTTCACCACCCTCTCCTGCCTAACCAATTATGTATTTAGTGGTGAGTGTAAAGTGACAACTGAATACGGGGTAAGTTTTTTATGCAACCATATTTTATTACAAGTTTTGCTTTGTTATTGTGAACCATCCGTTCCGCTTAGGCGTGAACATAAGGCAAAGTACAAGCCTTGATTATAAACACGCCAATGAAAACTGGGGGGGGGGCTTATTATATATACAATAGAAAATGAATAACATTTAGTCCATATTCAACCGAGCACCAACTATGCTCAAATGCTGTAAAAACTTACGTAATTAGTGAAATAAAAATTCAATAAATGAAATTTGAAAGTGCAAAATATTTGTGCGACGAAAAATAAGCCGATCTACAAATAGACGTAAGTTAGACAATTAATTAAATTTATTTCTAATATTTAACAAAACAGGGCTTTCATTGGAAGCGGTTTTTATTGGGGACTTCTTTTATTGGGACATTTCATTGGAAACGATTTTGATTGGGGATTTCTTTTATTGGGACGTTTTATTGGAAGCAATTCTTATATTGGAACGGCATTTTGTTGATGCCATTTTGTTGAGAAAATTTTGTTGATACGACTCAATGTTTATGTCGAGATCTAAGCCTTAACGCAAATCTAAAATACCATAAATCAAAAGTGGATAATTTTGGCCAATAAGTAAAGCAGACACAACAAGGGATGCAGACCACAGACTAGGCTGGAACTCCAGAAACCGTTCCAGGTTAGCGATTTTTAAACATTTTATTATTGAAAGACTGTTTCAAATTTAATATTTGCTATACATTATGTATTTGTAAGAGTCATCAAAAAGGTCACTTGAAAATATGAAAACAGGGAAAAGCATCTTAGAAGGTTCGAAGATACTTGAGAGTAATTAAAAGATATTTTTGCTGGCTTTCAGAAAAGCATAAATTTGGTAAATGTAAATATTTTATATAAAAGGGAAAATTTTGAGTATTGTACATATTATCAATTATTATATTATGAGTTCTAGAACTGCTTTATTTGAATTCATTTAAAGGTTAAAATAAGATTTATACAGTGAGCTAGTCGGGGTAGAATCCTAAAGTAAATATCATAGCAAAATAAAGATATAGCAATAATAATCGCGCACAATCGTGGGGCAAATTTCATATCAATTTAATGACACGCCCATCGTAGGGGCTTAATAAATTTATATCATATCAATTTTTAATGACGCCCAACATTGGGGCTTAAAAAGTAATTCATATCAATTTCATAGCAATTTTATGATACACCCAATCGTGGGGCGAACATCATATCAATATGTATATATATATAACGTAAGATGTATCTGTAAACAAACTTTGTGAGAAAGGAAGGTGCTTAGGATGGTAGATATTCAAGAAGAAGCCGATTGCTGAGCTAGCCAGGGTGAGCAGAAATAAGGAGGCGTTCAAAAAGGTAGTGTCAAAAAAAAATCGTGTCTCGCCCCACGGATTAGGTGCCATAAAATTGCCGTGGATTGGGGATTAAGCTCTTAAATCGAGCGTCATAAAATTTCTGAAATTTGATTTTAGAAAATTTAAAAAAATTTCATACACTACCTTTTTGAACGCCTCCTTATTTCTGCTCACCCTGGCTAGCTCAGCAATCGGCTTCTTCTTGAATATCTACCATCCTAAGCACCTTCCTTTCTCACAAACACAGTCAAATGAAATTACCATTCAAATAATGCAACAGATCATACAACCTATTTATTTACACATACTAACAAGTTTCCATTATTAATAAAATATTTACATCTTGGTACAGACAGTTTGCTAAAACTGTTACCACCTCAATCATTAAATACTTTAACGTCTTTCATTTTAATATATTTCAACAAATTTCTATTTAATACGAGTTAGATGGGCCCATCATGCAACCCTAGCTTGATTTTATTCTGGTCTATTTTGAGCTCATTATAACCCAGTTCCTCTAAATGTTTTTAAACCTCGCATTTTTATTAAAAACAAATTTAAAGACCCGTTTACTCCTTACAACAACATTTTATATCATGAATAACCATTTATATATCATCAATAAACCGTTTTAAATAATCAAGATTAATTGTCCTGTACATATACCCTTTTAAATGAGTTTTTATGGTAATAAATACACCCCCAATAAGTCAACACTCAAACACAAAAATATCAACACAAATGTTTAAGCAAAATGTAGGAAATTAATTGTCTTTACCTGGAGTAGGCTTCGTCCCTCTTCACCTCTGAAGATGGGTACCAGAAACCCTCGTCGTTGTGTCCATATACTTCGATTATGCCTGGATCCAACTGATCCCCCACTATTCAAATTTCTGCTACCACCTCTAATCTTCTACCCAGATATTTGCCTTGTCCAAACTTAATATTCCATACCAAATACACTTCATGCATACTACTTAAGCTTTAGGATTCGCTTACCCAAGTACCATTCCTTCATTCAATAGTCGTTGTAGTAACGGCACCTTTTGTCTAGACCTTAGCACCCACTCGTGCAATATCACTTTTACTACTTTAGCGGTACGTTACTACAGCTTTGCATATTTTCAAACAGGGTGTTGTATGCTACTTTACCGAATACACAATAATTAATACACGTAAGAGCATTTACTATCAATTACGTTGAAGATCTAAGAGCGATCTCAGATCTAAAGGAAAAGAGAGCTTCAATATCTTTGTCAAAGTATTTGTACGCTTTTCACACCCCTCAAAGAACCTCTCTTCAATGAAAAGCTTATTTTTAAAATCACTTCCACAAAATTTTAACGTAGCGTCTGAAAAATTCCGAGATCATCATAATGTTACACTGAAATTCGTTTAATACCTCAACGGACGCGCGCTTCTCAAAACTGCCTAGCCTTAAACCAATGATATAGTTTTCCCCCGTCCTAACGCTCCAACTATCAGCTATCTTTCTCCGTTCTACCCATATTTATTGTCTCTTTTAGAAACCCCTCTCAACCTACAAAAAATCGATATTGTTGTTGGCCTTCATATTTCCCCGTGTAGTTTAGACGTGACTTGTAACCAACGCTTTCTTATACGTTTCTCTGTCCGTTTTACATTATCGATCGTTCATCTCACTTAGTCTTCAATACATTTGTTATTGTTAGTAGTTTGTCAAATCGACCGTTGCAACAATTTCATAGAAATTCTGTCTCAACGTATAATCCAGTTCTATGAACCTGACATTTAACGAACAGGTGTTTCTTCAAAGCCAGTTGTTGTTTAAAATAACAATTCCGAGTTTCCCCCCTTTTTAGTATTTGTAAACGAACGTTTGCTTTTATGTAGATGGAAAGATGCATTTAAATTATTGATTTTCTATACTTGAAAACTCCGTTTCTGCTTCCATGCGCTTGATTTAAAATTATTACAATTTAATTATGCGTATCCTTGAGTTTTTATGTGATCTAAAGCTTTTTTCCTTTGTGCAATTTTAACATTCTAATTTAGAATTACAAAATCTGTTAATAACCATCCGTCTTCACTATCTAAACTGATTAATTTGGCGCGTAAATAAATTGTTCCTATATTCTATATACACAGTTGATAAAATTTTATTGTCTAGACCTACTTGACGTATAATTCCACGACAACATATATATATATATATATATATATATATATATATATATATATATATATATATATATATATATATATATTTTGCTATGCTCCCTAAATATTCGCGCCCCGTCGTTGTGCGCCTTATTATTTATTGCTATGAACTACTGAATTATCGAGCCTCATGCTATGCTGTTATATTATTATTGCTATATCCTCTAAATTATTCGCTCCATCATTTGGGCGACCATATTAATATTACTATGTATAAACAAAGATTGTAATTATCTCCGACGTTGGGCTGTCTTATTAATATTGCTATCAATTCCCTCCAGAAACTTAACTGGATTTTATCTTGAACCAACCTTGTCTACCAATAACAAAATTTGATACGTTACCGCCTTACTTGTTATCAATTTCGTATTCAGCTTATAGCTCCTCCTTGAACTGTTTAAATTATCAAATCACTCCCATTCAAAATATTGTTTATCCACATACTTGAACCATTTCATTTAAATTGTTGCCATCACCCTTTGGACTACCATTATTAACATATACTTATGCACCCCAATTTATTGTCGTCTCATTTCAGACTTAGAATTACTTCTTATCAATTTTCCTCAAACTTAAAATTGGATTATCATCTTCCCCAGACTTGAAATTACATTTATTCTCCACGGACTCGAAGCTACATTTATTCTTCACGGATTCAGAAATCGTAGTTTATTTTATCCCCTTACTCGAAGTTACATTTATTCTCCACGGACTGGAAAATTGAATTTTTCTCCCCTTACTAGAAGCCGTTTAATCGGCAATTATAATTCTCATCTTGGCACTTATACTATCTTTCACTTTAAAATTATTACGTATCACTTTATTTCATAGCGGCGCACTTCGGCCTTTGTTGAGTTGAAAACTGACTTCGTTATCACTGTACCTGTTAATATATCTCTTCGCTCCTACTCCATCAGTGGGTATGGTCTAGAAACTCGTCGCTCATTTATAACCAATCAAATATTTGCATTTAAAGTAGTTTCTGATGTAATTTTCTATGCTTCCCAATAATTGTGATCTGGTCGCAGCTGTCTTCGTTATCAAACATGCGGTGTTTTGATGAATCTAATTGGTTTTCCATAAACAACTGATGCAATTCGACTTTTAATTTTCATATCTGCCTGTTATTTACGCAATTTTTAATCTCCTTTCTTATTAAAATTGGTTAACTATTTTGTACACATTTACCTATGCTTCTTGAAGCTCTATTTCTTATCTCCGTATCGACTTAATTATTTGGAACTCTTTTGAATGCGTTTTTGATTACACTTTATTATGTTTACATATAAAAATACGCGTGCTTTCACTGAAAAATATCATTATCTGCCTTACCTAAATTAACTAAAACTTTATCTACAGGGTATTAAATATTTACTATCTACTTAATGCATGTCTTCCTTATTCCTACGCTAACTATGCGTCTTCCTATATTTATTTGTGTCACTTAAAACTACTTATACTTTATATACAGGGTGTTGACTGCTTACTATATACAAACTATCTCCATTTTCCAATTCTTTACTAAATAAATGCAGTTTTCTGCTGTCTATGGTAATTTCTCATTTCTAAACGACCTTTACTATAAAGTACACCCTCAAACAACCCCTTATCACAACATAATATATATTGCTGTGTTATCTCGCCCCACGGCTTGGGCGTACATAAAAATGCTGTGTTAACGCGTATGTTGCTCATCTACTTGTGAGAATGCTAATTTATAATTTTCTTTTGCCTCGACTAGCTGATTCAATTAAATAAAACAATTTCACAATACACAGTATAATGATTAAATATTTACAACTTTTTCCCTTTTTGAATTATTTACATCTATTAGATTTTTTAGAAAATGAAGCCAGCAAAACGAGCTTTTATATTACCTTTAGAGACCTGTTGAAACGTTTCAAAAATGTCTATAGCTTTTCATAAATTTTTTCCAGAAATCCCAATTTGTCGGCTCTTACACTTTAAATTATTATTGAGATAAAACAGTTTTATAAATAAATCATATCAAAAATATATAAAACAGTTTTAAAAATAAATCATATTAAAAATATCTGACCTGAAGTGGTTTAGTAGGCTCTGCATTCCTAAGAATTGAAGTTCGCATCCAACCAAAATTTAGTATCCAAGTCGTTATTCCAATGAGAGGTTTATCATTTTCAGAGATTATTAAATTGTTTGAACAGATAGCATTTTCCAGAGTTTCGTATCCACAATTGTATTTAAGATCGTAATGGATCGTTATTAAAAGTTTCGTAGTTATTCAGAATATAATTTAGAACGTAGTTCTTCAGAAGGTATTTAACCAGAGGTATTTAATTAGAAGGTATTAAATCAGAACGTATTTAACCAGAGCCCTGTTTTATTTATCATTAGAAATGATATAATTTCACTAAATCTTATTTACTTACGTATTTTTAGAAGTACGGCTCTCTTTGTACAATTATACACTCTTTAAAATAATTTTCACTTAACTTTTCACGTAAATTTTTATCACTTTTAAGTATAGTGACTGCACAGGTTCAAAGTACTAACTCAATATTCAATTGTTAAGATATTTATAGGATCGGCCCCCTTTATTTTCTGATTCGTTGACTCCACGTGCTAGTCGAGACCAAGTGTATTTTAATTGCATGAAGCGATGCTCTTGGTCACGTAAATTCTTATTATACCTATGCATTTACTTCAGAAATCCCAGGAATCTTCATTCAATCGATCACGTAATGTTATTGTTGTTGCCTTATTCTAATCTGAATCGAATAAATTTGGTGTTTGTTTATTTCCTAATAAATTGGATTTAATAATTTCTAAGTGCGTTTAAGATGATATATCCACGCATTTTTTTTGAATATTTGTCTAGCCAATTCATGTAGGTTTTTCACTGATTTAAATTCAATACGTTTCGTTACCTTTTCAAATTCTCATCTTTGCTCATAGCTACTCTTGGATATCTGTTTTAATTGTTTGTACTGCTATATACAGTGTGCTCTCAACTAATAATTTTTATAATGACCTATTTACTCTTCTAATATCTGTAATTCCGTGCTTCTGTTACTTGGGAGTTTCCCTTGCTTATTCTACGACCCGAATGACTTAACCTACCCCTAAATTAACCTTATAATTACAGCAATATATTATCGTGTAAATTATAGGTTAAGGGGGATAGATAAGTCAAGAGAATAATTTGGTAAGGACCGTGTATATAGAAAATAGGAATAATTTATTTACGTGCCAAATTAATTAGTTTTGACATTAAAACATGCGGATAATAGCATACATTTGTATTAATAAATCGGAATGTTAAATTTGCATAAGTGTAGAAGCTTTGTAGTATGTGAAAGCTCAAGGATGATACGAATATAATTAGCTTTAATATTTTGAAGGGTGTAAATCAAGCACATCAAATGGTAAGGAGAGCTTTTGTATATAAAATCAATAATGTAAACGCATACTTTCCATGTAACTAAACAAAGCGTTCGTTAAAAGTAAATCCTAAGAAATTCTATGGGTTGAACAACATGGAAAGTACAATTTCAAACAGACAACCGGTTCATAGAAAGCCTGACAGATAAATAAACAAGTTCAAGGAACCAGAATGTACGTTAGAATACAATTCTGTAGAAATTTTATTGAACGGTCGATGCGAAGGCTACAAAAATAACTGGTGGTTTGAAAGCAAGTTGAGACGGAATACCATTAGCATAAGGCAGACAAAGAGGACATATTATAGACGTTGGATAAAACACTCGTTTAAAGTGCACGACAAGTTGTAAGGGTCAACCACAAAATCGATTTTATGTTGCTAGAGTGGGATTGTAAAAGAGATGGTAATTATAAGTTAGACGAGGGTAAGATAGTTGGAGGCTAGACATAAGATTGGAATAAATGTTTGTGATTGGCTGAGTGCTAGGGAGTGAGAGAAAATTTCAAGAGCGCGGCCGTTGTATTTGTTAACCAGTGTTTCGGACTAAAGCGACGATGGAATGAGAATTCTGAGTTTTAGAAAGTTCGTTGCATATAAAATTTCCAGAATCGATTATGGTGGGAGAGCTTTTCGATTGAAATAGGGTGCAGGAGGTGTGTTTCTACCATTATAAATACACTAGAAGACGTGGTAGGGCTCTCTTACTTCACTGAGCTTTTACTTCGCTTAGCTTTTACTTGACTTACTTCTTCGGTCCGCTTCAGACTTAAATGGTAACATCCAAGTTTAAAATTTTATAAATCGGTGATAGTGCAGCCCATCTTAAGTTAATTAAAAGTGTGAAAGCACGAGTGGGTGCTATATTGTAAACGGTGCTGTAGCTACATACAAAGAACGAACGAGGGATGTTACTGAGGTAAGCGTGCCTAGAGAAATTTTGGAACGAGGATGCTGGGTGTTTGGTAGATACGGAAGGTGATTAACTTGAATTGGACAATAATATGAGTAGAAATATTGAAGGCGTCTGCAGAGAATTGGATAGCGATTGGAAAATGAGTTTGATGTACATATAGCAGAGAGGTGATGGAATGCTGCGATGAGGTTTTGGGTAGACAACATCTTCAGAGGAGACGGTGAAGAAAACTTATTTTGTGCTGTTATTTTGTGCTAGAGTGATTTGACACATTGAGTGTGTATTTTATGAATATAAAACCTAATTTGAGGGGTACATGAAAAGGACAATTTGTATTTATTATTTAAAGGTGTAAATAAATGATGTAAAAATTTGATGTAAAGAGTAAACGGGTTTTTAGGGTTGTTGAAAGCAAAGATGCGATTTATTTATGCATTGAGAGTAACAGGGTCCATCCATACTGAGCTCACGATAGACTAGAGTAAATTTCAATTTAGGGTTTCAAGATAGGCCCATCTACTTATATAAAACAAAAACTGTTGAAATAAATTAAAGTCGTGAAATTTAAAAGGATATAATGATTGAGATTGTAATATTTTATGAAGCTGTACTTCCGAATTTGTAAATATTGAGCTGGAGACGTAAAATTTTGTTTTGTATGAATTTTGAATGAATTTTGTATGAATAAAAGATGAATACGTGAGAAAGAGCAAACTTAGGATGGTAAGTATCTCTGAAGAAGCAGATTTTAGAGCTAGCCGTGGTATGCTGAAATAAAGGGGGCGTTCCAGAGATATTGGAATATTTTTTTTTATTTTCAGGAAAAATATTTATGCAGCTCAACTTTTGCAGGGGCATAATCCTGAGTACACGGCCCAAGCATGGGACTAGATTTTAGAGCTTATCCACTGCAATATTTCTGTCTGATTAATCTGGATGAATTTGAGCCTACTGTTGGGAGCCATTATTCCTGTGATTAAACTAACTAATTCGTGCCCCACAACTTTCACAAACCTGTCTGGACTCCAACCCAACTCCACCAAATTGCTTTTACTGCTGTCCCAAGTTGATCTTCCTCGGCTAGCTTTGTGCACTACCTCCTATGATGCACTTACCCTAACTACACATTCTTTTAACACTTTTATATTACACAGAACAAAATATAAAAATGAAATAAAATCCTTAGACAAACATACACCCTTTTATTCGTATGACATAAATGCTAATTCAGACAATTTCAATATGTACACTTTTATATTTACAATAAAACATTTCACCCTTTTCTTCAATCTAAATTTTTTGTGAGTTATTACACTTCAACATTTTTCTTTCAAAGTAGATGGGCCTATCGTGAAACCCTACATTTACCTTTTCTGGATCAATGGTGAGCTCAGTATAAACCTTTTTCCCTGATATGCATAAAATATTGCATGGTCAAATTACTCTAAAAACCCGTTTACTCTTCACATCAAAAATTATTATTCCTGTTTTTATCCACTCAAATAATAATAGAAAATTGTCTTTTATATACGGTAATCAAATTAATTTTTAGTTCATAAAATTTTCACCACAATTCTAATCACACATAGTTTTATAACACATTACCAGCACCACAATTTAACAATAAAACAAAATTCGTTACCTGGTGTGTTACTCCTTAGATGACCTCCACCAAACTCGTTCTTGGATTTCCCTAATTTCTCACTCCTACATGGACAGCAACTCCATCTCAACTCGTTCATCCAGTTCCCCCAGTTATTAGTGGATGCTTTCTATACTACCATTCGTCCAAATCCAAATTTTGCCGTCGTCTCAATTTAACGTGCCACCAGCACTCTCGTTCAAGAAATACTTGGTTCACTTACCTCAGTAGCATCCTGTTTTTACTCGTACAATTATTTATAATAATTTATTTTCAGCCCATTTAACTTGTTAGCACCAATCGTGCATTTACAGCACTTGTAAAAATATACGGCGGGCTGCACTATGTCTCGGCTTTTAATTTTAAATTAAGATGTCTTCTTGATGTTACTTAGTGTACTCGAAGCGAATCAGAAAAAAAAGAGAGATCTCTTCCATCCCTGGCAAGAGCTTTTATAATCATCAAACCCCTTCTTTAGTCACGTATTTCCACTGTCTTCGCTGAACTATCGCACCCACCACAAACAATTCTCCAAATTCCTGCAGTCAAAACACAACGAACTTTTAAAACTCAGAATTTCTCTCGTTCCACCATGGCTTTTTCACGAAAAACTATCTACCAGTTGCAACCGTCGACGAGTACCCAGAAAATCATTCCTCTCCATTTACTCTAACAATCTCCAAAACACACTCATAGTGCCTGCGTCTATATTCTCCTTACAGTCATGCGTTCATAACCACTATTTTCTGTCTCACTCTTGTTTTTCTACTTTCATAGAGCCCCACTATTGCCCTGCTGTCTACGGTTACTGTTCCCTCGCTAAATGTGCGCCTTGAAAATCAATACCGTCGACAAACATCTTGCATCTTTGTTTCACCCATTTGTTTTTTTTTAATATAGTCATCTGTCACGCGCTTGAAAACTGCTTGTCCTTTTACCAGCTGATGTATTCTCTATCTCCCTTAGTTGCCTTCTAACGATTCTGTCCCTTAAAATTATTGATTTGTGTTTCAAAAATATTATACTGTTCGTTGACCTGGCCTTTCCGTTGTACAATACCTCGAAATGTTATTGTAACGTCTTCTAGCTTTCATAGAAATATTTATTTATTTGAAGCTTTTATTCCCTGAACTCCTCGACCATTTTGTTATGTTATTTTGTAGCCTTCTACGAATTAAATGAACATACTTTTTAGTTTACGATACTAAACAAATATCCGTTGCATCAATTATTGATTTTTATATACCACGAAGCTTTAGTATTATACATGGTTGTATGCAATAGTCAACCTTGTTCTCGATTCTACTTGTCTTTGCGTTAAATTAATGTATACAAATTATTACTTTGAAGCTACATAAAAATATGTCATTTAACACAAAAAATTTGTGTATGTAATCATTTGCCTTGTCTTATACTAAAGTATGCAAATTATTGATGTACAGCGTAATAAATAAATTATTATTTTTCTATCTACAGGATCGTTATAAAAATACCTTCTTGGCCTATTTACCCATGTTGACCTTTAACCTACACAGTATAATACCCCTATTTGAATACAAATTTGAACAACTATTTGGCTTATTTTGGATTCAAATACGAAGCACTATACCGACTTTTATCCTTACCTATAACTATCTATCCAACCTATCACTATTTATTTAACCTATTTCTACCTATTTCTATTTATCTATATCTATCTATTAATACCTAACTCTATCTATTTCTATTTATCACTGTTTCTTCACCTACCACTATTTATTTACATTTATTTCTGTCTATCACTATCTCTTTATTCAACTTATTTCTATTTATCTATACCTATCTTCCCTTATTTCTATTTATTTAAGTTATTTCTACTTATGTACACCTATTTTTATTTGTTTAATTTATCTTCACTTACACTATCTATTCATATCTATCAGTATTTGTTTCTATCTATTAACACCTAATGCTATCTATTTCTATCTCTAATTCTCTATCCTAAATCTATTTCTCACGATCTATCCACACCTATTTCTTTTTAAATCTAACCCTTTTCTTGATCCTCCATGTCCTTCTTCTTACAATTTTAATAAATTGCATCCTTGTCTTTCTTTCTTCTATTTCTATACTCATTATGCTTATTGCTTCGCAGAAAGTAAAACTATCCTCCCTATCCCGATTCTTAAATATTTTTTCCTCTGTCCCTATACTTGTCTGTTTTTCCTTAATTATATTACTACCTCTGATGTGGACAAACCAAACGATACTACTTTATCATTTTTAACTTTTCCCTCTATGGAGAATCCCTCATATCTTCCAGACTCTTTGTGTATTGAAATTGACCCATAAAACTTCCTTAACTCCAATTTCCTAAAAATATCCTTGCCACTTAGCTTTTTGTTATGCCTCCTTCTAAAACATGCTCATATCCTAACGCCGTGCTTGCTCCTACACCTACTAATTCTGAATGTTTATTCAATACTGCCTGTACCTCTTCTAATTTTTCCCCTGGGCATTTAATTGTGTCGATCTCTTTCACCTCTTCATCGTCTAATTCCATAACATTAATACACAAACCCGTGTCATCCTCTGATATTCACACTAAAATTAAAGTCAAAAAAAGAAAAGTGAGGTTATTATGACTGAACTTGTCAGTGTAGTAGAAACACATGTGGTAAGTACGCAGTTAACAGAATCGTGCTTTTTATTTAATAATACCTAAAATGTTAAGTGCACTTACCACATTTGTGTGTCTACTCAGAGGTACTTATCACATTTGTCCATTTAAAAACTATAGATTTGATATTATATACACCTATCGTATTTGTGCAGGACAAAAGTACATCCCATAATTATTGAACATGCACTTATCACAGTTTATGCTAAAATTGCAATTAACAGTATGTGCACTTAGCCATCGATATGAAATCAGAATATATAGGGCATATTAATATTAAGTTGTCGGTTCAAGAGTAATTTTCCTCTTTTTTACATCCGGTTTCTGTTTAACATAACGTCGACGCCTTATAGTCTTTATCAAGTATAATCAGACTATATACAGCCATTTGACCATTTTTGTTACATCCTGCGTATTTCTTCCAATTTTGTTACACTCGTTTATTCAATGCTTTACATATTTTATAATCATAATACTTTTTTTTATTTGAACGATTTCTAAATTAATGTAGTAGTTTTCAAACAATTTTTATTCTGCATTTTACCAGATTGCTAATATATTCTATTTATATAAAAGTAAAACAGACAAGAACTAATGTAGTTTCATATTCATTATTCATTGTATTTCTTAAAATTCATGCAGCTTAGTATTAACTTGGGTGAGAATCAGAATGTCTACAATGTAACGTAATCAAACATAATTATTTGCAGAACACTAACTCCTTGGAGGACATTCCAAGTGCAAGTGCTGCATCGGATTTAACAATACCACTCATACTACCCAAAATAAATTCAAGAAACAGTTCCTCTTCATCATCGCCTACAATTCCCTTGAATTTATCTAGATATAAGAAAGGTTCTTCCAAAAGTTCACCTTCCAGGACAGAAACCCGTTTTGATTCCTCGAACAAACGCACAACCGAATACCGTAGTAGTGTTTTAAGTTCACTTACTGACGAAGAACTAATTAGGAAAGCTAATGAAATGATGAAAACGGTAGATGAGTTTTCTGTATCAATGCCCAGATTTAAACCAAAGTATCATGGAAAAGCATCTGCTTATAATGCTAGACTGTTGCCCCCATTACCTGTAAGAAGTACAACCTCTCGTAGATTAGAGTCTAATCAGCCACCTATTCCTGGTTTAGATTAGATTGTGGTCACATAATTCAATGTACAAATTCTGTAAATTTATATATCATTACTTAAGTTGTAAAATTCATAAAAGTTTTATATTATATTGACTTTACAGTTTTTGAATTTGTATTAATTCTGTGTGTATGACATTAAATTGAAACACTCCTCATTGAACTTTTTATAATGCTATTTTATTTATTTTTAAAGTGTCACATTTATGTTCAGTTAATTTAGTAATAGATGGCAAGCCATTTCCACACATGCAAAAAGTGGAAATAAGTGAATAGTACATTTTAAAAATGTAATTTTAACTATAATTAGATTTTTATTTACCTTACAGAATTATCCGTAAACATAGGATTAAATAATTCATTATTAGGAATTATATTTTTGAAGTTGTTAAAAATAATGTCATTTTTTAACATATTGGCAATTGTAAATAGTTTGTAACATTAATATTTTATAATCTCAGTATAGTGCTTTTTTTTTCAGAAATGTTTATAATTTGGTAAAACATACATAGTTACAAAATGTATGTTAATGTATCTTGAAAAAGAAAGTTTTTAATAAAATATAGTGTTGTAATTTAATTGGATACCTTTCATATTTTAAATAAGAAAGTTAGAGTAGTCTTGCAAAAGCCTATGGTGGTAAGTATATTACCTTATATTTGGATTACTAAATATTTTGAATAAAGATTGTACAGAAAATTGACTAAATTTAAATATTTCCTTGTCACTATAGTAGGGGACAAAGAATACTACTATAGTAAGCCTGCTTATCGTAAAAGGCGCAGCAAGGGGCAGCAGCATTTCTGGCTAAAAGGTATTGGAGGAGGGTCGGTTAGTCTCGGGCGATCCTCAATAATTTACAAAGTTATTGGGGGTTGACCGTGCCAGATACGTCTTTTTGCTAAAATCTTTAAAAACTGCGTTGTGGAAAGATATGGAAACCTACCACAATATTTCGCAGGTATGCGTGGCCTAAAACACGAAATATGTATGATGGAGAGCTCACAAGTAAAATTCTTGTCCGGAGGTAAAATACCCCCTCATTCGGATCTGCGGGAGTGGGGTACTTGGGGTTCGTCATCGCAAGAATTTAAAACAGCAGTTCGATTTAGTGATAGGGACTTGGAATGCAAGGTCATTACTTAGAGTAGATAAGTTAACGAATTTATTAGTTGAAATGAGAAAAGGAAAGCTGGACATTTTAGGTATTAGTGAGGTGAGATGACCAGATAGTAATGACTTTTGGAAAGTTAATGATAGAATAATTACAACTTCTTCAACTAATGAACAGGCAGGTGTAGGAATAGTGTTAGGTAAAAGATTAGGACGTAAGTTAAAGAGTACTTACAATTTAGTGATAGAATAATTATGGTTAGATTGAGTACGAAACCCACAGACACTGTTTTAGTACAGGTTTACATGCCACCAACTCAGTATGAGGATGAGGAAGTAGAAAAGGTATATGAGGATATAAATAGTATAGTGAGAAAAGTAAAGGGAGATGAGAATCTAATAGTTATGGGTGATTTGAATGCGTCAGTGGGAAAGGTAGTAAGGGAAAAATGATAGAAAAATTTGGGTATGGTAGACGAAATGATAGAGGAGAAAGATTAGTTGAATTTTGCTAGGAATATAGATTAGTAACTGTAAACACCCTGTGCGAACAACATGTTAAAAGAAGATATACCTGGAAAACTCTAGCTGATAGGGCTAGATACCAAATAGATTATATTTTTGTTAAACAAAGATTTAGAAACCAAGTTAAAAACTGTCGTAGTTATCCAGGGACTGACATAGATAGCGATCATAACTTAGTTAAAATTAATGTAATCTAAAATTCAAAAAATTGAGAAAGGCTAAAAGGGAGGGATGGGATCTAGATAAGCTTAATGATAGTGAGGTAAAAGAGGAATATAAACAAGTATTAGATAATAAGATCAAAGTGATAGCTATAGGAGGAAACGTAAAAAATATATAGAAAGAAATAAAAGGGATGTACATGATACAGCAATACAGACTATAGGTAAGAAAAAAGTAGAAGCAAGAAAACCCCGAATAACAAAGGAGATATTAGGTTCAATAGAGAATAGAAGAAAGCTTAAACCTTTCAGAGAATTGGATAGGTAAAATAAGCAAAAATATAATACAGTTAGAAATAAGATAGTACATGAGTGTAGATAAGCTAGAAATAAATGGATGGAGGAGAATTGTAAGGGAATACAAGATAATTTGAGAGTAGGTAAGACAGACAGGGCAGTTAAAAAGTTTTTTTGGGGAAGATAGGAAAAAATATAATGGTATTAAAGATGAGAATAATGAGCTTCTAATAAATAAAATTGAGGTAGCAGATAGATGGAAAAATATTTAGAAGATTTATATAAGGGAGACGATATGGATGAGTTAGAGAAGGACCAAGAAGAGGATGTAGCAATAGGGTTGTCAATATTAAGAGAGGAATTTGATAGAGCTGTTAGGTGTCTTAAACTAAATAAAATGCCGGAGATAGACTATATACCTGCAGAATTAATAAAATATGCAAATCAGAAAACTTTAGACATTATATGAAGTAGTAAAAATGATATATGACACAGGTGAGGTCCCAATAGATTTTGAAAAAAATATCCCAACTCCAAAAAAGTCAGGAGCTGATAAGTGTGAGAATTTTAGAATGGTTAGTTTAACTTCCCACGCTTCCAAAATACTAACAATAATAATTAAAAATAGAGTACAAGCTTTAACTGAGAATTATTTAGGCGAAGACCAATATGGTTTTCGTAAAGACCGATGGACTAGAGAACTGATATTAATGATTAGGGTAATTATCGAAAAAAGGTTACAAAAAAATAAAGACTCATTTCGTGTTTGTAGATTTAGAAAAAGCATTTGATAGGGTTAATTGGATTGTTATGTTCAGGGTTTTGCGAAAAATAGAAATTTCTCATACGGATAGAAAAATTATTTACAGTCTATATAAAACCAAAGCGTAGTAATTAGATTTGATGAAATAGAAAAGCAAGCTAAGATTAGAAATGGTGTTAGACAGGGCTGTATACTATTTTCCTTGATTTTTAATGTTTATATTGGGGAAACTTTAAACTTAGCTAGAGAGAGATAGGTATTAGTGTACAGGGACAGAAAATAGACATGCTACATTTTGTAGATGATATAGCCATTATAGCAGAGTCTAGAAAAGAGTTAGGAGAGTTTTTAAATATTTTAGTACTACAGAGTGTGGACTGGTCAGGAGTTAGGTTAGCTAGTGTTGTCCGGAGTTAGGTTAGGTTAGTACCATAGTATGAGAATTAACTCACGAAAGACAAATATAATAAATAAGTTACAGCCTAGTTCTAAACCAAAATAAAAAATAGATAATACCGAGTTAGAGGAGGTAGATGAATTTTGCTATTTACGTAGTACAATTACAAAGGACGGACTTAGCAGAAGGGATGTAGTAGCTAGAATAGCTCAAGCTAGAAAAATGTTTTTAAAAAAGAAGGACTTACTAATAGTATTAGTTTAGATAATAGAAAAGTTTCTTAAAGTCATACGTTTGGAGCGTTCTATTATATGGTCTGAGACTTGGACAATTAAAGAGGTAGTTAAGAAAAAGGTAGACGCTTTTGAAACTTGGTGTTATAGGAGAACGTTAAAAATTAGTTGGACAGATAAAGTAACAAGGAAGCGTATAGAAGGATAGGTGAGGAACCCTGTATGTGAAAACAAAGATCAGTTAAGACATGAGGGACTATTTAGTAAGGTCTTAGATTAGAGACTACCAAATAAAAATAGAGTAGGAACACCTAGACAAAGCTATATTAGTCAAATTATTAGAAGTTTAGGTTGTGAAGGGCAATGTAGACCTTTCGTTCAGAATAGAAAAGAATTTAGAGCTGCGTCAAACCAACCTTAAGTAAGTTTGAAAACAAAATAAAAAATAAATAAATAAAAATCAGTTAACTAAATGTCACCATGACATATCTCATAATTAGTTAGTGGTCTGGCATGTTGGCAGCAATTCGTTGCTTAAGCCTTTTCATAACATATAATTTAACACTTTTCCTTTTTTGGAGGGGATAACCAGGTATAGCTCTTGCAATTTCTAAACTGACTTCGTCATCAATATTTGTGATGTCATATATTGGCGCCATTGCCACTATAAAAATAGCAATTCCTCGTATCTACAATGAAGCTATCGGTACAATATAGATTTTGCAAGTATTTAGTAATTGGTGACGGAATGTGGTTTGTTACTTTTTAAAAAGTAACTTGTAAAATGATTTTATACTGACAAAATTGTAGTATAAGTCGTTTAGCTTAATAATTAATGTTATAATGTGGGAATTTGTACTGGTGAGCATATTTTAAATATAATTGAATGTTTTTAATGTGTTATATATTTTTAATTAAATAGCAACACGCATGTTATACTGGGCATGGAATAATAGCCACCAATAATCAAGACTTCCACAAGTTATGTTTATTAAACTGAAGTAAGAGGAGGAACAGATGAAAATTTGTTTTTAAGGTTTGCCGGATGTTAAACAACTGAACACAATATTGTGAAAACTAGCTAGTGTTTGGGTACTGTTGAAATTGCTAGATTTAGAAACTACTGATAATGTGTTTTCAGGAGCGATGCAGATACCTTAAATGATATTGCAGATAGAATTGTGGCAGCATTTCTAACAGAAATTAAGGTACTTTTCATGTTAAATCTATAATTTTGTTTTGCTAAATGACACATGATTATGTTGTAGGAAACATACTATTGTAAAAAAAGAAAAAATACCGGTGGGAAAATTCATACTATAGTGTCAGGATAACCAGTATATAAATGCTACAACACAAAAAAGAAATTGAAAAAGCCCATTGTCATGATAAATCAAATTGAAGATACGCCAGGTAACAATCTCAAAATCATAACAAATATTATATTTTCTTAAAGATAATTGTGACGAACTGTTGTTATGGTTAAGAAATAGTGTAGAACCCTGGGCACAGGTCGACGAATATTGGACTAAAACATCTAAAATGTGTCTAAAGCAACTGTGAGATTTTTCTGAAGAAAAAATTTCGTTTTATTTAAAGGATATCCATCTTTAAAAGGAACGATGGGCTATTTATTATTGAAAATCGACTTCCAAATATTAAAGTACTTATTAAAAATTTGATATTTAGTAATAGAAATTCTATTTCGTTTTGTATTTATTTATTATACAGAAAGTTAAACATATGTATTAATACATAATAAACTAAATACCAATAATTAATTAATTTACAAACATCAATGTGTCTATCCTGTAAAAAATTTCTTTCTTTAAATTCCCTAAGGTTCTATAAATTTGTGTTGATAAGATGTCACTGCAGTCTGAATCCCAATTGCTGTCGTCGCTATCTTCATTTACATCAATGACCAACAGTGCTACATCCTTTGTATCAAACTGAATTTCGCGATTCCACCATTGTTTAATGATTGTTTCTGTGTGTTGTACAGAATCTGCCCAAACTTGAGGTGTTACGGTCACACTAATGCTTTGTGCCACATTGCCATACAGTTTTCTATAGATCTGCCATCCCTACCAAAGTGACGATTAAAATAATTTTTAGCAATACCCCAAATCAGTTCAATTGGATTAAAAATACAATGGTAGGGAGGCAGTCTTAGTACCTTATGGCCATACTGTTCAGCTAAACGATCAATTTTAAAAATTTTGGGTGGTTTATCCCTACAATTTGGAGAAATATGTTAGTCAGCTACAAAGAATACCACATTTTCTACTTACATTGCAACCACATGTAGCAGTTCACTTTTTAAAGATGCTAATTCAAAACGGATTCCATTTCTACTAAGTCATTCTGCTATTTCTGTTTTCTTCCACGAAGTCTTTGGTATTTTTTCTTCTGTAGTACTGTGATACGAAGCATTATCCAGGACAATTACAGATGATGTTTCTAAATTTTTTGGTAGTTGATTTTCAAACCAACGTAAAAAATTATCATTCATTTTGCCATGATAATCTTAATTTTTTGCTGATGAACTAAAGACCATTTCACTACCATCAATAAAACCATCTGCATTGCCTGCATGCAACAGTATGTACCTAAAATGCAGAATTACTTCATGCATTCACATTATCAAATGTAAATCTCACTAACCTTTTTTTGTCAACTCTTGTACTTTTTACACTTTTCAGATTGTTATCTTGCCAAGAACCATTGTTTCATCCATGTTTCATCCAAAAAAACAAATTGATACAAGTTTTGCTGTTTGACTTGTGTATAAGTTTTCAGAAATTGTACTCTTCTATTGACAACATCGGGTAACTCCATAAGTCCCTATCTTGGATTATCTTGTTTCCACTTAAAACCCATACTATTTAGAACTGTATTCAACGATCTTTCGCTACCCTTAAACAGCCCAGCGTGTATTACCTTTGGCCACAAAATTTTGAAAGAAATATGCTCGCCTAAAATTATTTACTGTTACATAAACAATTTCAAAATTAATAAAATTTACTCACGATTTTCATACATTCTGTAAATTAAATTACGAATACTACTTTTAGTAAATTGGTCAACTTCAGAAATAGGTTTTTTGTGAACTCGTTTCTTGGAAGTCAAGGGTTCATTTTTTTTTTAACTTCTTCTGACAAAGCAGTGACTGTGGACAAATATTGATATTTAAAGCCGCTGCTACACGCTAAAATAGTATTAATGAACTACAAATTGAAGTAAATAATTAATTTACCTCGCGAACTGCCGTCAAAGGAATAAATGGACCACCGTTATCTCGTTCTTATTCAAAAAACGCTATCAAATTAGCTACAAGTATCTTTCATCTGCTTCCTAAACGTTAACCGGACGTGGTTTATTCACCCAAACAAAAATAACGCTAGTTTGTTCTGTAAAGAACAATCTTAAATGCAAGCAAAATGCGGGATAAAAACTACGCAAGAGGTTAATGACATGAAATAAGAACGCCAACGAAAATGTAACATAACCAATACAAGTAATATTAGTTGTCAACAAATGTCCCAAATGAAGGCGGCAACATTGCAAAATTTGCAAACCGAGAAGAAACTTTTTTCTGGAGTTAGAATAAGACAACAATATCATTTGTAGTTGATATAGCGTGACGTCATTTGTGACGAAAATCGATTTAGAAATTGGAAGGACTATAATATTTCATTTCCTTATAAATGGGAATCATGTAAACATAGAGTTCTTTAACAACCAACAGGTTGTTAATATTTATGTGGAGCCAGGTAAATAAGAAAATGATAGAAGAGTCGGTAGAGTATGAGACTCTTAATCTCAGGGTCGTGGGTTCGAGCTCCACGTTGGGCGCCACTATTATAGCCCCGTCGTGCGAGTACGCTTTCGTCACACAATATTCAAATTATTGCAACACAATAAAAGTTATACTAATTTTAAAGAAACCTCCAAGGGGTACTTACGTAAACATGTAGGGCGACTCCAGCGCTACTCCATGATGACAGGCTCCGTTAATCTTTCGGGCGTGGGTAATCGTTGACCCAGTCGAATACAAATTCAGTTTGTCTTCTTTCTATTTGTAGGTAAAAGTACGGTAAGGAAGACAGGTAGAGGTACAGTAATTTGGTATAACAGGAAACCTACATAACAAAAAAGACACGATAAGACACAAGATAACTACATTTGTTCGCGTCTCGATCACCAGTCCAGACACGTATGTCCCAGAAATCACCACCAACCTTATTCGCACACCGCGTCGGCGCAATCTCGCGCAACGCCCTCTCTAAAGTGACGGAAATACGCGTAAGTCTTTTTAAATTCTTGGCGCGAAATTCTTACAAATTAAAACTAAATAAAAAATGTTTAGTGCCGATTTCGGTACGTAACAATACCTAGACCAAGCTATATTAGTCAAATTATTAGAAAATTAGGTTGTGAAGGGTATGTAGAACTTTTTAGATTAGCACAGAATAGAAAAGAAGTTAGAGCTACGTCAAACCGACTTAAGTAAGGTCGAAAACAAAATGATGATGAAATATTTCCTAATGTAGTGTTGAGTTGTGGTTTTCACTATTGAACTCAATTATATTTGATTATACCATTATATTCAAAGTATTGCATTTTACATTTATAAGGTTGTGCTTTGAACATTGCTTTCCAGTAAGATTTCTGCATTATGAATGATATAAGTTATTAACAACACTTAAAATATTAAAAGTGTATCATGTGTATATCCAATCTGAGAATGTCTTAATAAATATTCTTGTAACAGACCCACCCTTTTTGATTGCTCAACAATTTATTCGACTGACTGTACCAAATATGTATCTTTATATTGTAGCTTATTTTTATATGTTAAGGTGTGACCTCGAAAGGTTGTGCGATTTTTCTGTCGATAGGTAATTGAAAAGCGGGGGTAGTATGATGACACTCAAGTGGTTTGCACATGCTGTATACGAGATATGTTAAGTGCTGGCGGTACGGAACTACCTTATCGATTATATTTGTGCAAGAGAGAGACTTGTTGCTGGCACTTGAAGTACCCATAGTGGATTTCAACCTCTGTTGCACAGCTAAGAGATCGGTCGCACATCTAAATTTTATGAGATCGATCGTGGTACGGTCTTCCAGGTTGGGTATTCACAGGTATGTGTTCTTTTAACCTAGTTTCTAAGTTGAAAATCTCACTTATCCTTAGTTTGATTGTCTGAGGTAAAAGACAGATAGTAATCGTGGTCTTCACAAAATCAAGGACAAACTCTAGAGAGATTTTTTTTAGATGTGACTCTGTATTGTTTTCGAATACAATTTGACTGTTTATCTCTGCTATATTCAATAAAGAAAAAATATTATCAGTGGCCATCTTGCACTTTTTCTTGAAACAGAATAACTTTGTTTCATTTCAACTACCTTATTTACGCCTCCTTTCGTTTTGTTGTATCACGTTATTATATGTGGTTTTCTCTTTTCTCCTGTAGCTACATCAATGTTGTTGGCACTATTGCCAACATGGATACTTGACAAAGGTATAACAATTTTCCTTCTCTGCACTACATATAAAAGTAAAGTAGCTTAATCAGAAAAACCAAATAAATGTATTGGTGTGTCCATTTCTTGTGACATTTCTTTCTTTTTGTTTTGTATAATACCAACTATGGTACTATTCCGATAGAGATGATTTCAACAAGGAACAGATTTTAACCAATTATCTATCATCACCTTCCGACCTGCACCATTGGCAAAATAAGGCGCTGAACAACATCAAAGGCATTATTACTAACGACAAAAGGATCATCTGGTTGTTTTCCTACATAAACTTCTATTATCAGTGTGTAATATCTGTAGGCATCCACTGGAGAAAATATTGTTATACCATACCTAGCTGGTTTATTTTTTATATATTGTCGGATGCTGCATCTCCTTCTAAATGCTTAAGCATTTTATAAATTGTTGTATACTCTCCAATAATATAGTTTGTTTTGCAATTACTGACAAATTCTTCAAATACCCATCTAATTGGAGCCAATTTACCATATTTTCTTCTTTCTACATGATCGAGAATGTCATCAAAACGTAAACACCGAAGCAAAAATTCAATCTTTCAATGACATTACATTTTGAAACATTTCTAGCCCAGATCCATCAATGGCCCATAAATAGGCAACATTTGCGTGACATTCAAAATACTCTTGCCGAGTATAGCAAACCAAAGTATATTGAAATAAAATAAATTACAAAGCTAGTGTGCAAAAGTAGTAAATGGTTCAACATACCGCCTGGTTAAAGTGATTGATTACTTTCTAGATATTCTTGCACAGTGTAATAACATATATCAAGCAGCAAGGCTTGGAAATTCTAAACTGCTCAAACTTTGTTTTGCATGTAAATGGCGATATAAAGTCAAAGCAGTGGTAAGAGTCATGTGATGAAAATTTGAATCGTCTATTTACTTAAAAATAACATTTAACTTTAGGTGTATTGAAATATAAATTGAATTTGCATTTTTAATTTTTTTAATTGTTCCCTTTTAATCACGGTATCAAGTAACAGAGAGTGCTTTAAGGTTCTGATGCTCTTCCTTTCACTTTTCTTCTATCTTTAATCGCTTGCATTTAAATTCTGCAATTTCCAAACGTTTATCCAGCAGTTTATTCTATTTTTTGGAAATTTCTGATGTAGTGAGTGATTTCACTACTGTTGCAGGCAGGTCTTCTGCTCGAGCAAAAGCTTTTCTAAAACAATACATAAATACAAAAACTCAATATAAATATTATATTCAGAATACAATAGATTTCCGGAGAGAACTGCTTATAGGAGTCTTCAACAGAAGTGGTATAGAATGCCTCCAGTCTTAGTATTATTCCTAAGCACAAATATACATTTTTCTTACCAAAGCATAGTAAACAAACCCGAGTTGATGAACCACCACAAGCATCCACCTCAGCTACTTTATCATAATTAACATCCTCTATCTGATTTAATATATAATTTACAAATAATTTCTATAAATGCATGTATAATACCAGTTAACTAGCATTCCTTCATTTCATGGCGATTACTTTATGAATATCTTTCTTCCTATTTTTTAGAACTTCGAGTCAACACTTATGTAATGACCATCAGGACATGATGAATTTAAACTACCTTTCAATTCTTTCCACATCTTTTGCTTCTCATCGTTTGCATCAGCGTCAGGCTTTTAATTTTCCTTAAAATTTCTGTATTTGTTTATTAAGCTTAATAATAATTGCCTTTTCGTACCAGAGAATTTTGATACGAATTTTAATCTTGCTAGCCTCACGTTGGATGCCAGTGATACGAATTTTGTAGTTTTTATTATGGTGGGCGCTAGCGAAACTTATTTTTCTAAATGGGCGCCAGTGAACCAAAATCTTCCGACATAGCTAGGGGTCTATTTCTGGGTAGAGCAATAAGAAGTGGGTGGTAAGTCGAATTTTGTTTGCAAACCAAAGCTAAACTAAGTTAAATAGGCGCCACCAAGTCCTGAGATAATCACGATAATAGCAAAGCACAATTCTAAGGGCGGACGTGGAAACCCAAAGATAAAACAATCACCTTCGTTAACAAAAACCGGTCTTATGAAAATAAGACACAGTTCCTGTAAGAAATTACAAAGATTAAATAAAATAAAATGTAGAACATCATTTGTGTCCTATAAAAGTATCAAAAATTAAAAAAATGTATATCCAATATGATATTGGCACAAAATTATTACTCAAACATTCTACCTTTATGTTATCAGATTTGATCGCATTTGACCAAAATAAAAGTCTCAAAGTTTAACTAATTGTTTACTAAAAAAAACTCTCTTTTAAAATTTCAAAATTTTTTAACAGGTAAAAAAAAATTTCATCAATAACATCTATAACAAAGTCGAGATTTTGGCTTTTTAAAGCAAAAGACTGCTTTTCAAACATAAACTTGCTTTAAACATTTGATTAAAATAATTTGTAATCACAATACACTGAATTAACGCTTCTAACCTGGGCAGATCTTTTCAGGTGGATTACAGTTTCTAAATTATTACGCAGCGTGTATTTAAATTTTCATATTTAGATTTTATAATTTATCTGTAAATAAAAGCTAATTACAAGATTGAAGAATGTTTTATTTAAATTTTATGACAGCTGCACGAAGCATCTGCTTTCACCGCAACATCTGCCAACTGTGCTACAACACAAAAAGTATGACGTTGAAAATATACCTTGAAATCTATCTGAGGTTCAAATGGAACAAAGCTTGTAATTATATAAACCTAACTTGACAAAATTTCGTTCTACGACTTGTAAAACCAGTTCAACAATAATTGAGAATTAACAGATTCTATGTTCGTCAACATAATAGCAACTTTTCGTGCTTTTTATATGATAGTCTGTTTATCAAATGTTTACGACATTCAAAACACATGCAAAAATTTCTTATATATAATAACGAACCGAATTGCCTCTGTTCTCCAAAACAAATCTGGACGGAAATTCATAAGCTCCAAACAATGTTACAAGCCATTTCTAACTTGGGACGACTGCAATCAAAACCAACATCTTCACTCGTACTTTATTTATCATTCTTCGATGGCGAATTCCTCGTTGACGCGCTAAATAAATGAAACCAAATTAAATTAGTTCGTGAAATGTATAATTTACCAATCGTTAGTAGAAGTTATCAAAGTGGTTTCAGGTCTAACACGACCTGACCCGCTTACATTAGTAATTTAGCCGAAGGTCGTATGCCTCTAGCCGGGAATACATCTTGATAAGGCGGTTGCTAGCGGGCCACTAACCCGACAAAGCGAGAACCGAATGATAGCGACGTTAGAGGTGGGGAAATACGAAAGAAACAGCTAGAGATGCTTGACGAAGTAACCTTATGTCAGACAGATATTTTAATATGAGAAGATTAATAAAGAATAAGGCACGTTTAGCGCATTATCCTCGTAATTCAATGCGAATAATTATTGCTCAAATTAAACATGTTACAATTTTCTTCATGCAAATTGTGTTACGTGCCGAAATCGGCCGTAAACATTCATATAGTTTTAATATGCGGGAATTTCGCGCCATAAATTTGAAAGACTTGTTGCGCGTATTTCCGTCACTTCAGAAGTGGCTGCGCGAATTTCGCGCCGACGCGTGTGGACGAGAGAGGAGTGGGAAATTTCCGGGAGACGCCGGGACTTGCCTTTGAAACACGAACAAGAGTGGTTGTGTCTCATCTTATCTTCTCTTTTTGGGTTATGTAGGTCCCTTTTTTTGCCTTTTTTGATTATCGTTCCCTATAAACCCGTTCCTGTCGTTTCCTACATATAGAAAGAAGACCAACGAATTTGGACGCAACCTGGCCTAACAGCAGCCCACGACCCGAGATACATTAACGAATTCACGGAGCCCCGCAGCCGCCATCATGAAATAATCCTAAAGGAAATATGTATTGTAATAATTTGCATATTGTGTGACGTCATTGACAAATGGGCGCGCTAATTTCCATACTATGTATTATCGTTACCAATTGTCTTTTGTGTCGCTTGTGCCGCGTCGGCGGGACTGTAATAATTTGTAGTGTAAAAAATTAGATACTTATTAAAAGCTTGAATATACTATAAATTTTCCTGATTTTCCATTTCTAGAAATAATTTGAATAATTTTCATGGCACAACAACTACACATACCACAATCATAACCTACTTTCACTTGACAGTTCAATAAACAGTTAAATCAAGCGACAAAGTCACTAAAATCACTAGATTCTGCGTTGTTGTCATTAATGGAACGAGTTGAAATATTTTATATACAACGCGTTTAAAGCTCGATAACGTTAATCTCTACTGCGTATAAAGTTAAATTTACATGAGCGTTAAACTTTTCAGGGTGACAAATGCTTGAATTATAATTTAGCACTTACCTGTGGTATCTTGCTCCTGATTCGGTCTTTTTAAATTCTCAGGGATGTTGCGGGCGATGTCATGGTGTTTGCCTGGCTATAACCCTCTTTGACGAAGCATTGATAAGAATGGAAGGAAAAGAAGGTCGGTAGTCGAGTCCTTTGTTTCTACACATTCGCTCCCATGAAACCTACTTCCTTTCCTAGAGAGGTTAAAGTTCTCTGATGCTGATGTGGGTACAGCTGCGTGTAAGACTTGAGAAGTGAACTTTTTGATCTTTTTCCGATTACAAACGATAAGTCAATGACTGGACTTTTGTGAGAACTAAAACTTGCGTGGTTTTCACTTGACGCTTGCACTAAAACATAATACTGAGAATTTTTCTGTGCGGAATTTAAAAATTCCCTGAACCCAACTAATACAATAAAAGTTAAACCTTTCCAAAAGAAGCGCAAGTATTAATTTCATACGAATTGTTATGTTCTGTCGCTGTAATTAAAATTTGGTACATAGTTAATTTAAAATTGCATATCCAGTACTGTTTCCACATTTATTTGGGCGTGTTATTGAATCTATCAGCCTTTGTCAATGATTGCTTATTCATCATCCCATAGAATTTATGTTAAATATTCAGCTATAAGATTTAAGATACTTCAAATTTATTTTATGTTAGCCAAAAAATTTGCGATTATTATCAGGAACGAAGTTAAATGTATTTAATGATAACGTCCTACACCTCGGATTTTATTATTACAAAGTATTGAAATTAATTTTGGTTATTAAATGTTAAATATATGCATTTCTTGAAAACGTTTAAATACGTGGTTTTTCAATTGTTAAAGCATTTGTTTAGGAAATATTACGTTCATTTAGCGACATGGTTTATCAAATGGGTTTTCTGTTATCAGTTCTTGTTGGATTTGGAGTTTTTAATGTGGATTATTCAATTCAATTGAATCTGATTTGTTGGTACGAGCGATCTCGGATGATTCTTTTTTTTAAAAAGCTTATGTTTGTTTGTTGACATGATATAATGTGTGAGGGAACACATATATCTGCTTTGAATGGATTCTGTCGATTGCTAACTTATAGTGAAAACTTGACAAATATCCAATTTTCTTTAATACAGAAGATATACCAGCTACTCATAACTGAGGATCCATGATAATTTCTGCACTGTGCTATGTGTGGTTTGACTGAAGACGTTGAAATAACATCATTGCCAGGTAAGCTGGACATTGAAATATTCTTGAGGTGGTCTTGGAGGCAAATACAGAACGTCATGCTCTGCTATATGATTGGATTACCTTTGTTATGGTTTTCAGGTATTGAGATAGATTTTCCTCCGTTGGGACCGTTGGAATGTGCATATGGCAACCACTATTTTTGGGGGGGTATTTAGTAATAATAGATTTGCATTGACTTTATACAATTTTTCTCTTAGTTGTTTTTTTAGGGTTACTTTCCTGTTTGGAAAATTTATGTAGAAACAATCAAGTAAGATCTAATTACTTTGACTTCGTGCTAATGACAACGACTGCTTTTATTGTTATGGTTTAGATGTAATTTGTTTTACATAATTTACATTTCAGCTGGTAGCAATTGCTGTGTCCACTATTATATTAAAGTTGTTTTTCTTTCCAGGAGACGTGCACACCGAGTAAGTACTTAGTTTGTCTAACCTGTTTTTAAAGGAATATTTAAATACTATAACAACTAAACGACCGAAAACGGTCCACTATATATTTGCATGATTTTTATTCGATGATTAAAAAAAGGTATTATTTTATTTTAGCAGAGATTTTGTTATGCTATGTATATCCTCTGGAATATTTTGGATGAATGTTGTTTTCTTTGTAGGCTGATTTTCCTTTTTATAACTTTTTTTTTTAAATTCTATAAATAAAAACATTCTGTTTCGAGGTTTCCTTTTTCTTTCTGTATGACCCATGTCACTCTTACGTGCCGAAATCGTCCGTAAACATTTCGAATTTTAGTTTTAATTTGTAAGGATTTCGCGCCAATAATTTTGAAAAGACGTGTATGTATTTCCGTCACTTCAGACAGTGCGTTTGCGCGAGATTGTGCCCACGCGGAGTGCCAAGAAGGGTGGTGGTGATTTCCAGGGAGACGTGTAGAGACTGGTGACCGAGACGCCAACGAATGTAATTATCTTTGTGTCTTATCGTGTCTTTTTTTTTAGATGTAGGTTTCCTCCCATTTATACCAATTATCGTTCCTCTTACCCGTTTCCTGTGGTTCCGTTAATAAATAGGAAGAAGACAAATTTAATTTGGTTTCAACCGGGCTCAACGAATACCCACGCCCGAAAGATCAACGGAGCCCCGCTGCCGCCATTATGGAGTAATACTGTGAGAAGCCCTACAGTTTACGTGAGTACCTTTTGGTTTTCCTTATAATTAATATAACCATTGTTAGTTAGTATGTGATTATAATTTGAACATTTATATAACATAATACCCTATTTGTGCGTCATTTGGCAAATATTAATTTGTACTGCCAACTGACGTAGAGGCTCGTGTACCGCACCGGCGGGGGTATACTAGTGGCGCATTCCAACGTAGATTAGGTTGAAAAAATTTCTTTTCTTATCTTCCTATATCTTAGAATGTATTAATTAACTATATCTGTTAACTTAGAAAATTTAAAGTGGTAACACTGTATGTTACTATAATGAAATGACAGTTGCTATGCTAATTTGGCATGAGCTGCCATATTGATAGTGATTTTTGTGTATTCTTTTTATAAATATATTGCAAATCCAATTAATTCTTGTAACATTATAAAAATAGTGTTTCTAATTTAAATTCTTTTAGATAATGACCTAATTTATTTACCAGGAAACTGGAATACCTTTTGAAAGGTGTTAAATCAACATAACCTTACTTAAACGTGTTTGGATTACATAAGTTTTTCCTGTTAGTACATTAGTTATAAAATAAATTACAATTACCTCTATTTATCATTCTTTATGAGTCAAATCTCCTTAAAAAAAATACAGTAAAATCAATTAAATAAACACTATAAACCTCAGGTGTTTTTAGTATTTTCAGATCAATTTTTCAACACATATAATATTGTATTTTTCTATGATTTTTAGTGTCTCTTTATAACCTAAATAATCAATTATAAATTACAATTACCTTCATACAGAAAATTCCTTCTCGAAATATAGATTTTGTAATTAACTTAGTTTTTAGCATATCTTCTATCTTTTAAAACGTTATAGTAACGTAATTTCGTTATACCTGTTCCCTTAAACACTATCTTACTCTGATATCGCCCTAAAAGTGTTTTCTTAGTAATTTAAACAACTATAACCTACAGATCCCTTTTTAAAGAAATTTTTATCTTCAAATACAGCTAACGCAATTATCTAAGTATATCTTTTACCTTTTAGAACACTATAATAACTCGATTTCGTTATATCTGCCTCTCTAACCACTACAATAATGAAGTTGTTGATAACGTTTTGTATTTAAGCTCATTTACGATAGTTATTGATAAATCCCGCGATATCAAAAGAATATTTTAATAATTTGGAATACTGTTTTCTCTATATATGTATCGTAGAATATTTCTTTTGTGTAGCGAGTATGATTTTGTTTTGATAACATATTTTTTAGATATATCGATATTCCAACGCAGCATTTTAAGATCTATTTGGTCTAGGCAAGATTTTTCTTCCAAGTTGGTCGCGCAGCTGTATGTAAGTGTAGACGAAACTCATCAAGAGTTGGTCGCTCAGCATTACTTGTCTAAACGAGACTTCGGAGGTAAGTTTGTCGCTCTAGCAATTTGTGAATCATTTTTTTAAGAATGATGTTGGAATTTTTCTTCATTAGTCTAGGTGAAGCTTAAACGAGAGCTTATCATACTAGCAAATATATGTGTTACAAAATATCTTTTCGTTCTTCAACAATTTTATCAGTAAATCGAGTTTTAATTACTGTTGTCTCTTCACATATCGATTTAAACCTCACTAGATGGCATAAAATTATCTTTAAAACCGTTCAACCCTACGTACATCCAAAATTTTTTCACGTTTTTTTTTTCTTAGCGATTTACCGAATGTTTTTTGTCCTTACTATCAATTAGTTAACTTTAATAACTTATTCCTTCTCTTATACAGCGCCTACCGTTTATACGTTTAACTTATTTACCTTAAACTAGCTATATTCTTTTTGCTTCTGGTTGACTTTTCCTTGAATTTATCGTTAGTCATATATCCGTTTATTATCTAGATCCTCCAGTATAACTCTGTCGTTTCATTCAATTAATCCTCGCACCTTTCCTACTGCATATTATTTTGTTTTTAGTATTTATCTTACATCGTTTAATTGTGTGGTAATTGTCGTAACTTTGGTTGTAATAACTCATTGAATTTTTATGATTGGTTTTAGCTGATGTTAGAGTGGATGCTTTCTTCTTTGGGCCGAAATCGGCCACAAACATTTCAAATTTTATTTTTAATTTGTAGGGATTTCGCGCCAATAATTTTGAAAAGACGTGTGTGTATTTCCGTCACTTCAGACAGTGCGTTTGCGCGAGATTGCGTCGACACGGAGTTGTAAGAAGGGTGGTGGTGATTTCCGGGTAGACGTGTAGAGACTGGTGACCGAGACGCCAACGAATGTAGTTATCTTTGTGTCTTATCGCGTCTTTTTTTTTAGATGTAGGTTTCCTCCCATTTCTATCAATTATCGTTCCTCTTACCCGTTTCCTGTGGTTCCGTTAATAAATAGAAAGAAGACAAATTTAATTTGGTTTCAACCGGACCCAACGAATACCTACGCCCGAAAGATCAACGGAGCCCCGCTGCCGCCATCATGGAGTAGTGCTGTGAGAAGCCCTACAGTTTACGTGAGTAGCCTTTTGGGGTTTCCTTAAAATCAGTATAACTTTTTTATTATATTGTAATAATTCGAACATTGATATGACGTAGTTTCTTGTTTGCACATCATTTTTACAATTATTTAACATTGCTACCAACTGACTGTAGTGGCTCGCGTACCGCACCGGCGGGGGTATAATAACTCTACGATGTTTTTAGCTAGCACGGCATTAATTCGTCTGATTCCCCCCTTTTTTGTTGCAGTACTCGGTGCAGGCTATTGTTACTTTGCTTACTGTACTTTATTTTTCTCTTGTCCGCACGGATTACCTTAACAGAATGTCCCGAACAATGTACAGTGCAATGAAACTAGATATGTAAAAATAAGAAAATTTAAGTATTACTTACTAAAGATATTCTTATGTATATTTCTGTGCAAACCGCCCATAGAAACTCGGATGAACTTAGAATGTAAGGTCATGTTACAAAACAGTTTTGTGCTTTTGCTGATTGTTGTCATATGATAGGAAGTTCCTATTAAGTTTTTATCGGAATGACATTGGTTATTTTAAGATGGTCATGGACAGGCTGTATCCGAAAATGGAGATATAATACTAAAGGATGTCATTATCATCATTAGGTCTTCAGTCCTGAAACTGGTTAGACGCATACCATCATTGTTTCCTATTCTGAACTAACCTACAGTTTTCCCTGAAATTTGCACAGTTTGCATCTATCACTATCTGATCTAGGTCTGCATCCACCTCTTTTTTCCTATTTCTGCTTGTTATATATCCCATACTATTCCCCAAAAATGCCTTAGAACGTATTCTGCCTTTCTATTTCTCCTATTCCTTCTTCCAAAAATATCCTTGTTCCCCTACTGTTTCTATAACCTATTTGTTATTACCTTTGTCTGTCCATCCTCATACATCTGAAGCACGGCATTTCAAAGGCTGTTACTGTTCTTCTGTATGCTTTTCAGGCTGCCCGTATTTCATAGGCATACTGTCTGTGCTGTGCTCCACGCATATGCTTTCAACAACTTTTTGTTCTATGTTTGTTGTCTTTCATCATAGGCGCTGTTCTTTCTTGCTAGATGCAGTTCGGTCCCCTTCTATTGTTTTACAATTATATACCGTATTTCTCCAACAAGGGGGGGGGGGCATCCGTGGCATAGTGGTATGTGTGTGACTACTACGCCTAAGGTCATGGGTTCGAATCCCGACACGGTCCGCTTGAAAAATGTTAAACGAGCATTTTTCACAAAAATACACCCTTGTTCGGATGAGAGGTAAAATGTAGGTCCTGTGTGCGAGTGTTGTCACGCACGTTGAACATCCCTACCTTGCTTGGAACAGCAAGGGTTTGGCAAAATTCCAAATTTTCCAGGTAAAAAAAACTCGCTTTCTGGCCAGTGTAGTACCTTTGGGTGGAGCATTGGAAAATCACATGTAAGGTTGTGAAGGGGAGGGGGGAAGCAGCCTGTGGCTGCCAAGTTCCCTCTGCACTTGAACATGTACCGATTTAATATTTTTTTCAATATATCTTTTCGCACAGTCAACATTTATTGCAGATATTTCACAACCATATTGTTTATAATCATCATCAGATTTATCTACGCTTAGGTTTTCGTCGTTGGGTTTTCCGTCTCAAAACTGGTTGGACATGTACCTGCACTTATTTATTTTCTAAACTAGCCTACATACTTCCCTGAAATTCTCACACAGAAAATACTGCTTGGTTCCCCTTCTATTGTTTTCGAATTTTATGCCCTATTTTACTGAGATTCATTGAAGGGGGTTAAGCAGCCTCTGGCTGCCAAGATCCCCCAACACTTAGACATTTGCCGAAATAATAGTTTTCCAGTAAATGCTTTCATGCAATTACCATTATTCGAGAAAATTGCCCACCCAATACATGTAGTTGTTTATAATAATCATCACGTTTAAGTGCAGTTACTTTCTTCGTCATTAATTTATCCATCTCGGAACTGGTTGGATGTGTACCTCCATTGATTTCTATTCTGAGCTAGCCTACACATTTCCCTGAAACTCCTACAGCCTACATCTTTCATTATCTGTGTGCAGTAGTCTAACCTAGGTCTACCTCTTCTCTTTTTTCCTATCTCTGCTTCTAGTATATTCCGCACTATTCCCTCATGCCGTAGTATGTGGCCTATCATCCTATCTCTCCTATTTTTTACCGTTTTCCACATATTTCTTTCTTCCCCTACCATTTTTAGTACCTCTTTGTTCTTAACTTTGTCTGTCCACGATATCTTCATCATACGTCTGTAGCACCACATTTCAAAGGCTTCTACCTTTTTCTTGTCCGCTTCTCCTACTGTCCATGCTTCACAGCCGTACAGTGCTGTGCCCCATACATTTGTTTTAAGCAATCTTTTTCTTGTTTTTATGTTTGTTGTCTTTGAACACAGTAGTTGCTTTTTCTTGTTAAACGTGCTAATCTTTGTTTTATATCTTTTGTGCTTTTCCCATCTTGCGTTATTTGGCTTCCTAGGTAGAAGAAATCCTTAACCTCTTGTAAGTTTGCGTTACATATTTGTATTCTTGTTTTTGATTTATTTTCCCCTCTGCATACTAGTACTTTAGTTTTATTTTTGTTAATTTTCATACCGTATCTCTCTGTTAAAACCGTTTTCATTTCATTAAGAGCAGCTTCTAACACTTCCTTGCTAGATGCTAATACTGCTATATCATCTGTAAATCTAAGCATAGTAATTCCAAATGTCTTCCTGCATTTGACAGTATTCATTGCCTCTTCAATGTACAAGTTAAAAATTAATGGGGATAGGGCACGTCCCTGTCTCACCCCTTTCCTAATGTTTACTTCTCTACGTTCCTGCTCCAATTCTATTACTGCTGTTTGCTCTTTGTATAAGCTATGTACTATTCGTCTATCCCTATAACTCATTCCAATCTTTTTGTGTATTTCGAACATTTTTTTCCATTTTACATTGTCGAATGCTTTTTCCAGATCTACAAACCCTATATACACGCTTTTCCCTTTTTCTATTATTTTCTCCAATATCACCCTCAGAGCTAAGATAGCCTCTCGTGTTCCCCAGTTTCGCCTAAACCCAAATTGGTCTTCTCCTAGTATTTCTTCAGCACGTTTTTCCATTCGTCTTTGTACAATTCTAGTTAATATTTTTGGCGTGTGTGCTGTCAAACTTATTGTTGGAAAATTTTCACATCTATCCGCACCTTTCTTTTTTGGTATATTTACTATGATGCTACGTTTGAAATCTTTGTGTATCTCGCCTGTTTCATACATATAGCTTACAAGTTGGAAAAGACGATCTGTTACTGTTTGCCCAGCGGTTTTTAAAGTTTCTGCTTGCACCTTATCTGTACCCAGCACCTTACCATTTTTCGGACTCTTTAATGTTAATTCAAACTCATCTCTAAGTATAGGATATCCCAAGTCATCATTATCAATGTCTGATTCCTGTTCTAATGCAGTTAGTTCCTCTCCTGCATATAAATTCCCTATATATTCTTGCCATCTACCCACTTTCTCTACATTTTCTATAATGACGTTTCCTTGTGCGCCCCTTATATTTTTGCTATACGGTTTTATTTCCCTAAAATTGATTCTAATTAGTTTGTATGCTTCATCTGTTTTTCGTAGTTCCATCTTAGTTTGTACCTCTTTGCACTTTTTATCAATCCATTGTTCTTTTGCTTTCCTGCATTTGCGAATAATTTTATGGCTTTGTATCTCTGTTTTCCTGTTTCGTCTGATTTATTTTTGTATTTTCGTCTTTCTTCTATTAAATTCAAGATATCCTTTGTTATCCATGGTTTCATATTTTCTTTTTGTGTATACCCCAGAATATCTCTGGTCGCCATGTCTAGGCTGGATTTAATGTTATTCCATTCTGTTTCTACTTCCTTAGTATCAGATATTTTCCCAATATCTTTGAGCAGTTCATTTGACCTTTTTTCGAATCTTTCTTGAATATCTTTATCTTTTAGTTTCTTTAGATCCAAGTGCCTTTTTCAGTTTCTTTTTTTCAAATTTTTAAATGTAAGTGCGGCTCATAATTACGATGTTGTGGTCAGTGTTCATATCTTATTCTGGGTAGCTTCGACAGTCTTTTACTTGATTCCTAAACCGTTGTCTAACAAGAATGTAATCTATTTGATGTCTTCCTACATCTCCTGGCATCTTACACGTATATCGTTTTCTAGCATGATGTTGAAATAATGTGTTCGTGATGATTAAATTGTTCTTGTCGCAAAATTTTACCATCCTATTTCCCCTATCGTTTCTTGTGCCTAAACCAAATAAACCTACTACCGCTCTTTCCTACCCTCACCAACCACTGCCTTAAAATCCTCCGTAATTATTAAATTTTCATGCCCTTTTACGTATCTTAATGTCTTTGATATCTTTGTAGATCGCTTCTACCTCTTCGTCACTGTAGCTAGAGGTGGGCATGTATACTTGTATTATTACTGTGTTTACCGGTTTAGATTCTAATCTAACCATGAGTACTCTTTCGTTCTTTTGTAAGTAATTTTCTACACACTATCCATCTTTTTTTGCATAACTATCCCACACCCAAATTTCCTTCCTCTGCTCCTTTATGAATTACCCTGAAGATTCCACACCAAAAATCCCCCGCCTCTGGCCACCGAACTTTGCTGATCCATACTATGTCTAGTGATAACCTATTCATTTCGATTTTTATGTTCTCTAGCTTACCACCTTGCTTCATAGTTCTAACATTCCACGCTCCGACTCGCAAAATGTTCCCAACTTTTATTCTTAACTTTCCGATCGCATCCTCCGAAGTAGTCCCCTCCCGGAGATCCGAATGGGGGACTATTTTAACTCCGAATCTTTTACCCCAGAGAATGCCATCATTGTATTATAATTTAGGTACGCTGTGTACTTGGGGGGTAATGTGGTGGTTTCCCGTTGCCTTCCACATCGCGATAGTGTGTCTTAGACTGCCATATCGACCCCTGTGGTCTCTGCCAATCTAAGTACCGAAAGAGCCGCTGCCCTCTTTGGGGGACCTGTCTTAGTCTGGTTCTTCACTAACGACCCTACTACTTTGGTTGGGCCTGTACTTTGGTTCTTTAGCTCATTGTAACACGCAAGCCATTTCACCTGTTCTAGTAATCTAGAACTTCGGCAAGGTGCAGGTCCATTCGAAATGGACTAAAGGATGTATGTAAGTAAATACAGTTAATATGTAAAGTTTAATGATTGTTTTTGTTTTTAATTTGTGTGCCATATAATTACATAGTTTTCACAGAAGACCTTGTTCTATATGTAATAGGCATCACTGAAGTACTTCACATTCAAGATATAACAGACAGTAGCGACAAAGATTCCAAGACATCATAAACAGTAAATAGAGATCCTGGTACACCGATGACAGTATGATGATACATTATTCTTAATATATGGAAAAGAGGCAAATTATCAAGATATGCATAACTGTAAGTAACAATTAATTTTTATCTAGATGTGCATAATAATAAAGGTTTGTTTTGTTGTTAGGTGGATGCAATGCGATATAAAAAAGCGGTAAAATTTAGTTGTGACGTATAAGATAACAAGACATCAACAATAAAACTGCCAAAAAGTCACCCGCTTTCTATTTTCTGAAAGATTAGATGAATTGTTTGTTAGGTAATAAGCCAAATGATCATAGTTCACGCACAAAGTAGATGTTGCAAATGTGAGCCATGTAGAAAAACTTAAAAACCAAAAAGTTGCAATAAATCATTCACAATTGGAATATAGGTCTGCTTCAACAACTGCAACTCCCACAACAGCAACTCCTACAAGTAGTAGGAAGAGAGCAACAGTGGTATCAATATTTAACCTTAAAACAAAAACATTACAAAAACCAGAAGAAGCACTGCAAGAATATCGTACAAAACATTAGAATTATTTGATCGAAAACTGGAATTGGAGAAACGTAACGTTAGGGCTTTATCTTAAGAAAATACAAATTTAGCAATCCAATTTAGCTATTTCTTGGGTGTGTTATGTTGCACTAGCTCTAAGCAACTTGCGCCAGCAGTATAACGTAGTCCCTTTGCAGGGAGCTAGATAGACACACACAAGCATATTATATTTATTTGCTGACTATACTTAGGCTACTGGTGCATCCTAGTCATACATTTCAGGTGTAAATAATTTGAAAAGAAATATACTAAAGTTATATACAAGAATGATAAAATAAAAATGTGATTGCATAGTTTTTGGTGGTGTAGGCTTGTGCCTTACTTTTGCCATCGATTGATATGTTGGCTTGCATGTAGATCTGTGTGAATGTAGGTACAGAATGTAACGTGTGGGTGTGCCTTCTGGGAGGAGTGTTTTGAGATGCTATATGTTAGTGCCACTGGTTATGGAGAGGGGGTTTGACCGTGAAGAAGTTTTAAGAAAAAGTTGTAGTGATGTGTTGCTAGGAAATTAGTCAGGAAGTGGGGTGTATGGATCTAAGTTGATGGCAGTTTTGAATATAGTTTGGTGGAGTGAGATAAGGAGGTAAATGTGGGTGAGGTGAATAGAAGTTTTTGAAGTTAGGTCTGAACAACGACAGTATTAGGAAGGAGTTAGGTTTTAACAGGTGTAATTTCTGGTGAAAATTGCCATTTACGGTTAGGAATTGGATTGTGGGTCTGCGAGAGTAAGGTAGGTGTGGACAAATGTTCGTGATGGTGGGAGAAATATCATGTGTGTGTCTGGCTGTCAGCGAGTGTCCAGTTCGTCTGCCAGGAGTGGGTAAGGGTCCATTGTAGTTATCGCAGGACTCATTCCGATAGATTTGCTTGTCAAGGAACGGAGGGAAGTGAGATCCTTACAAGTGGACAAAGCTGAAGCCAGAGTGGCAACCTTAGAAGCGTGGCAGACCAGATGGGTTGCATCAGGCAAAGGTAGGTGGACAAAGCACCTGATTCCGGTGATTCAACCATGGATCTCACGTTTGCACAGAGAGGTTGAGTACCACCTAGCCCAGGCTCTCAGTGGCCATGGCTGTTTCTCCAATTATCTATGCAAATTTGGCAAATAGGGGAATGACCGATGCATTGTATGCGAGGAGCAAGATGATGTGGCACACACTTTCTTTCACTGTCCACGATGGCTACGAAGAAGAACCAGGGTTGAGATTTTCTTAGAGAACAGTTGTCATTATTATGGTTAAACTAATGCTGAGGTCACTCCAGAATTGAGAGAAAATCTATAGATTTATTACATATGTAATAAGTACGAAGGAGCAGATTGAGGGAACTCTGCAGCATATAGGGGATAGTGAAATACAACCATGTAGATATCGCTTAACACCCATACCCCTCAAGCACCCTGAAGTAATACCTCATGGTGGTTCCAGGGTGCTTCGTTACCAGAGGGAAGGGGAAGAGGAGTTTAGTGGGTATCTCAGCTAGTTAGGTGACTCCCGCACTTCTCCGGCACTTGATGCCCTGAGCGTGCTAGAGAGTAGACTATAAAAGCTTCTCCTATCCCAGAAAAAAAAAGTAGTGGGTAAAGGAGTTTTGAATTCTGGATTTGATTTGTTTTAGAGAAAGTAAGGTATTCATCGGGGTGTACTGTCATGTCATGGAGATTGTTTGAGGTTGCAGATCAGACTCTGGTAGTTGAGTAGAATTTTGAGAGGGAAATAAGTAACTAGATCTGATAATGGTGTTAAAGACACGTCTGAATGGTGGTTTAGCTAGGAGTTATCAGCATATTAGATAATAAGGATGATAATTTGGTGTAGGATTAGCTTCTCTGTTGGTTTGATTAATTATATAGACTTAGGGAGTGTATGCCGAAGATTGTTCAGGACCAGTTTGGTCTTAGTGCGGAGTTTGGAGAGGTGAGAATGTGTTTATACTTTTGTTCTTAAGCAATTTGATTGAACATCTTTCTGTTTATTAAATTTTTTATTATAATTTCCTGACAGGAAGGAAATTTTTCTACTAATTGCATTTCATATTTGTATAAGGGAAATGTATTTATATAGAGGTATTTCATCAAACCTTTTACTTACAAGAGAAATCTAATTAAAGACATTATGATCATTTATAATCTCTAAAAAATTATTTACACTATCATATTTTATAATTACATATTTATATTAAATTAAGTTGTATAACTGTATAACCATGTATATAAATAATACTATACACTATTATGCAATTAGAAATTTGATATGGCAGCCCTAGAAGTTCTGTTACTCTCATTTTACTTATCCACTTAACATGAGCAGACAACCTTGATTTCTCATATTTAATAGTTAAAACTTTCTTATATATTGAAAAACAGTTGAATTAAACAAAATGATGGAAGTAGAATCTGAAAGTACTTTCCTATTAGAAAAAAATGTCCCTAATCAAATTGGTTTACCTTTAATATTTGTAATAATATGTATTGTGGATATTTTTGGAGTTTACCCAATAATTACTCTCCCTAAACCAATTCTTGACTGTGGTAAGTAAAAATATATATTTTTTAATTAAGTTAGACCATTCTGTAGGACATTTTGGTCCATTATTAATCGCACTGGTTTGCTGTACACAAATTTATACAGCGATATTATTAGGAAAATGTTGGTTAATTGCAGTAACAATTGAGCCAGATATTAAGAAAAAGAATCGCTATCCATATTCAGCTTTAGCTCAAATGACTTATGGAAAGAGTTTATCAAACTTTGTGACACTATTATTAGATTTATCCGTGTTTGGAGGCGGAATTCCAAATTTAATTTTGGGTAAGTGTTTTATATATGAGGATTTATAATGAAATCAGTTTATAGCTTCACAGATTTTACAAAACCTAGGTTTAAAAATAAATAATGGTGTTTTTAATGTTACATTTTGTTACTGGATGATTATTATTGGAATGGTCATGTGCCCGTTTCTATGGTTGGGAAGCCCAAAGGATATGAAGTAAGTGTTTACAAAATAAACTGACAAAAAGTCTTTATACATTGAATTATTTACAATTTCACAGCATATCTTTTATAAGTATTTTCTTACTAAATAACTGTAAGATGCAAAAACCTATAACTGTATTTTTCTAATTTAAAGAAGTTAACTTTTTTGTTTAAACTGAACAGTTTCAACAAAATTTACAGCTATTTTTAGAATTTATGAAAAATTTGATTAAACATTAAGCATTTAATGGGAAAAAAGTGCACCGCTATTGTTAAACACGCAATTGTATTTCTACAACATTTGTATTTTTAATTAAAGTAGTCGCTTATTTGCATGTACGATCATATTTTTCTCTTGAATTTATATTAATAAATGTTTAAAATTTAATTTTAAGAAATTCAAAGCACTGATAACTGCATAATGAAAATCATTAATTTACATAAAGCTGATAGCCTCATATATATATATATATATATATATATATATATATATATATATTGTAGTGGTTTTAAAGGGCTAAATTTAAGTATAAACAAGGCAATTTCAAACACCCTGTATAGAGGAAACAACCAGAATTTATGTGCTAAAGTTATTTTATTCATTTAATTTAAAGTAACAAGTATTACCATAATTTAATAATTAGGGATTAAAATTTAGTTAGGTTCGTAAAGAAAATAAATTATAGAAGCCAATGCAAATTATTAATTAATTTAATTGAGTTTAATTCAAAGGGTTATTACGTCTAATACGCATAACAGCTTGAAAAATCGATAATACCAAGGTGAAACGCTTTGCTAACAATTAAACACGTCCAGGATAGGAAATACCTTGAAGCGTAAACTCCTAGAAATGTTATTTTAAAACGTTGGTTAATTGAACACCTGCATGTTTTGGAAAGGTCATGTTTCCCTTATTTGTGTAGATAAAAGACGAAATTCGAGGTATATTGTGCAACGGTAGAATGTTTCGCATAAATGCTAACTAAAAGTTTCCTTAAAGAGCAGAAGGGATGGACAATCAATGATATGCTTTGGAATTAGACAGGCACAATAGCAGTTCACTTCAAAACGCACGTATTCAGTCCACATGGGTTAGTTTGAAACGCGAACAGTAATATCGATTTTCTACCACTCAAGCGAGGGTAGAAGGAAACATAGAATATACATAAGAGAAGAATAGAGTTAATATAGGCGGGGTTTTTAAGACGTCAATAGATATATCATTGGTCGATATAGTTAGTTGTAGAACAGATAAGCACGGGAAAATTTGAATGCAGGTTTTTCGGAAAATATCATAACGACGCGCTAAATTTCGGAGATTTCAAAAACGGTTGAACCAAAATTTGAAGAAGTGTTATTTTAAATTGGTATTTCGCGGGAAGAGTGGCCGAGAGCTGGCATTCAAATTGTATAAATACTCTAAGAGAATTAGCATCGCTCTCTTTTAACTTCGATCTCTTAGTACTTTCATTGCTTCAGACTACGTACAGAAATTTACCACGAGCTTGTAAGTATTTAAACATTTTTAATTTAAATAGTATAGTGTTGGCCTCATAATTTGATACGCGGATAGTGTCGAGTCTAAATTTTATTGAGGTACAACATATATCTTAACAAGCTTGTGAAGTGACGTAAAGTAACGTAAATTAAATTACGCAATTATAAAAGAAGTGTAATAATATTTGGATTTGGATGTACCTCGTATGGGTAGCATGCAGCACAACTTAGATGGTGTTCATCTACAAATAGCTGGAGGCGGCGAGCAGAGCAGAACCACGAAATCGAGAGCGAGACAACTTAAACGCATCGTCAACGGAGTAGGGATCTTCAAGAAATTCCAGGTAACGCTTTAGAATTTGTTGTTTTTATAAACTTTGAAAATTGTGGTGATGTGTGAGAGTGAACTATGATGGTATTTTACATTATTTTACGTATTGAAACTAATACGTATAACTAACTTTTATTGTGGTATTTAAATATAAATCTAAAGGTGTATATAAAACGTATTAACGTTCCTCAAGGATTTAAATTTTTTTATTGTTAAGAGTACATGGGTTTTTTGTATTTGTTGTAAGAGTATGCAAAGTAAAAGGCATACATTATTCATAATTAACTGGGTTATCATGAGTTCACCATACTTTAGAGTATACTAATTAAAATTAATTATAAATAAAGAAAAATAAAGTATTATTCAGGTCCCATTTACTCCGGTTACATTTAATGTGTTTGATATTTCAAGTTAAAATCCTGAATATTACAAAAATAGAATTTATTGAGGTGTAACTTGAACAACGAAATGTAAATAATCTTGAATTTTTATTTGTAAATAGTGGTAAATAAATATTGTATGATTGTTGTATTATTTTGTGGTTTATTGAGAGTGTTTGTGAACGATAAAGAGTATGATAGTGAATCTAGGTATCCAAGAGGAGGCCCAACTGAGCTAGCCAGGGAGCTGTAGAAGAAAGCAATTAAAATGATAGAAGTAGAATCTGGGTAAGAGATTATTTTTGAAAAATTTAACTATTGTGTGAAATTTATGACGATTTTTGGAAAATAAATAAAATCCTCGAATGTTTTTTGAGAAAGCACTGAGCTAGAGCGAAGTTCCACAGCAAATATATATATATATATATATAATATATATATATATATATATATATAGAAGTGCAGTAACGGGTTTATAGGTCTACGTTCATAAAGGTAAAATTAAAAACTCTTTGTTCTTTACCAAGCTTTCGATTTAATTTTAAATCTTCCTCAGGGCGAAAAACTGGAGTGTAAAATAGTAACTACATTGAAACATACTAGGTTAACATTCTTAGCACTAAATAAACAATGACTAACATTTTGAGGCGAATCCGAATCTGCAATAACAAATGGGGGTTTCCACTTAAACTTTTAAAGTTGCCCCACCCCTACCCCCAGGGGGTGGGGGTTCAATTTTGGTGTCATTGGATAGCTTTTAAAAAAATATTGAACACGTATTTTTTCTTTTTTTGATGCGATGAATATTTCCCAAAATATTTGACCGTTCCGGGACTTTTCTACCACTCTGTATATATATATATATATATATATATATATATAT
This sequence comes from Platerodrilus igneus, assembly GCA_036346225.1. Taxonomy (NCBI): domain Eukaryota; kingdom Metazoa; phylum Arthropoda; class Insecta; order Coleoptera; family Lycidae; genus Platerodrilus; species Platerodrilus igneus. The sequence continues at coordinate 8,395,563 of JARFIW010001680.1, read as the reverse complement.
ATATATATATAAGTAAGATGAAATAATAACTTAGACTTTTATTCAAAGTCTAAATGATCATTTCAAATCGAGCTAGTAATTAAAAGAAGGAAAATAAAAGGTCTTGAATAGGATTTGAACCTGCATCTCAGTTTTGCTGGAACTGTGCGTTTACCAATTACGCCACCAAGACCGATGACTATAATTGGGAAATTTACAAATTTAAATCGTGTACAGAACCATATATAAACCTAACTTTCAATTACGTTTAGCATTTTTGTCAATCATCTGAAATTGTCAAGTTTTTGACTAATGTCAGATATAGACAGGAAGCAACGCTCAAAATTACGGCTATAAGCCAAGTATTAATATATAAATATTTTAGGTAGTTTTTTTACACAATTACTAGCTCGATTTGAAATGATCATTTGGACTTTGAATAAAAGTCTAAGTTATTATTTTATCTTACTAATTGCAATACGTTAGTATTTATCAACTTACCTTGTGTAAAAAAAACTACTCTATATATAATATTATGTAAGGGGGGGGGGGGTACAAGGCTTCTAAGGGTAGATTTGTGTTAAAAGGGGTGTATGCCAAACAATAGGATTAATATATCAGATATAATAATTTAAAAACTATATTTTGCTGTACTTTACATATGCTAAAGTATGTACCATTTTAGTTTGAAACATATGTGCCAAAAGGTAGACAACATGACTTTATGACGTTGATGCAATGCACGGTACTTGAGGTTTTATACTGAGTTGATATTTTATGAGCCAGTGAAAGTACATTTGCCGTCGGAAAGCCGAACGCATTTATGGATATCTGCAACCAACAAAGCGTCCAGGTCGGTGTAAATTATTTGGCTTTTCTTTTAATAGAATCAACTTTTGGACGAATTGTAAAATCAAAATTAAAAGTGAATAGAAATGTAAAAGGTTATTGGAGATTTGTGAAGTGTTTTGGACCAATAGTAGAAATTAAGAATATTATAAAGACTGTAGTGAAGGTATTTTGGACACGAAAAGAAAGACGAATTGTTATTGGATATTGTATGTTTTAGAATTGTAATTCAAGTAAGCTAAGGTTGTTGATCTTATCGCTAAGCAAAATAAATATAGGGATTCTAATTTCGATTATGTTCAGATAAAGACGTGTTTTACAAAACCTGCGTTAAAAGTTGTAATAATATTTATTGAAATAAAAGTTTTGAGAATTAAAGAGTCTAATTTAGTAAAGTGTGAGAAATAAGAAGCATCGAGAGTATAAAGGCAACGAGTATTAAAGAAGATTTAAAGTGGTTAATAGTGCGACGGGAAAAGCGACGATTATTTAGGTTTGAGCAAGATTGGTGTTGGATTTGGAAAGATTTGGTTTAACGGCAGTAGGAGATTTGAGTGGATATAGAAGGCAACGACGATATTGATAATTTTTGGAGTGATTTGAGCAGATTAACGGCAGTAAGGACATCGTGTGGATATTAAAGGAATAGCAGGACAAGGATTGATTTAAAATAGGACGGCTGGATTGATTTGGATTGAGCAAGGAGAGGATTGATTGGAGTACGAAGCAGAGAAACAGGAGAGCAGTATATTACGAGGAAGAATTAACGCAGGGGAAGTAGATACAACGGTTTTTTTTAAATTCTAAATTGGGGTAAAATTATTTCAGATTTGGGATCAACGAAATTGGTTAAGAACACCTGGAGGCAATACGCAAGTGGACTACGATTGAGAATCCTTGTGAAGGTGCGTACGGTGTATACGATCTTGAGCCAGCAATTAAAAGAAGGCCTTCAGCGCGGTATAATTCTGGTAAGTACCGTGAATATCTTAAAACGTCAAAATTAAAGTCATAAATAGTTACATAAATTAATTTGGCACCAAGCAACTTTGATCTGTTAAAGTTTGGCATATATAGTAAATCAGTGCATTAAAAAAGTGGTAAAACAAACGAGTGTGCAGTTTGGTTGGGTAGTGCTCATCTACTCACGATTGAACTCACGGTGAGTAGGTGAACGCCCTGAGATTAAAGTTTCATATAGTCGAGGCATAATATAGTAAACAGTAAATAAAGAACCAACCAAACGTTGCTAAAGCACCTCAAATAGAAGTCCTTAATTGAATACTAAAATAGGGACGACGACAAAAGTCGTGTAACAAATTTTGTTTAGTTAAATAAAGTAGTAAAGTTTATAATCACATATTTTTATAAAAATAAAAATAAAAGGGTGGAGTAAACAAGCAAAAGTAAATAAGTTTAAGTTTAGGGTAGGTAGGAGAAGGTGGCAAACCCAACGTGAGGCTCGAGAAAAAGGCTAGAAAAGTATTAGAGTGAAAGAGAGTAGAATACGGGATCCCGAGATTAGGTGGGGCCCGCAGTTTTTTTTTCTTTATTTTACAGAAAACGAGTACAAAACTAGGAAGCAGCAGAGATGACGGACGCGGACACGAAAAGGATCACGAGATCGGGACGGATATACGGTGTTGAAATGGAGTTAGGGACACAAGACGTAGAGCTAGACGCAGGGGGCGACATACAGGAGACGGACGTGAGGCAGACAGAGCTGGAGGTGACAAACATGGACACGGACCAGGTGACGGTACCGGAGGTTAAGGAGACAGAAACTGCAGGGAACCAGGACATAATACGACTCCTGATGAATTTAACTAACAAAATGGAAACTTCCCACACGGAACTACAAACGAATTTAACGAACAAAATGGAAGAATCACGTACGGAACAAAAAGAGGCGAATGCGGCGTTAGCTATAAAAATTATGGAATCACATACAGAATTGACAGACAAAATTACGGAATCACATACGGAACTGACAGATAGAATTACGGAATCACATAACGAGCTAAGGAACGAGTTTAGGACGGCGCACGCGGAACTGACGGCGAAAATGAACTACACGCAGGACTATTTACTAACACAAATACAGATTGTAAAGGACGACATGCGGACAGAGGTCCAACAACAAGTAGACAGGGTTGACGACAAGTTGGAACACACACGGGTACATTTTCAGGGAGACTTGAACGCGACACGGACGGACCTAAGAACGGAAATTAAGACACGTGTAGACACAGTGGAAGAAACGATGATTAGCGGGTTTTCGAATTTAAGTACAGAAATACAAACATGCGACAAAAGACATATGACCAACTACAGAAATTTAGGACAAACTTTAGAGACAATACAAAACGAAAATGTGCACGGTAGGACGCAACTGGACGAAAAACTTGATGACAAAGTCACGGTATTAGAAACCAGGGTAGGACATGACGTTAGACAGATTCAAGAAAAATTGGACGACCTAGAAAGGAGGCGCGTTGGGCTAGACTACGGACAGCACGTTAGATTAAACCGGGACGCATTACCGAAGTTTGAGGGACGAAGGACCGAACAGCCCATGGGATTCTTGGACCGACTAGACGAAATCGTAGGGACTGAAAACGAGAGAACAAAACTACAGATCGTGGGGGCGACTTTGATGGGCAACGCCGAAAAATGGCATAATATCATTCGAAAACAATACGACACGTACGCTGATTTCAGACGACTCTTTATAGAACAATTTTGGAGCAATACACACCAGACTGACATAAGGACGAATTTAATTACCGGACATTACAGCAGGACTCACGGCACACGCGAAGAATACGCGATTGACAAGTTTAATCAGGCACAACACTTGACACCGAAATTGGGCGAGGACGACATTGTACTACTACTAGCAGGTCATATGGAACCGGAAGTTACAAAGGTGGTAGTGGTACAAAATGTCAAGACATTGAGGGAATTCTTAGGGGTAATGAGAAACTTTGATTTAGCGACAGCACTGGAGGCGAAAACGCGGACAAACTATTGGGAGCAAAACAGGGGTCATAGGGAAGACAGCCGACGACAACCGTACCACGAAAACAGACCAAATTATAGACAGGAAAATTTTAACCACGGACATCGGAATCATTGGGGACACGAGGTACATAGACGACCGTATTACAATAGGGATCACAGGGAGAATGGATACAATGGACAAAACAGATACCAGCACGGCAACCACGAGGGTGACGGCCGGACGACTGGGGGCGGAATACAAAATGGAAACAGCCGGACGGACAGGGACGTAAACGTCCAGCATATGACGACGAGCGCGATGACAACGGACCCAGATAGGATTGAGGTGGTGCAGATTCACGAGACGCCACAGGAACAAAAAAAAACTCGAATTTTTGGACGACCGACCGCTTAGGAGTAAATATTGACGTGTGTTATAGTATAAGGGATTTATTGTTAAACAGTTACATTTTTAATAAAAAGAATTTGTTGTTTATAAATATTAGTTTAAGGGATTGTGTATATGTTGCTTTAGTTGATAGTGGTTCACAGTTGTCGCTGGTAAATGAGAGCGTGGAAGTCAAACATGGAGAATTTTTAAAGGGACGAATAGGAACAATTGATGGGGTTAATTTATGGTCAGCGATGAACAAAAAGCTAACGACGATTTATAATGTTATCCGTGTACCGATATATATAGGAAATAAAGAAGCAGGGGATGCAGAGTTTTTAATTACAAAGGGGCTACAGTTAGACCTCATATTGGGTATGGATTTTATAGAGGATTTTGGGATGAATATAGATGGAAAGGATAGGTCAGTTAGGATATTTGATAAAGATAGGTTATGGGTGGTGCCTACGGTTAGTTCAGAATATAGGAATGGAAATGATATAGATAGTACAGGATTAGGAATGATTAAAGAGGATAATTATGGACGGATTGAAGTGCGATTATGTAATATGTTTGCGAGATTAATTAATGATGAACAGATAGGGAAAGTGAGTAATGAAATTAAGATGAAGCTAGGGGATTTGTTTAATAAATATATAGGCTTGTTTAATGAAGAGCCAAGATTTGCGAGGCGGTATATGCATACGTTGGAGGTCACGGAAGACAGCGGGTTTAATACAAGGGTGTATCCAATTCCGTTTGCCATAAGAAATAGGGTTAAAATAGAGATAGACAAAATGTTAAAAGAGGGTATTATCGAACCAGCGAAAACTCTATATGTGAACCCAGTAGTTATTGTACCAAAACCCAACAAAAGGGATATAAGGATTTGTTTGGATGTGAGGAAGTTGAATGCGATTACGAAACCGCAGTACGAACAACCACAAGGGTTGGATAATTTGTTGTATAAAGTATATGAAATGAAGATTTTCAGTAAATTAGATTTAAAAATTCGTTTTGGTTAATTCCGTTGCATGAAGACAGTAAAAGTTTACGGGATTTAGTATCGAAGGCGAGATTTATATGTTTTCTGTAGTTCCGTTTGGTTTAAGTAGTTCTTCAGCAGCACTTGTAAGGGCTATGCAGAAGTTGTTTAACGAATATGAATGTTTCTGTTCGCATTATGTGGATGATTTGTTGATTTTTTCAAGGAACGAGCAAGAACACCTGAAGCATTTAGAAAAGGTGATCCAACGACTGGACGAAGGGGTTTGAAGCTGAACGTGAGAAATGCGAGTTGTTTAAGAGCAAGGTTACGTATTTAGGGTTTGAAATTAGCGAACAAGGGATGAAAATTTGCAATAAAAGATTGGACGAGTTGAAAATATTGCGCAACCAAAGAATGTGAGAGGATTGCGAGGATTTTAGGGTTCTAAATTATTACAAACGGTTTATACCGAGGTATTCTGAATTGTGTGTGCCGTTGGTGAGTTTGTTAAAGAAAAAGAGAGATGGAAATGGACTGCTGAACGAGAGAAGGCGTTCCAGGATTTAAAAGGTGCGTTTTATACAGAGTTAGCGTTAAAATATCCAAATTTTAAAGACGATTTTATTTTGAGGACGGATGCGTCGAAATATGCAATCGGGGCTGAGTTGGTGCAGATACAGGATGGAGCTGAGGTACCAATTGTTTTCATTTCAGGGTATTAAAAGACTGCGAAACCAGGTATGCGACGGCAGAGAAGGAGATGTTGGCCATAGTATATGCGGTGAAAAAGTTGCGTTTTTATTTGTTAGGTAAGAAATTTTTAATAGAATCCGACAACACGGTGGTAACGTTCATGAAGAAAAAGGAGTTTCTAAACAGTAGGTTGTATAGGTGGGCATTGGTGTTACAGGAATACGACTTTGAAATTAAGCATAAACCAGTAAAGGAGAATGTGACGGCGGATTTTCTGAGCAGACCGCAGGTGGAATCGAATCAAAACATAAAGGGTTGTTTAATTGCTTTGCAGGAGTTCAGGGATGTTGGTCGATGGACAAACGCCAAGCTTATAGAGACGCAGAGGCACAGTGAGGTGAGCTCGATACGCGAGAAACTAACAAGAGAAAATATGGAAGAGTACCGGGGATTTACCATCGTAGGGCAGTTTGTGGTAAAAAGGATAGGGAATGCAGAGCTGGTAGTGCTATCAAGAGACGTGGCTGTTGAAATTATAGACGAAATTCATTTAAAATTCGGACATATAGGCATCAGAAAAACATTTTTGGTATTTAGAGAGGCGTTTTATGCAAGAAATGATATCACGGTGATTAAAGAAAGAATAAATCGGTGTGAAATTTGTATTCTAGGTAAAGACAAGAACGTGGTGTTGCAGAATACGCCAATTAACGTGAGCGTAAATGGACCGTTAGAATTGGTGGCGATTGATTATTTAAGCAACCTGATTACGAGTGAACAGGGGTATCGACACATATTGGTGATGGTAGACGTTTTTTCTAAATTTGTCAAATTATTTCCGGCAAGACGAAGTAACACGGTGCATGCATTGCAGTCGATTGGAGAATTTGAAAGCCAGGTCGGGAAGATGGAAAGGATTTTGGTAGACAACGCGACGTATTTCAACAATCAAAGATTCAGGAACGGGTTAAAAATGGCAAATATTAAAGTATCATTTAGCAGCATACGGCATCCGAAGGCTAATCCATGCGAACGTTATATACGAGAGGTAATAAAATATCTACGATTGGCGACACAGGAGCATCACGACAGATGGATTAGATATCTGCCACAAATAGAAAATTTTATGAATAGCGTGCGAGTTCGGTTACGAAAACATGTCCGGTAACATTGATGCGAAGGATTATACCAGCTAGACCATGGAGGGAGGAAGTCGAGATACAAGACATAACAGAGCTGTTAGGTAGTGCTAGGCGTAGAATTGAAAGGATGCAGCGTAGGGACATCGAGCGAAGGTGTAGGAAAATTAAAAAAAGAACGATTTTTGGAATAGGGGATCTGGTAGTAGCAAAACGATTAAGGGTTTCAAACCGCGACAGAAACATTTGCGCGAAGTTGTTGTTTCCTTATGAAGGGCCGTACAAGATCACGCGTATTTTTGCTGAAGGAAATACGTTTGAGCTAGATAATATGACAGGGGGATATCGCGGGCGTTTTCACTTGGAGAATTTATACCCATATAGAGTAGTACAGGAAGAGGGTTTAGTAGGATAGGTTATAATGTGGTTCATGCAACGGAAAGTTTAGTTTTTGTTTTTTTTTGTTATTGTCGTATAGTATAGGTTAGAATATAGCGTAGTATGATAGATGTGAGAGAAAGGCGAATAGGGGTTGCCAAATTAAAATGAAACAACGAAAGAGTGATTTTAAATAAAAATTAGAAATTTTTGCACACCAGGGGAAGAGAAAAACATACGAAATTTCCAATTTCATTCAAAATCAGTGGGGCCAATATTATGTAAGGGGGGGGGTACAAGGCTTCTAAGGGTAGATTTGTGTTAAAAGGGGTGTATGCCAAACAATAGGATTAATATATCAGATATAATAATTTAAAAACTATATTTTGCTGTACTTTACATATGCTAAAGTATGTACCATTTTAGTTTGAAACATATGTGCCAAAAGGTAGACAACATGACTTTATGACGTTGATGCAATGCACGGTACTTGAGGTTTTATACTGAGTTGATATTTTATGAGCCAGTGAAAGTACATTTGCCGTCGGAAAGCCGAACGCATTTATGAATATCTGCAACCAACAAAGCGTCCAGGTCGTGTGTAAATTATTTGGCTTTTCTTTTAATAGAATCAACTTTTGGACGAATTGTAAAATCAAAATTAAAAGTGAATAGAAATGTAAAAGGTTATTGGAGATTTGTGAAGTGTTTTGGACCAATAGTAGAAATTAAGAATATTATAAAGACTGTAGTGAAGGTATTTTGGACACGAAAAGAAAAACGAATTGTTATTGGATATTGTATGTTTTAGAATTGTAATTCAAGTAAGCTAAGGTTGTTGATCTTATCGCTAAGCAAAATAAATATAGGGATTCTAATTTCGATTATGTTCAGATAAAGACGTGTTTTACAAAACCTGCGTTAAAAGTTGTAATAATATTTATTGAAATAAAAGTTTTGAGAATTAAAGAGTCTAATTTAGTAAAGTGTGAGAAATAAGAAGCATCGAGAGTATAAAGGCAACGAGTATTAAAAAAGATTTAAAGTGGTTAATAGTGCGACGGGAAAAGCGACGATTATTTAGGTTTGAGCAAGATTGGTGTTGGATTTGGAAAGATTTGGTTTAACGGCAGTAGGAGATTTGAGTGGATATAGAAGGCAACGACGATATTGATAATTTTTGGAGTGATTTGAGCAGATTAACGGCAGTAAGGACATCGTGTGGATATTAAAGGAATAGCAGGACAAGGATTGATTTAAAATAGGACGGCTGGATTGATTTGGATTGAGCAAGGAGAGGATTGATTGGAGTACGAAGCAGAGAAACAGGAGAGCAGTATATTACGAGGAAGAATTAACGCAGGGGAAGTAGATACAACGGTTTTTTTTAAATTCTAAATTGGGGTAAAATTATTTCAGATTTGGGATCAACAAAATTGGTTAAGAACACCTGGAGGCAATACGCAAGTGGACTACGATTGAGAATCCTTGTGAAGGTGCGTACGGTGTATACGATCTTGAGCCAGCAGTTAAAAGAAGGCCTTCAGCGCGGTATAATTCTGGTAAGTACCGTGAATATCTTAAAACGTCAAAATTAAAGTCATAAAAAGTTACATAAATTAATTTGGCACCAAGCAACTTTGATCTGTTAAAGTTTGGCATATATAGTAAATCAGTGCATTAAAAAAGTGGTAAAACAAACGAGTGTGCAGTTTGGTTGGGTAGTGCTCATCTACTCACGATTGAACTCACGGTGAGTAGGTGAACGCCCTGAGATTAAAGTTTCATATAGTCGAGGCATAATATAGTAAACAGTAAATAAAGAACCAACCAAACGTTGCTAAAGCACCTCAAATAGAAGTCCTTAATTGAATACTAAAATAGGGACGACGACAAAAGTCGTGTAACAAATTTTGTTTAGTTAAATAAAGTAGTAAAGTTTATAATCACATATTTTTATAAAAATAAAAATAAAAGGGTGGAGTAAACAAGCAAAAGTAAATAAGTTTAAGTTTAGGGTAGGTAGGAGAATATATATACAGTGTGTCTACTTAAGTTTAATTTAATTTATTTAATTTAATTTATTTAATTTATTTATTTACATCTGTGTGTATATACAGATAATTCCAAATTGATACACACTATAATAAAAAAAAATAAAACAAATGAAAACATGTACACTAAGCCTTAAATTGAGATAATTCTAAAATTTTGTTTTTAAATTCAGTGTAGTTACACTTGAAAATGTCGACTTCTACAAAAAATCTATTGTAAGTCTTACATAGCCTTGAAACACAATCAGTTGAACCATAGTTAGTTCTATGCATACTTTCACTAAATACAGCACTATACCTTGTATTCTTACGAGTTATCCTTAGACCAATAATACTTAATAAGTCTACACTATCAATCATGTTATTCCAAAGCTTATACATAAAGAAAGCCATATTATTCCTACGTCTCTGTTCTAAGCTTAGCATTCCTACTAACTTTCTTCTGATTATATGGTCAAGGTTGTCATAAGGAAACTTAAGTTTCCACAGTAGATATTTAATAAATTTATCTTGTACACGCTCTAATCTATCTATGTGACATTTGTAATAAGGTGACCAGATAAGAGAATTATATTCTAGAATACTTAAAACTAATGCATTATACAGCAACTTCAAAGAACATATGTCAAATAGATCTATGCTGTTTCTTTTGATGAAACCTAACATTCTGAATGATTTAAACAGTATATGATCTATATCATAGGTTCCCAACCTTTTCTGAACCACCGCCCCCTCTACTGGAAAAAAAACTTCCAACGCCCCCCTCCTCATCATAGTGCATTATAACGAATATTAAAATATTGTTGCATAGTATCTATCTATATATATATATATATATATATATATATATATATATATATACATAGATACTCATATACGAACGTTGCACTTTTGACTGCTATTACAAGCGTTCACTAAAGCGTTGGACAAGGTATATATATTAAAAATCGCAAAAGCAAACCTTAATTAAAACGACTATCAAATGTAGTACAAACTTGTTTATTAAAAACTTAAATATGAATACATAATGAACAGAAAAAGATTAAGAAGAAAAATTAATGAGATAGTTGAGGCTGGTGAAGTTTTAACAATTTGCTAATGTCGGGTTCCAATTTCGTTAACATCAGCCGCAAATCGCCACGTTCAGTAATGTGCGGTCTGTTCCTTTTCTTAGACAATAAATTAGCTACTGCACTGAACCCACGCTCAGCCAAATAAGATGAAGGAAATGCAATTAAAATATCTGTACTCTTGAACACAATCCAGGGTAAAGAACTGGTATTGGTTTTGAAGCCAGAACTCTTGATATCCATTTCTGAATTTTACTTTTAGTTCTTCGTTAGTTGTGAGTTCTACGAGTTCCTCTTCTAAATTTGATGATTCTGCTGTATCTGCATTTGCGAAAGGATCTAAAACCTAACCCGGTATATTCATGTTTAAAATATCCTGAATCCTCCACACAATCAACATGAAGAACGTCCAAGTGTTGGCAGTAAGTAAGTAAATCTTCATGTTTTGCAGAGACTGCTGATAATGTGGGAAAGTGGCTGTATTCACCTCTCCCTAGATTTCGTTTGAATAGAAGAAGTTTTCCCACAAAAGCAGCTATGACGTTTTTGTTTTAATTAAATTCAATTCGTCACCTTGCAATTGTAAATTGACTTCATTAAATATTTTAAACAAGTCTGTCAAATAAGCGATGTCATTTTATGTATAATCAGGTTTTCGCGCAATTTTTCGTTTCTGTTTTCAAGAAAGTCCAGTACTGAATCAAATAGTTGAAAAAACGGTTCAAACAAGTACCTTTTGAGAGCCACCGAACTTCTGTGTGCAGCAGCAAGCGATTGTAATCTTCATCATTTTCACTACAAAGTTGGCTAAATAATCTGTCATGCAATGAATTGCTTCTAATCGTATTTACTGCTCTAATAACGTAATGAAGCGACGAATGCAAACGTTCGTTCAGATTTTTTGCAACCAAGTGCTGACGATGAATAATACAATGTATAGCGAGTACATTTGGTACTGCTTGTTTCAAATGAGCTATGAAACCCTTATGACGTCCTGTCATTGCTGGAGCACCATCAGTAGCTGCCGACAAAATATTATGCATAGGTATTTCTTTCTCTTGAAAAAATGTACTCATGGTATTAAATATCGTTTCTCCCTTTGTATCAGTTTCCAAATTTTATGCAAATAATAACTCTTGATAAATTTTTTCGTCTTTTATGAACCGAACGTATGATAACAGCAGTACTTCGTTATTTGGTAGAATGGATTCATCAAGTTGAATGGAAAAATTGCAAGTTTTTAAGTAATCGCATAATGATATTTCAACGTCTTGAGCCATTTCGTCTATCCTCCTTTGCAATGAGTTATTACTCAGAGGAATTTTTCTGATGACATCTGCCGATGTCTTATGATGAAGAACAGTTTTTATTACCTCTCTGACTGCCGGCAAGATAAGTTCCTCGCCAATGGTATGTGGTTTTCCCGTTTTTGCGATTAACAATGAAATGTTATATGATGCTCGTAGTCCATCATCTTCTTGTTTAGAAGACGACGCCAATAGGTTTGATATAGTTGACTGTTTCAAATATTTCTTCTGCAGTTCTTGAAAATAGGACAAATCTTTGTCCTTTTTATCAGTATGCATTTTATTTAAATGTTCTTGTAGCCTAGAAGGCTTCATGGCTTCATTTGAGAAAACTTTTTGGCAAAGTAAACACATGGGTAATGATGGGTTTACAGGAGAGTGCGTAAATCCATATTTCAAATACAAAAGACTGTACTTCCGGCATTTCTTCTTAGATTCAGACATTTTGAAATCCAAAACTTGCCACGGTTTAAAATAAATTAACTTTTCAACGAATTTATAGATAATTATAAAATTAATGGTTATAATGACTTATATAACTTATCACTCACGAACATGGATTATTTGCGAAGCACACAAAAATAATAACACATTCCTAGAGCTATCCCTGCCTTTTATATGTTTGATTTCATACAAGCATCAACTTGTATGTTTTATCTTGTTTGCGATGCCGGTGCACTTTGTAAGCAAGTCATATCGCGTCTTTGCTTATCAACTTGCAAAGACTTGTTGCGGACAATATTAAACGGAATTAGGTATTCATAGACCTAATGCTGAATTAAATGTTTAAAGTATATTTTCTCGATAACAATAACATAGACATTTTAGATAGCTAAATAAACTGTCTCTTCATGCCAATTAGGTATTTTCAAAGTATTTTAATATATTTATTTTCTAAAAAGGTAAGTACGTCACGAACGCCCTCCTTGATCCTCCTAACGCCCCCCTTTTGCCCCTGTACTCGCTACCGCCCCCTTTGAAAGCTACAGCGCCCACTGGGGGGCGGTACCGCCCCCGTTGGGAACCTATGATCTATATGATCAGAAAAAGACAATTCCCGATCAAATAAAACACCTAGGTCAGAAATACTGTTAACAAATTCCAGAGGAATACTGTTGATATGATAGATGAATCTGATCGGATTCTTACATCTGTAAAAACTAATTGTTTTACACTTGGCAACATTAAGACTTAGTAAATTACGTTCACAATAAGAAACTAAATTATCAAGGTCGCGCTGAATACGTAAACAATCCGTGTATGAATTAGCATAAGTAAAGAACTTAAGGTCATCCGCATAAAGTAAGCACTGAGTAGATGTGAACACAGAAACGACATCGTTTATGAAAAACAAAAATAATATAGGGCCAAGGTGAGACCCTGCGGCACTCCCGAGGTCACAGTAATCCCTTTAGATTTAACACCTCGAATGTGTACGTATTGAGATCTGCCAGACAAATAGGAAGAAATCCATTTTAGGTAAACACCTTGAATTCCTAAAGCATACAGCTTCTCCACCAACAAATTATGGCACACCCTATCAAATGCTTTAGATATATCAGTATATATCACATCAACTTGGTTGCCATCTTCCAGTGCATTAACTAGAAAATCCTGGTAAACAGCAAGATTAGTGCATGTTGAACGGCCTTTGAAAAACCATGCTGTTGCTTCACCAAGGCATGTTTAAATGTGTTAAATAATTCATCACAAACTATCGATTCAAAAATTTTAGCTACAGTAGAGAGTAATGAGATTCCTCTGTAGTTTTCTATAACACTTTATCTCCATTTTTGTACACAGGATAAAGGGAGGACTTCTTCCACTGTTCCGGAAATATACCCGAATCAAAGGATTTTGAAATATAACTTGTAACGGTTCAGCAAGTATCATACAGCATTGTTTCCAAAAATTGGAGGTATACCATCAGGACCAGCCCTTTGTTAATATCTAGACTAGTTAACTTATCTATGATTTCATTGGCTGTGAATGTATGTCTGAACAAGCCGGCAGATGAAACACACACATCAGAAAAGTTGCATAAGCCTCTGTTGGCATCCAGATTTGCTAGATAACAAGAACTGAAGTGATCAGCGAAAGCATCAACTATTTCTTGGGATGAGGATAGCAAATTACCACCATAATTCATCCTAACAGGAATACCCACTTCTTTTCTAACAGAATTAATGTATGCCCAAAAGCTCTTAGTATTTGTTTTAATTTCAGTTTCTAAGTTCCTGATAAAAGATTATAGCATATGTTCATTTCATTTTGCTTAGCCGACGCAAATTTGAGTAGTCGTTGTAATCCTCCATTGACTTAGATTTCTTGAATTTACTGTGCAATTTATTTTTAACTTAATTAGCTTAATTAGTTTCTCATTGTACCATTTAGGAAATTTTCTAGGTTTAGAATATTTTTTAGGAATAAAAAGATTAATAGCAAGATTAATTCGTTCGTAGAACTTGTTGACGATAATATTAATATTGTGATCAGTATGGACAAAATTCCAGTCAACTTCCTGAAAAAATCTAATAATGTCTTCGTAAGATGCCTTTCTAAACTGAAATACCGCAGATTTATTGTTAGATGGCATACTTGCAGGTACTTTTAAAGATAAAACTAATTCCAAAGCCGGGTGATATCCATCCTCTTTGACCAGAATATTCTGGGATCTAATAACTTCAAGTGATTCAAAATCAGAAAAAAGTAAGTCCAAGTGTTTACCTTGATTATTAGCTATTCTGTTAATCTGATTTAAGACAGTAAGCTGCATACCACTTATTAAAACTTCGCTGACCAAAGATGTGAGTTTAGTGGGCAGAAAATAGCCATCTATATCAACCCATGTAATTTCAGGAACATTGAAGTCCCCAAAAATTAAAAATTTAGCTGTATTATTGCTGGTTCTTAAATAATCCACTTTATCAACAAATACTTGGTACAGCTCATGAGACGATTTAGGAGGAAAATATACCGCTCCTATTAATAAGGTAGTATGACCGTAAAAAATTTTGATCCAAATGTCTTCAAAATAATGAGACCCTGACGTGGGTAGTAAATTAGACTTAATGTGTGATTTAATGGCAATAAGTACTCCTCCTCCTCTTTGTTTGTTTAGCAGTTCACACTTGCGGTCGCATCGAAATACATTAAAATTCTTAGGAATAACTTCACCATTAGAAATGTCACTAGATAACCAAGTCTCAGTAAAACTATGCAATCAAAGTTAGCTGAACTAATATTGAGTAATGTCGTGATAGTCTTAGTACGAAGACCCTCACATTTTGATAATAAAAGTGAATACTAGATTTGCCAAACTGGTTCACATTTAAAATTTGACTACTAATCTTAGTGTCAAAATTGTTTTCTGGGGCCGATTTTTACGAAAATATATGGCCGAATTTCAGTGCCACTAGGCCAGTTAGTAGGATTCTCAACAATGGCTTTATCATCAACATGAACTCCTATGCGAAAACATGCATACACACCCCGTGTTTCCAGAACATCACAAGAAAACTCTTTATTCGGAATGATTTCCCGTAGGTGATCAGAAACGATTTCGCTTTTGGTCCCAGACTTAATACGTCCAACAAAGAACCAAACTTTCTTTTCAACTGCAGTTAATTTAGAGGAGAAATTACTACTAATACCAGTGCCATATATAGATTTTTTATTATTCTTTTTCTTGTTAAAAACTGTTAAAAAACCCTCATTACCTTTGCTTTGATTATTAGCAAGTTCGTATTGTATGTTATTCTTCACAACTTCTGCATAGGGAGTTTTGGGTGCAGTAGCAGATGAGTGATTAACAACCTGCTCAGGAAGGTGATGATTAGAGGCAATAATTGATGTATTATCAGAAGACACCATATTTGATAACTGATTAGAACAACTTGCAACAACAGGATCAATGAAATTAATGTTTCTCTTAACACATATGTTTGTAGATAATTCTTGATTCAAAACATTGGTATTAGGAATGTTATCAAAGCTATTAATCCCAGATGTTCTTTCACAATTCAAACTTTGATGAATATTTGTTAAATTATAATCCTTGGTAAGGAGCTTTACAAGATCAATATTACTTTTCTTGAGGTTATCAACCACAGTTCTTAATTCCAAGAGTTCAGCTAAAAGTGGTTCAGTGTTCTGAGTGATTAAAGAGTTTATCAACTCCTTGTATAGGTTGCTTTTAAGAAAATTCACCACAGTATTAGCCTCATACTTCGGGTCACAATCACTACTAGAATTAGTGTTAGCACAGGTAACCATAAGTGATTGATCATTCTCATTTAAGCTGCCATGTTTATAACCCTTATAGCATCTATTGCACAGATAGTCCATATTTTTGCCAGAAGCACTCAAAAACACCCCATATCTTTCTCCACATGATGGATGCACATGAACTTTACATTTCATACACTCCACACATTTATTTGAAACCTTTTTATTACAATAATTGCAAATATTGGCTACACCAACAACAACTTGCTGTTCATTGGTGGCCATCTTGGCGGCATATGGAAAACTTTTTTATTTTTGATTTTAGAAAAAAAAGTTACTCTTTATAAAAAGTTCTGCTTGTTCTGAAACCTAAAATAAAAGCTTCACATTTCAAAATTTATTAGTCATATACGAGGTTTATCAATTAATATGAATTTGGCGCAAGAGTAAAGTACCTTTATTTTTGATAATTTCGAAAATTGTTATTATAAAATGTTATTCAGAATGAAAAATCACGTTCAAATATGCAAAATATCCATCGATTATAAAATTTTTTTTTTTAACTTTTCTAAAAGAAAAATTTATTTAAGCTTACGTGTCATTTCATTTAATCTAAGATGCACTGATAAGAACTGTCCATGAAATGTAATTTCTCAGCATTTCGAAAGACTTTCTTTAATAATAACAGTAGTTTATTAATAATGTAATAGTTTTGTTACACATACAGATCTTATCATTCCGTCCCTCAATTAACTACCGCTTCAACATATCCGCCTTCTCTATAAATACAGGTAATCGTTCTATCTCGAAACTCTGTCAACACTCTTCTAATCATAGTCGGCGTTTTACTTTGAACGGTTTCTTTAATGGTTCGTTCTAAATGGACAACATCTGTGAATGGCCCTTGGAGGTACACCTATTTCAAGTAGCCCACACAAAAAAAAATCGAGTGGGATCAATGCTGGAATGTGAGGTGGTCAACGAATTTTCAAAAACTGATGCACAACTCTTCCATTAAAACAATTTTCATGATATTTTCTTACATCTAACCTGCTGTGGCATGGGGCACCATCCTGCTGGAACCATATCTGTTGACATTCAAGTAGGGGTAGATCATCAAGAAAATCATCTAGTTCTTTTTGTAGAAAGAGTAAATAACGGTCTGCATTAAAAGATTGTCGAAAAAAGAAAGGTAATTAATTGAGGGACGGAATAATAAGATCCGTATGTGTAACAAAAACTATTACATTATTATTAAACTACTGTTATTATTAAAGAAAGTCTTTCGAAATGCTGAGAAATTACATTTCATGAACAGTTCTTGTCAGTGCATCTTAGATTAAATGAAATAACATGTAAGCTTAAATAAATTTTTATTTTAGAAAAGTTAAAAAAATTTTTTATAATTGATGAATATTTTGCATATTTGAACGTGACTTTTCATTCTGAACAACATTTTATAATAACAATTTTCGAAATTATCAAAAGTAAAGGTACTTTACTCTTGCGCCAAATTCATATTTATTGATAAACCTCGTATATGACTAATAAATTTAGCTATTTGAAGGTTTTATTTTAGGTTTCAGAACAAGCAGAACTTTTTATAAAGTGTGACTTTTTCTCCTAAAATTAAAAATAAAAAAGTTTTCCATATGCCGCCAACTTAAGTAGACACACTGTATATATATATATATATATATATATATATATATATATATATATATATATGCTATGTATTAACTGGAACTCTCGTGCCCCGACGTTGGGCCGTCCAATAAAAACTTGATTTGATAACGCCGTACTCGGTTTCAATGGCGTTTTCTTACTTGACTCCACCTCTCTGTGTTTTCCTAATCAAATTCTACTCCCACTAATTTTATTATTCTGCCACGGCTAGCTTTTATTATAATTCTACGCAGAGTGCACAACGTTACGATGATCAATTCTTCTTCTTTTTACCCCTTTATGATTACCTCTTTGTTTGAATTATAAAATGAAGTTAATTAATTCCATATAATAAAAACAAATATTATGTACAGGTTTTGAAAATTATTAAAATACACTCTTCAATCAATCAATATTATAAGTCTTATTTATCTCAAAATTTATTTGCTTTGCAATCAAGCTAAAGTCACCAAAAACTATTCTTTTTATCAAAGAAGCCTGGAACGTTCAAAACCCCTTTATTATATTGCGTACTTTTAACGTATGCAAAGTTCATTGCCGACTCTGTTACACAAGTTTATATTAATTAAGCAAATTCAATATTCAAATTCAAATAGAAAAAAATGTCTTAAAACTAATAAGATCTGACCTGCTCTGCTTACTTCGTGCTTCTGTATTGATTGTACCAAAATTATCGACGCTTTAAAATATTATACCATCAATTAGAATTTTCCATGCATCATTATACCATCCATTATCAACCAACATCATTTCAGAATTATTGTCATCAACACATTTGAAATATTATCAACCAACTAAGATTATCCATGCACTCGGATTTATTATACACCTGAATTATTGTCGTCACCCTCGAATTATTATACACCCATTTGGATCATTAACATCGTATTCGAAATTATTCTCCACCAATTCGGAATTATTATTCACCCATTTGAAATTTTATCTATCCACTTGAATTTATTCTATCTACTCGAATCCGGATTATCATACCCTCTGGATTTTATCTATCCTCTCGCTTGAATTTATTATAATTGAATCAGGATCATGCACCCCTTTGGTTCATTATCATCAGCCTCGAATTATTGTCGTCACCCTCTGGAGTCCTATTATCATCTTATTAGTTTAAATAAATTCCCCAAATTCTACTTACGTTAATCGGCAATAGAAATTTTCATATTCGTAGCACTTGTCTGTCACTATACAATTTCACTATTAAAATATTATTATGCGTGACTCTTAGATTCAGAGTAACACAGCTTGGCCTTGTTGAGTTAAAACTGAGCTCCGTTATCATTGTCGCTGTTAATATATGGGCTGATCCCCTTTTGGATGTGGGCTTGGCTTACAAGTCCGTCGCTAATCTTGACCAATGAGGTCTTTGTACTTCCTACACTTGAAGTGGTTTTCTGATGTAACAAATTCGTTTCGCAGGTAATGGTTGTTTGCTTATAGATACCTCGTTATTAGACCATACGGTGTTTTGAGTAAATAATCGCTTTTCCATATTATACAAAAATACCGGATGCAATATTAATTTCAATTTTCAAGTATGTTTATTTATTTACGCATCTTGAATTACATTTACTATTAAAAAAATGTTGATTGTTTCTACGCACTTACACAACGCTTTGTTAAGTTTTATCTCTTATCTCCGTATTATATCATAACTAATTAGAATCCTTTTGAATGCGTGTTTAATTACATTTATTATCATTCTCTTTTAAATACGCGTGCTTCTACTGAAAAATATCGTTGTTTGCATTACTTAAAATTAATGAAGCTCTATATACCGGGTGTTAAATATTTGTTATTTACCTGATGTATGAATTACCTATTTCTATGCTAACTATGCATCCTATTGTTATAAGATGTGTTTATTTGCGTCGCTTAAAACTAATTATACTCTATATACAGGGCATTAAATGCTTACTATTTACAAACTATCCCAATTACTCAATTTTTTACTAAATAAATGCAGTTTTCTGCTTCCTATTATAATTTATGTTTACTAAACGACTATTGCTATAAAATACACCCTTAAACAGCCCCTTATCACATTACATTTGATTTTCCAATGCTCCACCCGAAGGTACTACATTGGCCAGGAAGCGAGTTTTTTTTTTACCTGGAAAATTTGGAATTTTGCCGAACCCTTGCTGTTCCAAGCAAGGTAGGGATCTTTAACGTGCGTGACAACACTCACACACGGGACCTCCATTTAACCTCTCATCCGAACGAGGGTGTATTTTTGTGAAAAATGCTCGCCTAACATTTTTCAAGCGGACCGTGTCGGGATTCGAACCCGGGACCTTGGGCGTAGTAGTCACACACATACCACTACGCCACGGAGCCGCCAACCCCTTATCACAGCAATATATATATATATATATATATATTAATAAGATGAAATAATAACCTAGACTTTTTAAGTAAAGCCCAAATGATCATTTCAAATCGAGCTAGTAATTGAAAGAAGGAAAATATAAGGCCTTGGACAGGATTTGAACCTGCATCTCAGTTTTGCCGGAACTGTGCGTTAACCAATATATGGTACTGTATACGATTTAGATTTGTAAATTTCCCAATTATAGCCATCGGCCTCGGTAGCGTAATTGGTTAACGCACAGTTCCGGCAAAACTGAGATGCAGGTTCAAATCCTGTCCAAGGCCTTATATTTTCCTTCTTTCAATTACTAGCTCGATTTGAAATGATCATTTGGGCTTTACTTAAAAAGTCTAGGTTATTATTTCATCTTATTAATTGCAATACGTTTGTATTTATCAACTTACTTTGTGTAAAAAACTACTCATAATATATATATATATATATATATATATATATATATATATATATATATATATGAAGTGTTTTATTGCGGGTTTTAGGTCTGCTGGTAAGTAGATATATAAACTCTTTCTTTAACTGCCTAAATTTTCGAATTTATTTTTGAATCCTTGATCACAGGCTTTCTATAATTATATAAAAATGAATGGACTAAACTACACATAAAATCTGTATAAACTTACAAAATTGAGAATAATAAAAAGATTGCATCTAAATTAAAATGTAGTCGTAAAAGTAGTTTGCATTTGACTAAGGTGTAAAATTAAAAATTTGTATATTCTATTAAAGTATTTGAAATCTGTCTTTATTGAAGTTTTTAAAAGTATGACACAATTTGTTTATTTATCTGCATGAGCAAGTGTATGTATGCATGGAAGCGCATGTGTGTGTCGAGTTGGCATGAATATGGAGGTAGTGTTTAAATTTTATTTGTATGTATACCCATAAAACGCATATTTAATAAACACAAAATTTTAAGTGTATACACATATATCATATATAAATACACATAAACATATACAAATACATACATATAATCGCACATAAATATACAAAAAAAATACATAAATATACATCTAAATATTTATACATACACACACACACACACATATATATATACATACATACACACATACATATATATATATATATATACATATACACTTACACATACACACATATATACACATACAACATACACAGACACATTCATACATACACACACTATACACATACATATACATGTAAATAAATATACACTAAGAAATATAGACATATAGACACACATACATACAATATAACACGCATATATACATATACATACATACAAACATATACATATACACATATACACACAATATACATAATAACATACACAATACATACATATACATACAACATACAAATACATACACACATATATATATATAATATACAACATATATATATATAAACAACATACACAATATAAAACATTATTAATATATAATTTTTTATAGTAGGTATAAATTGAACTCAAGCCACTAATGTCATGTTTTTGTTCATAGTGTTGTTATTTTTGTATATAATACATCTCTAAAAATAACCTTTTCGTTTATTTGTTTCCATTTCTAAAATTTTGATTCTGAAGATCTATTTTGTGATTTAAAGTAAATGAATGATTTGATAAAGCACAAAATAGATCTTCAGAATCCAAAAATTTTAGAAATGAAACAAATAAACGAAAAAGGTTATTTTTAGAGATGTATTACATATACAAAATAACAACACTATGAACAAAAAACAGACATTAGTGGCTTGAGTTCAATTTATACTTACCTACTTAACTTTAAAACTTAAATTATATATTAAATAAATTGTTTTATATTGTGATGTGTGTGTTATACGTATATATGTATGTGTGTATGTATATATATATATATATATTATATATATATATGTAGTATTTGTATGTGTGTATGTATATGTGTATGTATGTGTATGTATATGTATGTATATATGTGTGTATATGTGTATATGTATATGTTTGTATGTATGTATATGTATATATGCGTGTTATATTGTATGTATGTGTGTCTATATGTCTATATTTCTTAGTGTATATTTATTTACATGTATATGTATGTGTATATGTGTGTATGTATGAATGTGTCTGTGTATGTGTGTATGTGTATATATGTGTGTATGTGTAAGTGTATATGTATATATATATATATATATATATATATATATGTATGTGTGTATGTATGTATATATATATGTGTGTGTGTGTGTGTGTATGTATAAATATTTAGATGTATATTTATGTATTTTTTTGTATATTTATGTGCGATTATATGTATGTATTTGTATATGTTTATGTGTATTTATATATGTATATATGTATACACTTAAAATTTTGTGTTTATAAATATGCGTTTTATGGGTATACATACAAATAAAATTTAAACACTACCTCCATATTCATGCCAACTCGTACACACACATGCGCTTCCATGCATACATACACTTGCTCATGCAGATAAATAAACAAATTGTGTCATACTTTTTAAAAACTCAATAAAGACAGATTTCAAATACTTTAATAGAATATACAAATTTTAATTTTACACCTTAGTCAAATGCAAACTACTTTTACGACTACATTTTAATTTAGATGCAATCTTTTTATTATTCTCAATTTTGTAAGTTTATACAGATTTTATGTGTAGTTTAGTCCATTCATTTTTATATAATTATAGAAAGCCTGTGATCAAGGATTCAAAAATAAATTCGAAAATTTAGGCAGTTAAAGAAAGAGTTTATATATCTACTTACCAGCAGACCTAAAACCCGCAATAAAAACACTTCATATAATTATAGCAAGGTCGTTACTATAAAAGTTTTATATATATATATATATTGCTGTGATATACTCCTTTGAATGCGGGAACTGGGTCCTTTCAACAAAAAAAATTCTAGTCCCACCGATTGGGCGTCATAAACTGCTGTGATCCTGGTTTCGCTTCAGCTGCTCACCTAATTTTATAAACCTCCTCATTCATAAAATTAAACAACACATTCCTACCACAAACATCAACGTTAACTCTATTTACATCAATATTCAGAATACATTAAATTTTCAAATTAAATTTCAGCATAAAATTCAGTTTTAAAAAGAATTTCAAGATTAATTTTATTATCACTTTAACGTGCATCCAGAATTAAAGTCCTTGTTGGATGCCTACTAATTAATATAACAATATAAGCAGACCGGAGTCTGAGTATAAAGGGAGCATCTACCACCCCTTTACGTTAATTAACCAGGTTCGTCTAATTGAGCTCAAAGACATACCCAAAGTTTCATCATAATTCAGAACATCAATACTAAATACCCCTTTCTACTTAAACAAGCAAATTTCATCTTAAAATTAAAATTTTATGGTTAGTACAATTTCACTAATGTCCATTTAAAGTAAATCAATTATAAAGTTTGTCAACACACACAAAATGTCAAACAAAATAGTATAATTTACCTGATGGTTACTGTGCTCGTAGCGTCTATGTACATCGTACCTTTAGTTAATCACACCATTCCAACAGGATTATATTTACGGCTTCTAATTCTCAACGCTTTTAAAATTTTCTCCATCACCATTTATTTAAAGTTGTTTCTGGGCTTTTCCGGAACTCATCTGTGTATATCTGACCCTTGTTTCGTGGATCCAGACACGTATTTGAATCATTTAATTATTAACACCCCGAAAAATAGCAAAGAAATTCATGCGTCTTTCACCAATATACGCCAAAACTGCCTACTTTTGTGTATACATTTGTCGTTGTAAATTTTGCTAATTGGTACAGTGATACTAAATTTTATTACCTTGTATCTAAGTGCACTGAAGTACATTCATGTTAGCACGTAAATAACAAACTATTTTGAATCACTACAATATACGAGCAAAATTTTAAATTATTTTATCAAACTAAAATGCACTGTTTAACATCTTGAATCAAGTCGCGGATGTAAGAGCTTTTAACGCATCGAATAGTCAAAAGTCTAAGAGGCCGAAATTCATCTTACCACCGGTATATATAGCGAATAGCCGACACGTCGCTTTTGTCCTCAAAACAGACAATTCTTAAGAATTTCCCATTCTATGTTCGCAGTCCGTCGCTCGCGCGTCGGTTTTTACGAATTTTTCACTCGCCCCATTTAAATCTCAGAAATTCTCACACGGCACGCAAACATGTCCGAGAAAACCAATTAATTTTGTACATAAATTGTTGTTTCTACCTCTGATATTTGCATCCTATTTTCAACCAATTGTGACCCTCGTGACGTTGCTTAAATCACGCCTTTTACTATATGTGTCTTTGCTTGACGCATTTTCTCTTTCCTTTTCTAACCTGTTCGTATTGGTGCAAATTGATATTCTTTATTATCGATTATATTTTAGTCCATGTGGACTATCTGGGTTAAATAACCCCGTATCGCACATTCTCGTGAATATTAAGCCCCGGTTTCTCCAAGATTTTTTGTAAACATTAATTATCTGCAAAATTTTCGCCGAATGAGCTTTTTAAATAAACCCTGTTTTGTATTTCGTGCTAAAGCATCTGACCGTTTCCAATATCCTTAGCATCGACATGTTTATCTAAACAAATTAAACTGAAATTGCCTTTTAAAATACGCAGATGTGTTCAAACATCCTACTTCTAAGTAACACTTCTAGGATTTGCATTTTATTGGGTTTTTACAAGTTTCTATAGATATTATCTGTTACTAACGATTCAATTAACTTCAATTAAAATTGACTTCTATCCTTTCATTTTTAGCGAATACAAGTTAAATATTAATTATTATGTGTACACTTTGTTTTACTACCGGTTACTTAAAATAGGGTTAATTAATATAAATTTTGCACGTAATTTCCATTTGTTTCTTACGTAGAGCTTGTTAATACTGTTTCTTTTGATGTAAAGCGTCTTGTCCATGATTTAGATCTCTTATTTTTACTGAAACTAATAAATTTTTATGCTTCACGGTTTTAATAACGCGTATTATTTAATAAAATTCCTTATACACGGTGATTAAAATTATTTGATGTGATTATTTAATTTTCTACCCTGGTCTAAATATGAGTATTATATATATATATATATATATATATATATATATATATATATATATATATATAAACATCCACTTCAGTAACAAGTCTAATATAATAACAGGTTGTTAGTTATTTTTGGGATATTATTTGTAAAAACATACAAAATTACTTGGTTATTTATTTTAATAATTGACGTTTCGGTTAACCTTTGCAACCTTAATCATAATTTTAAAACTTGATCTTGCCTAGTATCATGAAATAGTTGAAACATGGAGCACATCTAAATATAACAAACACAAATTTACATATTAAAAATTTTAAATAACATGGTACGAGCACATATAACCACCTGCATTACAATGTGTACGTACCATGTTTTAAATTTTTAACATGTAAATTTGTGTTTGTTATATTTATATGTGCTCCATGTTTCAACTATTTTATAATACTAGACAAGATCAAGTTTTAAAATTATGATTAAGGTTGCAAAGGTCAACCAAAACGACAATTATTAAAACAAGTGATGAAGTCCTGGAATTATTATAGCACGGGTTACCCTAAGGGAGAACTTGGAAATCTTCAGGGGGAAACATTGCTTTTACTGCAAAACACAGGATCTGAAAAAAACAATGTTATTATAATAACGAAGGACGCAAGAGATACACTCTTGCTACCTTATACAATAAAGAAAAAGAGTAGTTATTAATACCAAAAATTTAAGTATAAATAGTAAAAGGAAATACAGATATCAAACTTCTTGAAAGCGCTGTTTACTATTTCTTTATTGAGTCACAGCCAATAATCTATTTTTTTTATAAAAGGGTATATATTCTTTTTACCTTTTAACTCATTTAGCTCTACCTTTTGGACGCACTTGTCCAAAATAAACAATTGTTCAATTAAATCATATGATGGTTATTTAATCAAATTTATCTTTTTCTGTAGTAAAATTTTATATACAAAAATGTACAATAATAAAAAACGTGGTCTAATCTTTTAGATTCAGATATTTGAATATGAGAATTATGGTAATTTCTACTAGAAATCAAAATGTCAACAATAAATTAAATATGACCGTAAAGTTTTTAAATACCCAAAATGCACAGATCTGTTTACTTTGGTTTACAAATATCTGTTATATATTCAATGCTAAATAAATTAGTTCTCGTAATTACTTTATGTGTTATTGAACTTGAGTGCAATACTTTTCCGGATTAAATAAAGAAAATTCATAATTTTAATTATTTGCAGTAATATCAAGTGTAAGCAATAATTTATACTATAATGAAATCTAAATGATAAAAGTCCAATCGACTTCCTTGTAAAACAAATTTAAAAACCGACCATTTTAGTTTCAAATATTTGCCTCGCTGTCAAATTATTCAGAACAGCTGTTGTCAGGCCAAGTTCTTATGCTAACGCTTACCTTAGCAATTAGTTGTACTTTGAACTTAATTGTAACAAATACCTTGTTGCGACCACATGTGTTAACTTGTGGTTGTTGGAGAAACAAGTGACATCAGCGAACTTTCCAGATCTGCACCTTACAAAGTGTAAGCTTGTGCTTCTCCTTTTGAACTAACGACGAATTAAATGCATTACAGCGTATTATACTGGACCATTATAGGGAACCATTTTCATCAATTTGTTGTGCAATCCATCGAAGTAGATCAAAACAAAATCAAACCATAAAACGAGCTATTCAATGTGCATCATTTTGACTCTTCATAAACCTATCCCAAAGCGATATTATTTAACGGTTAACTAAGCAATTAAACAATTAATGAAATTAAAAATGAGTAAACGTGTGAGTTATCGTTATTGGTATAGGTGAAGGTGAGCGCTATAATAAAATCATTTAGTTTACCTTAATAATTATTTAACTTGCTTACCGTTATCAGAAGCAAACAAAAGTCAAGTGCATTCTGCACTTGATTACGTTGCCACGTTTATGGCCACGCGTAAATTTCTCTAGCTCGGACCTTATCGATCTCCATGATGCTTCTAACTGCAGCGAGTGGTCGAGCCAGATTGACTCTTCTGTCGACGGGATACGCACAAGGCACAAAAATCGTTTGCTATTCAAATGACCAACGTTTACGAATAGAGCCTTTACTATTATTAATTAATATATGCCTCGTGATTGGGCTATACGGTACTGATCTGAACTTTTATTAACATCGTAAAATTAATTGTTTATTTGAATAAACTGTGCAGTGTTATTTTATAATTAAACTTATAAGCTTTTATAATCGTCAAAAAAAATTGTTACAAGATTAAGAACTTACTCTAACAAATATTTCTTATCAATTACTAACAAAGAACCAAAATTTATACGTGCGATTGTAAAATAGCACTTATCAATATCTCATTTTCATTATTATTATTAAATACTTCCTGTTTTCATTTCCAATCTCTATAGAATATGAGTTTACAAAAGTGCATTTTCTATTTTTCATCAATTAATCTCAGCAGTAGCTTTTATATCAAACAGCGTCCAATGTTCATATTATTTTACAAAACAATTATGCTTCATCAAATAATTTCAGTTGAAAACTTCTATGTTACTTCTCGAATGCCCATGAAATAGATTTCATTGCTAATTGAAACGTATAAGTTAGATATATGTTGGTTGACTGACCGATCTCGTAAAATAAATGAATTAATTTTCACTCAAATTTACACGGTCGATCTCGTAAAATGAATTGAATTCCGAATCTCAATTACTTCCATTTATATACAAAAATTCTGACTACGTCATTTTTTTCAATCCATTCTAGTGTATTTTTGAAAATTAGTCACGACTGTGCTACGTACATCGACGTAGTCGGCAGAAAAATGAAGGAATGGTCTGACTCAATTGGCGAGTAGGTGGGGTTTTACCAATACAAAAGAAAAAAGGAAATACCTGAAATAAAAATAAACACACTAATTCATAACAAAAGAACCATTTAAGAAAAAAACTTCTAATTAGAAAAATTTGTCACAAAATAAAAGGAAATCTAACTTACGAGAAAACATTATTTTTTTCTTTGTCAAAATATGTTTAAAGGATTTTCACAGTATTAACAAAACAAAAAAAAATTGAAACAAATAATTATTGTCTTCCTAAATTTTCTGTAAAGTAATTTAACTGAAAAACATCTTATATCTACATCAAGTAGGAAAAAACTTAAACAACAATTAGAATGAACTCCTGCTATCCTTACGATTAGTAAATCTTTGTTATCATGAGTTGCATGGTTAATGAGTAAAAATAGCAAATGAGTCTACTTACATATTTATCAGAATTACTGGCTGTCGCTGTTAGAATGCATTCTTCCAGCAAGTTTTGGTAATCATCTTATAGCTAAGCTGTAGGTTATCTCTAAAATAAATCATATAAGCAAAAAGACATTTATAATTAGTAAAGGTTAAATTTAAGTGTGATACTGAGAACAGAGAACAACTGTCGCCTGATTGTATTATGGCGGTCTGGAGCTAAGTGGAATCCCTTTTCAATACTGGAAACTCGAAAGAGGAAACAAAAGAGATTCGTCATCAATCCCTCGCTAGTGGTCATCGACCGCGATAGTGAGTCTCACAACTGTAGTTAACAGTTCGCATTCCCTCATACAATAGTAGAAATAATTTCCAAGTTTCAGGGTTGCTTAGCTGTTCCACTTTCACAGTTTCACATTAAAGATGTAAGCGAATCAGTGATCACTATACTATACGGCTATGTCCACTGGGGAAAGCTATAACATGTACGAGTAAAGATTGTTATAACCCCGACGCCGCGTGTTCAGCGCCACTACTGCAGTTGGTAACACTGATACGCTCCACGTTCACAATATTGCGCAATAATAATATTACGACATAAATGCGTGTCAAAGTGTATCACATGCCAAATATGTTTACAATGATATAAGTTGCACTTTAAAAAGTACTCACTTAAAAATGTGGAACGCTTCACGATTTTGCGTGTCATCCTTGCGCAGGGGCCATGCTAATCTCCGGGTATCTCGTTTAGGTGTGAGTTGCGTTATCATGCCATCCTTGAAACCAAATTTATCGTCTTCCCTCTTCTTCGTTCGTAGGCAGAGCAAAGGAATAAAGGTAAAGGCAACGATAGAAGGTAGAGATGAAGGGAAACCTACATTCTGAGAAGAGAAAAGACAAAAACGACACAGGCAGACGTCACCGTTCGACGTCTCGTCAATAATAATATCCTGTCGTGTCCAAACCGCGCACTTACCCATCACTCCACGTCTGCGCACTCTTTTGCGCCGACGCAACTGTTCGGGATGGCGGAAATTTAACAAGTTTATTTGAAAAATAATGGCGGGAATTCACTCACAAATTTAAAAGTGTACATGTCCAAATTTGAAATGTAACAAGATTAGACCCTTTACGAAAGAAAAGTACCTTTTTTTTAAATTGCCAGTACTTACCACACAGTGGTGTGCGAACGAATTCCTATCAGGAACGGAAACGACAATTACTCTCAGTCGTACGCAGAAAAGAATCAAGTAATGCACTCGTTTTATCGCAACGAATTAACATCAATTCCGGCTTTATCAAACGCAGGTGTTACATAGAAACTTGAAGCAATCTTAACAAATAAGTACGATTCATTATTTCAAAGAGTGTTTATGATTCGATATAATCAGAAGTAATTATGCGCTATAGTAATATGTATCAAGTCAACGGATACATCAAACAAGGTACGGACGATTGAGATTTTAGAATAGCTTTTCGTTTTGCAATAAATAGGTTTAATTGAAATTATGGTAAAGCGTACTTATTGTAGGAAGGTCTATTGTACCGGGTGTTATTTGAATATTGAAGCAGAATCTATGTAAATGAATAATGAACTAACAAGGGTACGGTGTTATTCCTTATCTGAAAGTGAACGTAACAACTGATATAAGAATTTACATCGATTTCGCATTTTAACGATGTAATTATTGTCGAGGTACCCTGGTTTGTCATGATTTATTATTCTCCCGAAGCGTCGTCTATCCCTTTCTAGTGCACGAAGTTAATGTGTTGTCTTCTTCTTTCACATTGTAATGCATAAAGCTATTAAACTTGCTTATCTATCTTTTATAAGTTTTAATCATCGGGTTTTTTGAAACGGATCATTAATTTATTTTTGAGAAATAATTGACTTTTAAAACATTTCTTAGTAACGCGACGCCTTCAATTATTAATAAAGAAATTTCTTAAAGTTTTTATCAAAAAGGAATATTTTTAAAATCTACACACGGAAATTAATTACATAATTAATAAGGGCTGCTTTATAGTTTGCAAATGTAATAAGATTTGCAGCGATTTGTATTCTAACAGGGTACGGATGTATATTTTATAGAAGATAACTTAAATCTAAGTTATTTCTAATATTTTTAAACGCATTTTAAGGTATCAATAACAAGAATGAATACTTTTAAAATCTACACGGAAATATAATGTGTTTTAATGGTAATGAAACACGCTTATTTTTATACAGGGTAAAAAAGTTAAATGTTGGGAACAATCAATAATTCTTCTTCGAAATGTTTGTAGTACTTTTTTCATCATTAGGTCTTCAGTCCTAGAACTGGTTAGACGCGTACCATCATTGTTCCCTATTCTGAACTAACCTACAGATTTCCCTGAAATATGCACAGTTTGCATCCATAACTGTCTGATCTAGGTCTACATTTACCTCTTTTTTCCTATCTCTGCTTGTAATATATCACATACTATTCCCCAAAAATGCCTTAGAACGTATTCCGCCCTACTATTTCTCTTTTTCCCCAGAGATCCTTGTTCCCCTACTATTTCTGTAACTTATTTGTTATTATCTTTGTCTGTCCATGCTATCGTCCTCATACATCTGAAGCACAGCATTTCAAAAGGCTGCTACCGTTTTTCTGTCTGCGTTTCAGACTGCCCGTATTTCATAGGCATACTGTGCTGTGCTCCACACATATGCTTTCAACAATTGTCTTCTTATTCTATGTTTGTTGTCTTTCCTCATAGGCGCTGTTCTTTCTTGTTAGATGCAGTTCGATCACTTTCTATTGTTTTACAGTTATATGCCCTATTTCTCCGACCTTCAATGGTTGTGAAGGGAGGTAAGCAGCCTGTGGCTGCCAAGTTCCCCCAACACTTAACCATTTGGCGATTTAATATATTTTCCAATTTATCTTTTCGCACAGTCAACATTAATTGCAGGTATTTCGCAACCAACAGCTAGTTGTTTATACTAATCATCAGATTTATCTGTGCTTATTTTTTCGTCATTAAGTTTCCGCCTCAAAACTGGTTGGACAAGTACCTGCACTTATTTATATTCTGGGCTAGCCTACATAGTTCCCTGAAATTCTCACACAGCATGTGTATTCAGCTCGTTAGCTTTCTATTGTTTTCTAATTTTATACCCTATTTTACCGAGATTCAGTGAAGGAGGTTAAGCAACCTGTGGCTACCAAGATCGCCCAACACTTAGACATTTGCCGAAATAATGGTTTTCCAGTAAAATCCTTTCACACACTTAACATTATTCGAGAATATTGCCCATCCAATTCTTGTAGTTACTTATAATAATCATCACATGTTTAACCACAGTTATCTTTTCGTCATTAGTTTATCCATCTTGGGATTGGTTGGATGCGTACCTCCATTGATTTCTATTCTGGGCTAGCCTACACATCTCCCTGAAACCTCTACAGCCTACATCTTTTACTATCTGTGTGCAGTAGTCTAATCTAGGTCTGCCTCTTCTTCTCTTTTTTCCTATCTCTGCTTCTAATATATTCCGCACTATTCCCTCATGCCGTAGTATGTGGCCTATCATCCTATCTCTCCTATTTTTTACCGTTTTCCACATATTTCTTTCTTCCCCTACCATTTTTAGTACCTCTTCATTCTTAACTTTGTCTGTCCATGATATCTTCATCATACGCCTGTAGCACCACATTTCAAAGGCCTCTACCTTTTTCTTGTCCGCTTCTCCTACTGTCCATGCTTCACAGCCGTACAGTGCTGTGCTCCACACATGTTTTAAGCAATCTTTTCCTTGTTTCTATGTTTGTGGTCTTTGAGCACAGTAGTTGCTTTTTCTTGTTAAATGTAGCACGACCTTGTGCTAATCTTTGTTTTATATCTTTTGTGCTTTTCCCATCTTGCGTTATTTGGCTTTGTAGGTAGTAGAAATCCTTAACCTCTTGTAAGTTCGTGTTAAATACTTGTATTCTTGTTTTTGATTTATTTTCCCCACCTTTGCAAACTAGAACTTTAGTTTTAGTTTTGTTAATTTTCATACCGTATCTCTCTGTTAGAACCGTTTCCATTTCATTAAAAGCAGCTTCTAACTTTTCCTTGCTAGACGCTAATACCGCTATGTCATCTGCAAATCTAAGCATATCAATTTTTTGTCCCTGCATAGTAATTCCAAATGTCTTCCTGAATTTGACAGTATTCATTGCCTCTTCTATGTACAAGTTAAAAATCAATGGGGATAGGGTACATCCCTGTCTCACCCCTTTCCTAATGTTTACTTCTCTACGTTCCTGCTCTAATTCTATTACTGCTGTTTGCTCTTTGTATAAGCTATGTACTATTCGTCTATCCCTATAACTCATTCCAATCTTTTTGAGTATTTCAAACATTTTTTTCCAATTTACATTGTCGAATGCTTTTTCCAGATCTACAAACCCTATATACATGCTTTCCCCTTTTTCTATTGTTTTCTCCATTATCACTCTCAGAGCTAAAATAGCCTCCCGTGTTCCCCTGTTTCGCCTAAACCCAAATTGGTCTTCTCCTAGTATTTCTTCAGCTCGTTTTTCCATTCTAGTTAATATTTTTGACACGTGTGCTGTCAAACTTATTGTTCGAAAATTTTCACATCTATCTGCGCCTTTCTTTTTTGGTATAGTTACTATGATGCTACGTTTGAAATCTTTGGGTATCTCGCCTGTCTCATACATATAGCTTACAAGTTGGAAGAGACGTTCTGTTACTGCTTGTCCAGCGGCTTTTAGAGTTTCTGCTTGCACCTTATCTGTACCCGGCGCCTTACCATTTTTCAGACTCTTTAATGCTAATTCAAACTCGTCTCGAAGTATAGGATATCCCAAGTCATCATTTTCAATGTCTGATTCCTGTTCTAATGCAGTTAGTTCCTCTCCTGCATATAAATTCCCTATATATTCTTGCCATCTACCCACTTTCTTTAAGTTTTCTATGATGACGTTTCCTTGTGCGTCCCTTATATTTTTGCTATACGGTTTTATATCCCTAAAATTCATTCTAATTAATTTGTATGCTTCGTCTGTCTTTCCTATTTCCATCTTAGTTTGTACCTCTTTGCACTTTTCATCAATCCATTGTTCTTTAGCTTTCCTGCATTTTCGAATAATTTCCCATTTTATGGCTTTGTATCTCTGTTTTCCTGTTTCGTCTGATTTATTTTTATATTTTCGTCTTTCTTCTATTAAATTCACGATATCCTTTGTTATCCATGGTTTCTTATTTTCTTTTTGTGTATACCCCAGAATATCTCTGGCCGCCATGTCTAGGCTGGATTTAATGTTATTCCATTCTGTTTCTACTTCCTTAGTTTCAGATATTTTCCCGATATCATTCAGCAATTCATTTGACTTTCTTTCGAATCTTACTTGAATATCTTTATCTTTTAGTTTCTCTAAGTCCAAGTGCCTTTTTCCGTTCCTTTTTTTTTAGATTTAAGTGCGGCCTTCATAATTACGATGTTGTGGTCAGTATCTATATCTGCTTCTGGGTAGCTTCTACAGTCTTTTACTTGATTCCTAAACCGTTGTCTAACAAGAATGTAATCTATTTGATATCTTCCTATATCTCCTGGCATCTTCCATGTATATCGTCTTCTAGCATGATGTTGAAATAATGTGTTTGTGATGATTAAATTGTTCTTGTCGCAAAATTCTACCAGCCTATTTCCCTGTCATTTCTCGTGCCTAAACCAAATAAACCTACTACCGCTCCTTCCTCCCTCACCTACCACGGCATTAAAATCCTCCGTAATTATTAAATTTTCATGTCCTTTACGTATCTTAATATGTCTTCGATATCTTTGTTGATGGCTTCTACCTCTTCGTCACTGTAGCTAGAGGTGGGCATGTATACTTGTATTATTACTGTGTTTACCGGTTTAGATTCTAATCTAACCATGAGTACTCTTTCGTTCTTTTGTAAGTAATTTTCTACACAGTATCCTATCTTTTTCCGCATAACAATCCCCACGCCCAAATTTCCTTCCTCTGCTCCTGTATGAATTACCCCGAAGTCTCCACTCCAAAAATCCCCCGCCTCTGGCCACCGAACTTCGCTGATCCCTACTATGTCTAGTGATAACCTATTCATTTCAATTTTTAGGTTCTCTAGCTTACCTACTTGCTTCATACTTCTAACATTCCACGCTCCGACTCGCAGAATGTTCCCGACTCTTATTTTTAACTTTCCGATCGCATCCTCCGAAGTAGTCCCCTCCCGGAGATCCGAATGGGGGACTATTTTAACTCCGGAATCTTTTACCCCAGAGAATGCCATCATGTTTGTAACAATTTAAGCACGCTGTGTACTTGGGAGATAATGTGGTAGTTTCCCGTTGCCTTCCACATCGCGGTAGTGTGTCTTAGACTGCCATACCGACCCCTATGGTCTCTGCCAATCTAAGTACCGAAAGAGCCGCTGCCCTCTTTCGGGGACCTGTCTTAGTCTGGTTCCTCACTAACGACCCTACTACTTTGGTTGGACCTGTAGTTTGGCTCTTTAGCTCATTAGAACACGCAAGCCATTTCACCTGTTCAGTAATTTAGAACTTCGGCAAGGTGCAGGTCCATTCGAAATGGAGTACTTTTTTTATTTTTTTATATAAAAAAAGTACTTTTTTATTACATCGATATTTAATTTGAATGCTTCATTCCCACGAACTATGATTACGATTTGCGACCATCTCTTAAATCGCCTATTCACTACTAGTTAAATATAAAACAAATGAATTACTATGTTTACTATGTTTTAATCCATTCTAAACTTTAATAATTTTAACAGTTGTGTGAGAAATCCGTTCATGCTGCTGCTGAACTCTACCATTCAGATATTTAGGTGCTTCCTTGATCTGTTGCATCTCCAACATAGGAAAAACCCTTATTATACTATTAGGAGTAAGGTTATTTACCTCTTGTTCGTATGTAGTATAGTCTGGATTTTTATCCAAATCATCTTCATTTTCTGGTGATGATAGAGGTGCAGTAGGTGACGGCAATGATTTTTCAGTTTCAACTTCTGTACTATTATGTTTGTGCTACATGGATAACAATAATTTCAACTGGGCTTGTATTATGATTGCCTATATTACCAAGTTGTCTGATGAAGTCACACTGTCATCTTCCACATTGTGAATTGTAGATAAAAGTACATTGCAGATTTTCTTCAAGTTGTTTTTGGTACATTGGCAACAGCCTCCTACGTAATATAGTTTACATTAGCACTTGACAAATAAATACATGATTTTATCTTCATATTTAATATATCATTGACATTGTGAATAAATGCTCCTTTTTTATCTCTTGGTAAAATTTAAAAATTGAATTAGAATAATAAAAAGAGTAATCACAATTGCGTAACAAAACTAGTAATATGGAAATGGATACTTAAAAAAATATAAAATTGTTAATGTTCCCGACTATTCTTTAACTATGTTTAAATACTAATATTATAAACAAGTTAAATTAATTTGCGTAGATAGAAACTAGATAATTATACTTACTACATCCTTGCGTGATGATATGATTCCTTGGTACTACATCAGCGAACACAAAAACTGTAAACTATTTTCCCAAGTTCATTTAAAACTACATTCAGTAGCAGTAGCAATAGTTTCTATAACAATAATAATAATAATTACTTTTGTATAAAAATATGTATATTAAAAGAATGCACTTTATACACTAAGGAGCAAACCTGACTTCAATTTTTTAAAATATCCTGAAATTTTTACTACTCACATTTGTTTTATTCGGAAATTCGCTCGTGATAAATCTGGAAAAGTAGACATGTTAGTATGGTGTTTGTAAAAAATAAATTGATGTTACTAAAACAAATGCAAATATACATTTGACCTTGCGTACATCTAGTGTGCATTTATTATTTTTATTGAAAGACTGTTACATATATCAACGTCAAATCACTCAACAATTTTAATAAAATAACACGTTAGCTATTTCATATTCGACTTTGGGATATTTTTGCAAACTTTACCAACATAAAACTTGCTT
Organism: Platerodrilus igneus; assembly: GCA_036346225.1. NCBI lineage: Eukaryota > Metazoa > Arthropoda > Insecta > Coleoptera > Lycidae > Platerodrilus > Platerodrilus igneus. The sequence continues at coordinate 8,359,071 of JARFIW010001680.1, read as the reverse complement.
GGTTTGTAGTGTCTCAAAGGTTTGACATCCGTGATACCTAATGATGAAAAAAACAATGCTACTTAAATCTGATGATTATTGTAAACAACCACGGTTGCTGGTTGTGCAATATTCTAAACAAATGTTAATTGTGTAAAAGGATTTACTGGAAACTATTAATTCGGCAAATGTTCAAGTGCTGGGACATCTTAGTAGCCTCAGGTTGCTTAACCCCCTTCTCATACCATTGAATATTGGTGAAATCGGGTGAATGAAAAAGAGAAGTAGAGGCAGACCTATATTAGATTATTGCACGCAGATGGTGCCAACTTTTAATCAGGAAAGTAAAATCACGAAATCTGATATTAAGAAAGCAGTTGATCTTTCCACCATCGGTGTTAATGTCTCAAAAGTCAAAGAAGTCTCAAATGGTGGGGTGATAATTAAAGTTAGCACCAAAGATGAGCAAAAAATGCTTAAAGATGATATAGCAACAAAACTAGGAGATAAGTACAAAATTGTCGTACCACCACTTAGAAAACCAAGACTGAGAATTTCGTTTATTGACAAAGATGATCGATCTAACAGATAATGAAGCCATTATTAATAAAATTATAGTGCAGAATGACTTGGACTCTACATCAACAAGTTTCAGTATGAAAGTAATTACATTGCTAAAAAGCAAAATCCCAAAGATATTTACAGTTGTTTTGGAAGTAGATCCATTAACTCACACGACACTTATTAATCGAGGTAAAGTTGCATTAGGATGGTCCAAGGGTAATGTGTCAAATCATTTAAACATAGTACAATGCTACAAATGCATGGGATTTCATCATAATGCAAAGAGCTGCAAATCTGATATATGCTGCTCCAACTGCTCTAACAACCACATCAGCTCTGATTGCAGTTCCACCAAAAAATCATGTGTGAATTGTAAAAAAGCAAATGTGAACTTGAAGCTTAATCTTCAATTAGATCATAGTGCTACAGATCGACAGCGTTCATGTTATATAAAAGCTATTGAATTACTTAGCTCTAAGATCGATTATGTGAGATAGCAATTAATTAACTCTAGAAACAACCTCACAATCAGTCATTTTAACAGTAGGTCACTATTAACCAATTTCGATGAATTTTGTGCTTTCATTATACATTACAAATTTGCAAGAGTATCTGTTTCTGAAACATGGTTACATCCAGACCAATCATCTTCGCATATTGCAATCCCTGGATATTCTGTATTTTGAAATGATAGATTAAATCGTGGTAGAGGTGTTTGCTGCTACGTGGATAATAATATTACCTGCAAAATAATTGATCTTGTTCCAACTCAATTAAGCATCTTGGAGCAGCTATGGCTAAAAATCACATTTAAGAAAATTACATATGCCATAGGAACAATATATAGACCTCCTCAAAGCCCTATATCATGGCTCGAGGATTTACGAAATGTACTTTCTGTGCTATATCTACAACATGATCTTAATATTGATCTTTTAAAAGATAACAGCAATTCAAAATATTTAGCATCTATCTTCAATTTGTTCAACCTTATACAAGTAATTAAGCATCCTACCAGAATCACCCCAACTACTACTATTCTTGATCTTATCTCTGTAAGTCACAATATACAATACACAGATGTGGGGTCGTGTGATCTAGGCAACACTTCTGATCATTTATTAGTACACTGCAGCATAGGCAACATAAATATCCATCCGCAACCACAACGTTGTTCTTATCTTATAAACATCTTCGTTGATGCTGTTGCTACAACTTTTCCAATTAAATCTATGAAATCTAAGGATTTTCAACATGAAATTAAATTAAAATGGTTTGATCAAAATTTAAGGGCAATGAGAAATCATTTTTGAAATGTTTGAATAATATTTTCCAAAGGAATATTGATATTGGTTTGCATTTAAAGAATTTCAAGTATCAGTATAGAGCAGCGCTAAAAGACGCCAAGATTAGGACGCATGATGAGTTCATTAATAAAGCGAGGAATAATAACAAACTCAAATGGAAATTATTAAATCGCAAAAGAAAAATGAATTTTGAAAGTAAGAATGAATCAGTACATGGCTTTACGCCAGACACCTTCAATGATTTTTTTATTAGTTCTGTTGATAGAATTATAGCAAATACAAATTCTAAAAGGATTACTGCTCAGAATAATACTGATCAAATTACTAAAAAGCTAAACAGTGCAACACTCAAGACTTCTACTGGTACAACTTTTAACAGAAATATAAATTTCGCTTTTAGTGAGGTATCGTGCAATCAAGTACATGATGCAATTTCATCGCTAAAAAATAGCAGCTGCAGGGATATTTATAATCTAAATAGTGCTTTGATAAAATCTGTAGTAAATATTATCTTACTTCCATTAACCAAACTAATTAATGAATGTATAAGAAAATCAATTTTTCCCGATAAACTTAAGAAATCAAAAGTCATACCAATATATAAAAAGGGAGACAAAAATTGTATTGAAAACTATAGACCGATATCTATAACCCCTGTATTTTCTAAAATTCTTGAGATTATTATGAAAAATCAAATTACAAATCATTTGGAAACTTGTAAATTGGTGTGTAAACAACAGTTTGGATTCCAAAAAAACGTATCTACATCTGATGCTATTGCTAACCTATTAGGTAAGGTTACTTCTGCTTTTAACGAATGCCAGTTCCTATTAGTTGATTTTTGCGATATGAGCAAGGCTTTTGTCTGTGTAAACCATTCACTATTGATTAACAAATTAACGAAACTTTCCTTTGATCAGAGTAGTAATACATTTATTAAATCTTTTCTTGAGAATAGAAGTCAAAAAGTATATTTAAATGGTAAACTTTCCACGAATCTTATTGTTGCTAATGGTGTTCCTCAAGGATCCATTTTGGGACCAATCCTTTTTATTTGTTTTATTAATGAACTACCTTATCAGTTGAATAATGGAAATGTGTTTTTGTATGCGGATGATATAAGCTTCTATTATCAGGGTTCTGATATGCAACAACTTTTAATTGAAAGTAAATACACTCAGGATCAGGCATCTAAATGGTTTGTCAATAATAACCTTTGCTTAAATGAGAAAAAGACTACCCAATTGTGTTTCACTTTAAAAACAAATGACTATAATACATCAAACTCTGTGAATTTTCTTGGTGTTACTTTGGATAATCTGCTGAGCTGGGACTGTCACTGTATAAGCTTGAGCTCTAAACTTTGCAAAACTTATTTTTTCCTAAGTTCTCTCCGGGACTTCTCTATCTTTAAATATATTAAAATCTGTTTATTTTGCCATGTTTCATAGTCATTTAAGTTATACAATCGAAGTTTGGGGACATTGTTCAGCTGCAAACCGTATTTTCGGATTACAAAGGCGAGTGATCAGAGTCATGGCACACTTAAGCTACAGAGCCGATTGTCGAAAACAGTTTATCGATTTCAACATACTTACCTTTCCTTGTGATTATATTTTTAGTTGTGTAGTCTGGGTTAAGAAGCATATTAATGATTTTGATGTTCATGCCAGTGTACACCATTTTGATACACGGAACAAAAATTAAATATTGGTCCCATATCACAGAATAAAGAGAAGTAGATACGGTCCCAATTATTATGGATTTAAATATTTTAATGTTTTACACTACAGTATTCAAACATTACCATTAGATAAGTTTAAAGAAAAAATTTAACGGTTTCTAATTAGCAAGGCTTTTTATACAACTCAAGAATATATTGAGAATGCAATACAATTGGTAGCTTAGAGCAAACTTCGCATCCATACTTTTATCCTTGTGATATAAATTTTTAAGTTATATGTACCTGATCATTGCTGTTACACATTATTATGTTTCGGACCATTGATGTTATACACATATGTGTTTCATTAACATCTTAAATGTAATAAAATAAAAAATAAAATAAAAACTTCAAAAACTTTAATGCAAATGCTTTTTCACAAGATGCAATAAATATCGATTGCTTTCAATGTTATGTTCAAGAAAATATCGACGAAAAGATAGCATATTTTAACGAAGCTATCACTACACTATTTAATGCACACGCTCCTATTGAAACCTTCACAAGTTACCGCAAAATGCCAGGTTGGTTGACTGGACCGATAAAGAAAATGATAAAATTAAAGAATATGACTTTAAAAAAGTATAATAGATCGAGGAATGCATCAGACTTCCTATATTTTAAGAACTTACGAAATTACGTCACTCTTGCCGTCAAAAATGAGAAGAAAGCTTATTTCAAATCACACATTTTCTTACTCAGGAACAACTCGATTAAATTATGAAAGTTTTTTGGAGAAACTTATATACACAGGAAACCATTCAACACTATTAAGTTATCTAACAATGATCCTTCTCTGATTAACAATTTTTTTTATGAAAAACATACCTGCAACAAATTTTAACAAAGATTTGCTGACTTATTTTACAAACAAGAAATTTCCATCCATAAAAAAAGAATTAGTTTTTACTACTCTCAGCAGTGAAGATGTGATCTCAGCTATCAATATGCAAAGGTCAAATGCAGTTGGAGTGGACGGGATTTCCTTAAAAATGTTGAAGCTAATACTACCTTTTGTGTAGATCATCTTACTTATCTATTAAATCATATCATTCAAACATCCTCCATTCCAGATATCTGGAAGAAGTCAATCGTTAAACCGTTAGGAAAAATTGCAGTAGCCACCACCTACGATGAACTACACCAAATTAGCATATTAACAACTCTCTCGAAAATCTTGGAATACATAATGTACAAGCAAATTCGTAGTCATATTAAAGCTTATGAAATCTTACCTGAGGTACAGTCAGGATTTAGAATAAAACATAGTACAGCAACTGCACTGTGCAAAATAACTAACGATTCCGTTCAGAACATTGATGCATCTAAAACTACGTTAATTGTCTATTTAGATAACAGTAAGACTTTTGATCTCATCAATCACACATTAATCCAAGCAAAATTTCACTGTTATGGTTGGAGTTTGTCTGCTCAAAAATTGATGTTTAGTTACTTTACTGGGAGATCCCAACGAGTTTTGTTTGATGGTCTGATATCAAATGAATTAACTATTTCTCGAGGCGTTTCCCAGGGAAGCATCCTTGGCCCTTTGTTATATGCCATTTTCACGGCTGATCTGCCTTCAGTAATTTCTAGCAACCGTGAGATTCATATGTACGCAGACATTACACAGATATATGTGCCTTGCCATCCTTACTATCCTAATCAGGCAATCACAGTGATCAATAATAACTTATCAGCAGTGCTGAATTGGAATTTGAATAATGGCCTAGTATTAAACCCTGTGAGGGTTTTTATTAATTAGGGGCGCGGTAGATTATTTATTCGGCTAGCTTTATGAGAATCCCAGGGGTAGGCTTCGGTCGTCTTTAAAATAAAGCACACACGTAGAAACTATTTTTAATTAATGAAACTCAACCGATAAACATATAAAACTTAAGTGAGTGTTTACACATTTTAATAAACTATACACTTTATACAAAAAATAATGAACAATAATAGTTTGTAGGGTATCTTAATGTACAAAAGAAGCCGACTCATACCCGAAACGCGCGAGCACGCAAGAGAGTCGCTTCATTACGCCACAACGGCTTAAACAATACTCCTCGATACTCTCGATAGCCCACGGCACGTCACTGCGCAGCGTATATTCCCAACAGGTGAGGGTCGCGTGTTCTATCATAAAAGATATGTTACAACCCAAAAGAACAGTTGTACAATGCATAGACTCCTCACTATTGTGCAGTGTTTCAAAATCGCCGTTCGTTAGATGTTGTTTTAAGCAATTCTAAAATCAGTTTTAGTGATAAACATAAAAATCTGGGTGTTATTAGCGACGCTAGTCTCTTATTCAATAGCCACGTCAATAAAATTTCCAGTACTGACTATTACAAACTTAGGTCCCTCTATAAATATAAAACGTTGCTGTCTTCTTCTACAAAATGGTGTCTCTGTCAGTGCTTTGTTTTAAGCCACGTCTACTATTGTAGTACTGTATATTTTAACTTCCTAATAGAATTTAATAAGAATAAACTGCAAGTGCTTCAAAATTCATGTCTTCGATTTTCATATAATATTAATTATAGAGAACATGTTACTCCGATTTACATTGAGTTAAAAATTTTAAAAATAAAATCTAGATGCGAAGTACTACTTGCAGTTTGTCTTTTTAATATCTATAAGTCTCGAGAACCTCGCTATTTGTTCAAAATATTTAAATTTAGAAGTACTAACCATAACCTAAATTTAAGAAACAACAAAACATTAACTATACCCATACCACACATCAAAATTTAAAAGTTCATTTGGATATCAAAGTGTTAAACTTTTCAATAAACATGCAGATCTGTTTGTCAGTTTAGACTCCATGCGCATTTTTAAATCTAGACTATCTACTCGCTTATTAGGAAACTCATAGTTTTGGTATATGTGAAAACCAGCTTTGCTGACATATGACCAATTAAACAATTATGTAACTGTTTTAGAAATTTCCGTGCTATCTATGTAATGATTTGCCATATCTCTAACATTTACAACTAAATTATTTTGTTACTAAATGTTTAATAAATAAATAAGTAAGTAAGTAAAAAGATGTAGGCTGTCGGAATTTCAGGAAATGTGTAGGTTGTCTCAGAATAGGAAACTATGGAGGTAAGCGTCTAACCAGTTCCAGAACTTAAGACATAATGATGACGTGATAAAAACGTTAAAAATTAAGCCCTGTATCAAAATTATTTTATTCTGAATTTGTTTTTTCACTGTACCGCAAAATATCCACTCCGAATGGACCTGCACTTTGAAGAAGTTCTAGATTATCAGAACGGGTGGAATGGCTTCCGTGTTCCAGTGACCTAAAGAGACAAACTACAGGTTCAACCAAAGTAGGAGGGTCTTTAATGAAGAACCAGACTAAAACAGGTCCCCGAAAGAGAGAAGCAGCTTTTTCAGTACTTAGATTGGTAGAGACCATAGAGGCCATTTTAGTTCTGAGGGTGATAATGGAGAAGACAATAGAAAAGAGGACAGCGACTCTTTTGGTACTTATATTGGCAGAGACCGTATGGGTCGGTATGGCATTCTAAGACACACTACTGCGATGTGGAAGGCAACGGGAAACCACCACATTATCTCCCAAGTACAAAGCGTACTTAAATGGTATTTAAAATGATGACATCCTCTGAGGTAAGCGATTCCAGAGGTAAAATAGTCCCCCATTCGGATTTCCAGGAGGGGACTACTTTGGAGGATGTGATTGAAAAATTTAGAAAAAGAACCAGGAACATTCTGCGAGTCGGAGCGTGGAATGTCAGAAGTATGAAGCAAGTAGGTAAGCTAGAGAACTCAAAGATTGAAATAGATAGGTTAGCACTAAACATAGTAGTGATCAGCAAAGTTCAGTGGCCAGAGGCGAGGAATTTTTGGAGTGGAGACTTCAGGGTAATTCATACAAGATCAGAGGAAAGAAATTCGGGTGTGAGGATAGTTATGCGAAAAAAGATAGGACAACGTGTAGAAAACTACCTACAAAAGAATGAAAGAGTACTCATGATTAGATTTGAATCTAAACCGGTAAATACAGTAATAGTACAAGTATAGATGTCCACCTCTAGCCACAGTGAGGAAGTTGTAGAAGCGATCTACAAAGATATCGAAGACATTATGATACGTAAAAGGACGAAAATTTAATAATTACGGGGAATTTTAATGCAGTGGTAGGTGAGGGTAGGGAAGGAGTGGTAGTAGGTTTATTTTAGGCACGAGAAATGACAGGGGAAATAGGTTGGTAGAATTTTGCGACAAAAACAATTTAACCATCACAAACCCATTATTTCAACATCAACGTGGAAGGTACCAGGGATATAGGAAAATATCAAATAGATTACATTCTTGACAATTGTTTAGGAATCAAGTAAAAGACTGTAGAAGCTAACCAGAAGCATATTGACCACAACATCGTAATTATGAAGGCCTCTCTTAAATTTAAAAATTGAAAAAAAGGAAGGGAAAAGGCACTTTGACTTTGAGAAACTAAAAGATAAAGATGTCCACGAAAAATTTGAAACAAGTCAAATGAATTGGTGAAAGATATCGTAAAAATTTCTTATACTAAGGAAGTACAAACAGAATGGAATAATATTAAATCCAACCTAGACATGGTGACCAGAGATATTCTGGGGTATACACAAAAAGAAAATAAAAAACCATGGATAACAAAGGATATCCTAAAAATTTAATAGAAGAAAAACGAAAATACAAAAATAGATCAGACGAAACAGGAAAACAGATACAAAGCCATAAAATGGGAAATTATTTGCAAATGCAGGAAAGCTAAAGAGAAATGGATTGATGAAAAGTGTATAGAGGTACAAACTAAGATGGAAATAGGAAAAACAGACGAAGGATACAAACTAATTAGAATGAATTTTTGAGATATAAAACCGACTGTATAGCAAAAATATGAGGCGTGGAAGAAGACATCATTATAGAAAATGTAGAGAAAGTGGTTAGAAGGCATAGGGAATTTATATGCAGAAGAGGAACTAACAGCATTAAAACAGCAATCAGACATTGAAAATGATGACTTGGGATAGCCTATACTGCGAGATGAGTTTGAATTAGCATTAAAGGGTCTGAAAGATGGTAAGACGCCGGGTACAGATAAGGTGCAAGCAAAAACTCTAAAAACCACTGGACAAGCGGTAACAGAACGTCTTTTCCGACTTGTAAGCTATATATGTATGAGACAGGCAAGATACCCAAAGATTTCAAACGTAACATCATAGTCACTATAGCAAAAAAGAATGGCGCAGATAGATGTGAAAATTTTTGAACAATAAGTTTGGCAGCACACGTGTAAAAAATACTAATTGTACAAAGACGAATGGAAAAACGAGCTGGTGTGGTCAAGGAGGAGGCGATACAAGACGAGGTTGCAATGTACCTAATGCGTCTGTGAAATATACATTTTGAAAGTAAGAGAACATATAGATAGCTTTCATTGTATGGAGAGCCATTACTGTAGGAAAGACTAAAAAAATTGTTTTTGTAAGAATTAAATTTTCTATTATATACTGACTACACCGAATTCTGCAATTCAAGAATGTTAACAAAATGCACTATCAGTGTATATAGATCAGTTTTCAAGAGCTATGAACCTCAGTTCAGTTTGTACAAACCAAAAAAGGACCAATGCACCTTATGAAATGTGTATAATAATGTATTAGATAAAACAACATTGGAACAAGACTGGGTAGCTCATAAAAAGATGCTCTTAACATGAAAAGGAGCTGCCCAAAACAATGGATAAAAATTTCAATCTATTTCGTTTGATCTACAGGCTATACTTAGTATTCCTTTTGTTGGTGATTCACCAATTTATTATCGTAGAAAACCCACCCCCTTTTAGTTTGAGTTCATAGTATACATGGATTATAAGAAAGCTTTATCATTTGTACACCCTAATAACACTAGTCTTTTGCTGAAATTATAAAATTTAAGATATCTCTAGTCAAAATAGAAAATTTCTCTCAGTAAAGTCGCTTCTTATAAAAGTTTTAGTAATTACAGATGTGTGAAGTTACATCTACTTCTTATGTCATCTCCAGCACTATCTAAATTTTAAGTTTAATTTTTATCATTACTTTTTAGTTTTTATATATTTATACTTTATGCCTATTTTGTAATTGGAGTTTCCTGTTTAATAGTGTACATAAATAAATAAAAGCTTATATTTCATAATCATGATATCTGGACATGCCATATGTGTGCTTTAAACCATCGTTATGTCATAGATTAAAAAATGGATGGAGAAAGTACTTGTTATTTGAAATAAAAGTAGTAAAATGCAGAAACGAGACAGCTAAATTTTACAGTTGAAAAACAGCATATACTGTACGTCTCCAATTATTGGTAGAAAAACCCATTGCACAATGTGGATTTCAATTTTAAAATAAGAATTAAGTGGAATATATTAAGAAAAATTCTGAGTAAAATGAAAGGTTTTATGCACAGAATACTGTTATAATCCCAAGCCCGCACGTTCAGAGCCACTTCTGCAATTGGCAACACTGATATTATCCACATTCACATTATTGCATAACAAAGATATTACGACATAATTTCGTCTCAAATTGTATCACATGCCAAATATGTTTACAGTGATACAAGATGTACCTTAAAGAAAAAGATAAAAAGTACTCACTTAAAAATATGGAACGCTTCACGATTTCGCGGTCATGCTTGTGCAGGGGCCATGCTGTTTCCATGGATCTCGTTTGGGCGTGGGTTACGTTATGCCCTCGTTGAATCCAGATTTATCGTCTTCCCTTTTGTCTGTAGCGGTACGATAGGATACAGGTAGAGGTACGATAGGGCAAGAGATAAAGGGAAACCTACATCCTAAAAGAGAAAAGACAGAAAACGACACCGGCAAAAGTCACTGTTCGACGTCTTGTTGGCTAATAATATCGTGTCACACACCGCGCACTTGCGCCATCACTCCGCGTCTGCGCATTCCTTTTGCGTAAACGCAACTGTCCGAAATGACGGAAATGCACAAGTTCATTTGAAATAATGGTGGGAATTTACTCACAAATTTAAACTTAAACTAAATATGATACATGGTCGATTTTCGGCATGTAATACATGTATTTTATATTCTGTAAATACGATGACTATTTTTTATCGAGATGCGATGGGTCGTGAAATGAAAACCACAATGAAAATAAACAATGTTTTATTTGGAACATTTAGATACATCTTCAAGCTACTTCTTTACATAGTCACCGTTCTGACTTAAACATTTGTCATAATGTGGTATCATCTTTCCAATACCCCTGTGATAGAAGTCAGCCACATGTGCTTTTAGCCAATTCTCTATGCTGGTCTGCAACGAATCGCTCAAGACAGACATTGTGAATTGACGATTTTCTCGAATTGTCTGATCTATTTATTGAAAATATTATTGGTCGATTGACACTTACTTTCTTCCCTGACCACTTACATCATAAATGTCCATAGGTTCTGTTTCAAAGTTCCTGCAATATTGCCACACTTTGCTGTCACTCGAGAAAGTTTTACCAAACCATACACATTATTTATTTGTCGATGAATTGGGGCTGCATTGCATCTCTCAACATGAAGAAATTGAATGACAACATGCACTTCACATGCAGTAGGAGACTATTGTTTACGTGCTTACTGCACATTCATGACTGAAAACTGCGGCATGATGCTATTGCCGGGCATACTAGGGGACACTGTGCAACACATCTATGCACAGCGTTGTTCGATTTTCACTGTGGTTTTAATTTTGTGGCCGATCGGACCTTGAAATAAAAATAGCACTAGTAAAAGTAGCAGTTACTGATTAATTACAACAAATTTGCAAAATTTCGTGTTCAAACTGAGGAATCAAACAGGCATTTCCAATAATAGTCAGAGATAAAGATCTCTGAAGATAGTTGAAACCATAACCAGGTCACTTTCGTACCTATATAAAGGATTATTTTTACAATGAAAAATCTACTTGAAAAAAGCCCCAAAAATATCTTTAAAATGAGCTCAAACACTATGGGTCTGAACCGAAAGCAGAAACGCCAAGTGGTGTTGTTAGGTTTTAAGGTGAAGGTTATAACGTAACCCCGCTTCCAAATAAAATCCCGGGTAAATAAATATACTTAAAACACTTACCCCATCATTCCAATTGTTGCCCTTGTTGTGGTTTGTAGTCGCTTCTTCGTGTTGATGCTGGTGATGCCTTGCTGGATGATACAATAAGGATGGGTAAAAAGGGTGGGGTCAAGAATGAAGCACTAACTCACATCAGCACCACATGGCAGGTGGTAAGGCAGCGTTCACTGCGGTAGGGTAATTTGTTCGGAATTTTCCATGCAGAGTTTTAAAAAAGTCCCTAAATCTAAATTAGTACACTAACATAGAGAATATACAAAATAAAGCGTAACAATGTGCTTTTTGAATCAATATATTCTCTTCTTCTATATTTTACTTTCTCCTTGTCACCCTTGCTCTTTTTCCTCCTATCAATTTATTTGAACAAATTGTATGTGTTAAGTGCGCTGGTAATCACAACCATAAGGAATGTAAATCCGTGGATACTAAATGTATAAACTGTATAAATGCTAATTCCACTTTTCTATGGGTCTAGACGTGAACCACACCTCTAAGGCCAAAGACTGTCAGTGTTACGTTAGACAACTTAAGATACATCAAACACGAATGAACTATGGAGGTAAGGCATAGCAATTAATTAATCCCATAAGTAAGCGACCCATACAAATAGGACAAGTTAACATCAGGTCCCTTAATAACTGCTTTGATCAATTAGTAAATATCCTGAATGAACTTGATCTGGATATAGTTGCATTATCAGAAACATGGATTATTCCTGAATTTCCATCACATCTCATTATGATTCCTGGCTATAGTCTTGTTAGAGCAGATCGAAGCACTAGAGGAGGCGGTCTCTGCTTCTATATAAAAGTACTATTATATACACGGTCTCCAATATTCAAATCGATAATACATATTTAGAACAACTGTGGATAAAGATAAAAATTAATAAACTAAAAATAGCAATTGAGTAGTATACAGAGCTCCGGCAAGTAGCATAAACTGTTTGGATGAACTGGAAGCTCTATTATCTAGCGAGTGCATAGACACCCAAGGTATAATTTTAGTAGGAGATGCCAATGTCGATTTTATGAAACCAAATGATTCAAAGACAAAACGTCTACAAGCTATCTTTGATATATATGAACTTGTTCAACACATAAGTGAACCAACCAGAGTCACAGAGCTCTCAATGAGTACTATAGACATACTTTGCAGTTCGAGAAATATTGGCTTATACAAGTGTAAACTGTAGATCTAGGTAATCTCACTGATCATAGAATGGTGATAGCTAGCCTAAACCTAGAAATATTTAAAGCCAAACCGAAAGTCTTAAAATTTAGAAGCTTTAAGCACTTCAATATGAAACAGTTTGTGACAGATGCAAAAAATACTCATTGGGATATGATTGAGAATATGCCACATATAGATGACAAAGTTAATTTTTTAAATAAACATATCTTACAGCTCTTTAATACTCATGCACCGATTATCCATACTTGCCTTAAAAGATTCCGACCACCCTACATTACAGATACAATAAAACTTATGATAAAAAAGAGAAATTATGCGTACAAAAAATATCTCAAGACAAAGAAGAATGCCCATTATCTCTTTTATAAAGAGCTAAGAAATTATGTGACCAAAGCCATTGGGTATGAAAAAGTAGCATACTTTAAATTCCAACTTCAGTTACATAAACATAATACTAAAAAACTCTGGAAAATATTCGCATATCACAACATACATTCTAGGCCCAGAAATGAGATTGCTACTGAAATTCAAGACCCTGATAGCATAAACAAGTTTTTCATTACATCAATTGATTATCCAAGTATTACGATCACAAAACTTGATGAATATAGGAATGCCAGATACCATGGTAAGCCAGTTCTGTCTCTCCATCCAGTTAGTACCGAAGATATTAGTAAGATTATTAACTCTGTCAAATCAGATTCTTTTGGAATAGACAATATTAACATAGTGATGATTAAATTGATACTACCTTTCTGCTTAGATGCCATTACATCCATTATAAATCATTCAATCTGCAATGGGGTATATCCAAACCTATGGAAAAATCAAAATCATCCTTTAGCTAAAGTGCCATTGGCAAAAACTTCAATGACCTGCGTCCGATAAATATACTACCCACCATGTCCGAGATCATTGAAACAGTGGTACATCAGCAATTACTCGCATATGTACAGAACTACAGTATATTGCCTACGGTACAGTCTGGTTTTAGAACAAAGCATAGCACAGCAACCTGCCTCTCCAAGATCACTAATGATATTGCAGCAAATATGGACAAATCAGAAGTAACATACTTATGTCTACTGGACTTTAGTAAAGCCTTTGATGTGATTAACCATGATCTCCTTCTAGCAAAACTCTCATTTTATGGTTGTGATGATACGGCTATACAATGGTTTACAAATTATCTCACTGATCGATCACAATCTGTGATGATCAACTACAAACAGTCAAGATTTCTTACAAATAAGCATGGAGTACCGCAAGGGAGCATCTTAGGTCCGTTGATTTTGTTATCTTCACAGCAGATTTATCCACATGTATAACTAAAGAATGCAATATTCAAATGTATGCTGATGACACACAGCTTTATATGTCATGTTCACCGCTTAATACTAATGAAACTATACTCAAATTGAATCACAATCTAGATGCAGTGCATAAATGGTGTGTGGCAAATGGTCTAATACTTAATCCTAACAAGAGTGTGGCTTTATGTATTGGCACACGGTTAAACTGTTTCAAATCCAAAACTTACATTACCAATGATTTAAAATAAATAATACAGTGATTAAAATATGTGATAATGTGAAGAACTTAGGTATTATATTTGACTCACAATTAACTTTTGAAAATCACATTAACAAGATAACAAGCAGCAGCTTTTTAAGCTTAAATCATTGTACAAGTTTAAATATGAACTACATTCAGACATTAAGTGGAAATTGGTGAATAGTTTAGTATTAAGTCATATTGACTACTGTTCGACAGTATATTATAATTATTTAACTATGCGTTTGAAAAGAGAATCCAACTAATCCAGAATACATGTTTAAGGTTTTCATTTAATATACATTCATATGAACATGTAACCCTTATTACGTCAAATTAAATATTCTGAAATTCAATTACAGGTCTGAGCTACTTTTGCTACATTTATATTTAATATACTTAAGTATCAGTTACCCAGTTATTTATTCAACTTACTCAACAAACGTTTTACAGTTCATTTCCGGGATATGCGCAACCAAAATAGTCTAAGTATACCTAAACACAAATCTGCTAAATTTAAAGGTTGTTTTGCTTATTGTGTATCTAAAATGTATAACAAATATCTAGCCTTATACCAAACTGACTCAAAAACGCTTTTGAATTCCTCTATTAGGAATAGCCTACTTGCCTCTCAAAAAACAGAACTTAGGTGATAACTTTTTGACCTACTCATGTGTAAAGGGTATGATTGAAAATCATCTTTGATGAATCATGCCCTTTGAATTTGAATAAGATACAAGTAAATGTAGTTATTTAGATGTAATTACATATATTATAAATTATATATTTTATGTTTATGTTGTACTTGCAATTTTGTATATTTTATTCAATATTCAATAAATCAATAAAAAAAAGATAAAGGGAAACCTACATCCTAAAAGAGAAAAGACAGAAAACGACACCGGCAAAAGTCACTGTTCGACGTCTTGTTGGCTAATAATATCGTGTCACACACCGCGCACTTGCGCCATCACTCCGCGTCTGCGCATTCCTTTTGCGTAAACGCAACTGTCCGAAATGACGGAAATGCACAAGTTCATTTGAAATAATGGTGGGAATTTACTCACAAATTTAAACTTAAACTAAATATGATACATGGTCGATTTTCGGCATGTAATACATGTATTTTATATTCTGTAAATACGATGACTATTTTTTATCGAGATGCGATGGGTCGTGAAATGAAAACCACAATGAAAATAAACAATGTTTTATTTGGAACATTTAGATACATCTTCAAGCTACTTCTTTACATAGTCACCGTTCTGACTTAAACATTTGTCATAATGTGGTATCATCTTTCCAATACCCTGTGATAGAAGTCAGCCACATGTGCTTTTAGCCAATTCTCTATGCTGGTCTGCAACGAATCGCTCAAGACAGACATTGTGAATTGACGATTTTCTCGAATTGTCTGATCTATTTATTGAAAAATATTATTGGTCGATTGACACTTACTTTCTTCCCTGACCACTTACATCATAAATGTCCATAGGTTCTGTTTCAAAGTTCCTGCAATATTGCCACACTTTGCTGTCACTCGAGAAAGTTTTACCAAACCATACACATTATTTATTTGTCGATGAATTGGGGCTGCATTGCATCTCTCAACATGAAGAAATTGAATGACAACATGCACTTCACATGCAGTAGGAGACTATTGTTTACGTGCTTACTGCACATTCATGACTGAAAACTGCGGCATGATGCTATTGCCGGGCATACTAGGGGACACTGTGCAACACATCTATGCACAGCGTTGTTCGATTTTCACTGTGGTTTTAATTTTGTGGCCGATCGGACCTTGAAATAAAAATAGCACTAGTAAAAGTAGCAGTTACTGATTAATTACAACAAATTTGCAAAATTTCGTGTTCAAACTGAGGAATCAAACAGGCATTTCCAATAATAGTCAGAGATAAAGATCTCTGAAGATAGTTGAAACCATAACCAGGTCACTTTCGTACCTATATAAAGGATTATTTTTACAATGAAAATCTACTTGAAAAAGCCCCAAAATATCTTTAAAATGAGCTCAAACACTATGGGTCTGAACCGAAAGCAGAAACGCCAAGTGGTGTTGTTAGGTTTTAAGGTGAAGGTTATAACGTAACCCCGCTTCCAAATAAAATCCCGGGTAAATAAATATACTTAAAACACTTACCCCATCATTCCAATTGTTGCCCTTGTTGTGGTTTGTAGTCGCTTCTTCGTGTTGATGCTGGTGATGCCTTGCTGGATGATACAATAAGGATGGGTAAAAAGGGTGGGGTCAAGAATGAAGCACTAACTCACATCAGCACCACATGGCAGGTGGTAAGGCAGCGTTCACTGCGGTAGGGTAATTTGTTCGGAATTTTCCATGCAGAGTTTTAAAAAAGTCCCTAAATCTAAATTAGTACACTAACATAGAGAAATATACAAAATAAAGCGTAACAATGTGCTTTTTTTGAATCAATATATTCTCTTCTTCTATATTTTACTTTCTCCTTGTCACCCTTGCTCTTTTTTCCTCCTATCAATTTATTTGAACAAATTTTGTGTTATCCTGTATTAATAAATGTTTATTTTTCTTTTTGTATTTGTGCTTATGTATGAAATAACTATACCGCTCCTGCACAATGTTGTCTTTTTCTTGTTTCGCTCTCACGTTTAGCTTCCACTTTAAGTCAAAAACATTTTTTAAGAAAGTAATATTACAGTTGTTATGATTAAAACAAACTCTTTGCATCAACGGATAATTTTCCATTAGACACTCCACGTTCCCAGATATGATACTTCAACATGTCTTGTCAAAAAGGGCATATCAACTTAAAATAAAATATGCTATTTAGGAAAGTTCCCAATTGCACTGTTTTCATATTTCATGTAATATGGTTCTAACTTAATCCTTTTAGGCGAATTTAAATTGCCCATAAAAGATAACGTAGTATTTTGGAAGTTTACTTGCAATAATTCTAGACAACTTATGAAAAATCTTTAAACTTGCACCACAATATAACGAAAAATTTGTTATGTTATAACATTTTTAACATTTGTTACGTTTGGCAACACTGATACGGTCTACGTTTCACAATACTGCACAATAGTTAATATTATGACATAATTACGTGGCAAATTGTATCAAATACCCAACACGTTTACAATGATACAATTCTTATTTTTACACAAAAGTAAAGCGAAATACTCACTTCAAACGCGCCTTGCAGTTAATCTCAGGGCATCTCCTTGTTGTTTTAGGGTGGATTGCGTCACGGCATTGTCGAATCGAAATTCATTCGTCTTCCTCTTTTGTTGTTCGTAGCGGTACGATAGGAGCAACCAGGTAAGGAACGATAAGGCAAGATAAGGAGGAACCTACATCCTAAAAAAAAAAAGACAAAAAAACACGATACAGATAAACGTTACCGTTCGACGTCTCGTGGCTAATAATGTCGTGTCACACCGCGCACTTGCCCACTCACTCCGCGTCTGCGCATACTTTTGCGTCGACGCAACTTCCGGGATGGCGGAAATTAACAAGTTTATTTTAAAATAATGGCGGGAATTTACTCACAAATTTAAAAGTGTACATCTCCAAATTTCGAATGTACCACATTTTGACATCCACATTTATGAGATAAAACTACAACGTCAGAAATCATGTTTTTTCTTTCTGATAGTTGTATTTAACATTATAAGTTAATTAAGTTTAATTTTAGGTTACTTTGTTCGATATCAGTGCTTCTTGTACTATCAGTTTTTATTTTGATACTTATTTGCATATCAAGAACAACTACATTAGAAGTACAGATACATCAAAATGATGTCGATAATATGTGGAACAATATAATAACAGCTTATGGAATATTATCATTTCAGTTTGATATTCATCCTACAATATTAACAATACAGGTCGATATGAGAAATAAAAAACAACTCTCAATAGCTACAGTATTAGCATTTATTGGTAAGAATATAAACAGTTCAGATTCAATGTTATGTGTAAATCAGTCTCTCTAGGTCTCTTTTTTGTTACATCAGTGATTGTGTATAAATGGTGTGGTGATAACTTGACCCCTAGTATTTTGGATATGCTACCGACGTCAACTCCAATGCATTTAGCAGCTATTTTAATAACTGCACAACTTATATTATCTGCAGCAATTAGTAACAGTGCTTTATATCAACACATTGAAAATTCTATGGGAATACCAAGAGGTTTGTAGTATTGTATTTTTAATATGCCCGTAAGAAATATGTATCTAAATTATGAGACTCTATTTTGTGGTTAATTATAAATATTTTTCTCCGGCTAATTGAGACTATTTTTGAACGATGATCTCAAGTGGGATTCAGTTTCAATACTACTTTTGAGCTAATATCTGTTTGTTTTATCTATTTGTGACCAAACTTTAGATCACTTCAATATTTTAAATAAATGCAATCAAATCAAAATAAATAAATATAATTGTAAAGACTTACAGTTTAGATCGGGTTTCTCAGCTTTTAGTGTTACTGTTACTCCTATCCAAATTATTTATCAAACTTGTCTGCGGCTTATTTGTATTCTTTTATTTACAGCTTTTTCTCTCTCAAATTTCCAACATGGATTCATTGAGGTTCTACTAAGTTTTAAAACTTCCACTTATATGTGTAATTGTTACTTAATTTTGAATAATTAATAAATGACAGATAAATGAATGTAAATTTTTAGTAATACCAAATAATGTGAAAATTTTAATTCTTTTAAATAAAATAAAGTTATTGTAGCTTCTTCCAGATCTTGGATCTAAATGAAATTAAGATTATGTACAATTAATTAAATGCTAAGATTCTATATGAGTTCTAAATATTAAATACTAGTATCTTTGCTTCTAATATAACCCGCACTATTCCCTCATGCCTTAGTATTTGGCCTTTCATTCTAGCTCTCCTACTTTTTACCATTTTCCACATATTTCTTTCTTCCCCTACCATTTCTAGAACCTCATTGTTCTTAACTTTGTCCGTCCATGATATCTTCATCATACGTCTGTAGCATCACTTCTATCTTTATCTTGTCCGCTTCTCCTACTGTCCAGGCTTCACAGCCGTACAGTGCCGTGCTCCACACATATGTTTTAAGCAATCTTTTCCTAGTTTCTATGTTTGATGTCTTTGAACACAGTAATTGCTTTTTCTTCTTAAGTGTAGCATGGCCTTGTGCTGATCTTTGTTTTATATCTTTTGCGCTCTTCCCATCTTGCGTTATTTGGCTTCCTAGGTAGCAGAAATCCTTAACCTTTTGTAAGTTTTCGTTACCTATTTGTATTCTTGTTTTTGATTTAAATTCCCCTCGTTTGCATACTAGTAATTTAGTTTTATTTTTGTTAATTTTCATACTATATCTCTCCGTTAGAATTGTTTCCATTTCATTAAGAGCAGCTGTAACGGGCATTTTTAATAGTTAAACATTTTTCGCTTCCTTTCTGTTAACATACTTAAAAATAAATCGTTTCTTTGAGATCGCTGTTTGTATAAAGGAAATACTTCAGAATAATTCAGATTTGTAGGCAATTTAACTCGTCGGTATTACTTTAAAAGTAGATAATTTCTATATTTGATTTTCAATTAATAAATAAATTGCATCGTTTCTTGTCTAACCGCTGATATAAATGTTATTCCTTATGTTATTATACCAGTCTAGTTGATAGTCGATAAGCGGTCGTGATAGCAACAAGTTCTGATTAACTGTAGAGTTCTAGTTTGTCCTTTGTTACTATATGTTAATTACGTTACGTAGTTAGTTTCGTGCTTGGTTGATATTTATTGATTACGTAAAAGTTACTGTTTGCTGTTTTGCTTGGAAACGAATAAACAGATAAGGAGTGTTGTTTTGTTCTTCGTTTCTATATGTGAAGTACGTTGAAAACATGAAAACACGGCACGATTTTAGTAGTACTTTTAACTGTAGAATGTGTTTACTCGACCGCACGGGTTTTAAGGTCATTGACTGGCGGTTTTACTTAGTGGTACGCGTAGTTTTACTAATTGTTTTTGTTGCTGTGATACTGTAGTTTTCTGAATTTTCGAACAACAAAGAATCTGAAATGGATCATGGCTTGCGTGAGTTTTGTTATTCAAAAGCATTAGATTTTTCTTTGTTACCATATGTAGCAAATAAAACACCTCACATTACTGTTAGTATACTGCAAGAACTTATCAGATGACATGCATTACATCGTGCCTTGAAAGCACGTGGTTCTAAATTCTTATTACTATTTTTCTTTACAATTTGTGTTACAAAATATTTCGGAATTATCAGGAAATAGAATTAACCAGAAATTTATCAATACTACCTGGTTCCATCAGCGTGATAATGTCTGCTGCTAACACCAGTGATTAGTGATTAGTGTGGAGTGTAGGAAATTCCATCAACACCCTCACAGTCAAGGGTGTAGTGCTTCGTTAGTGCAGGACATCGTTGAATCCCACACTTCAGTTGCAAGGAGGCGTTGCGGAAGGACTTTTTGTAAGTTGAACTATTTCTTACTTGTTATTGCTTTAAATATCTATCAGTTTGTTTTGCCATATCTTCGTCGTTCTGATACCTTTCCCAATAGACTTGCCTGCGATGAAGAAAAAAAAAGAAAGAAAAAAAAATCAATACTGCTGAATTACTCGTATCAATTATGTTTTATCTGTTTATCTTTTGTCAACATTTTATCTGATTTATGTTTAATTGGTGTGTGAGGAAACGTTTCTGCTACTCCCCAATATTACCTCACTTTGTACTAAACATTTTTTTGTATTGCTTTTACAGTTGTTATATTATACAGATTATCTAAACAGTTTCTTTTTTTCCATTCTACATAGTACTAAAAATTTTTGTATTGCTTTTTCTTTATTTCAGGTTTGCAGGACTAATCTTTTTTATTGCAGGTTTGCTATTCTAATTTCTTTTATTGCAGGTACTGTTACTAACTCCCTACCGCCGCATACATCATAGGTCAGTCTGCTTTCTACAACCCCCCCTACTCTCCGATTGAGCCGGGTCATTTCTTTGACTTTCTTTGTGTTACGTAACACAGCTTCTACCTCTTCCTTGCTGTATGCTAATACCATTATATCGTCTGCAACTCTAAGCATATCAATCTTTTGTCTCTGCTAGATAATTCCAAATGCCTTCTTGCATTTGACAATATTGATTTTTGATGTACAAGTTACAAATTAATGGGGATAAGTCACATCTCTGCCTCACACCTTTCCTAATATTTACTTCTCTACGTTCCTGCTCTAATTCTATTATCGCTGTTTGTTCTTTATATAAATCCGCCTATCCCTAAAACTCAGTTCAATGTTTTTGAGTATTTCAAACATTTCTCTCCATTTTACATTGTCGAATGCTTTTTCCAGATTTACAAACTCTATATACACGCTTTCCCCTTTTTCTATTGTTTTCTCCATTATCACCCTGAGAGCTAAAATAGCCTCCCGTGTTACCCTGTTTCGCCTAAACCCAAAATGATCTTCTCCTAGTATTTCTTCAGCACCTTTCTTTTTTGGTACAGTGACTATGATGTTACGTTTGAAATCTTTGGGTATCTCACCTCTCTCATACATATAGCTTACAAGTTAGTAGAGACGTTTTGTTACTGTTTGTCCAATTACTGCTTGCACCTTATCTGTACCCAGCGCCTTACCATTTTTCAGATCCTTTAATGCGAATTCAAACATCTCTGAGCATAGGATATCCTGTCATCCTTTTCAATATCTGATTCCTGTTCTAGTGTTGTTAGCTCCTATATATTCATGCCATCTAACCACTTTTTCTACATTTTCTATAATGACGTTTCATCCCGCGTCCCTTATATTTTTGCTATGTGGTTTTATATCCCTAAAATTCATTCCAATTAGTTTGTATGCTTCGTCTGTCTTTCCTATTTCCATCTTAATTTGTACTTCTTTGCCATTTTCACCAAGCCATTGTTATTTAGTTTTCCTACATTTACGAATAATATCCCATTTTATGGCTTTGTATCTCTGTTTTCCTGTTTCGTCTGATCTATTTTTGTATTTTTGTCTTTTTTCTATTAAATTCAGGATTTTTTCTTTTATGGTTTTGTCGCGATTGTTACGTGCCGAAAATTTCGGCACTAAACATTCATATAGTTTTAATATGCGGAATTTCGCGTCATAAATTTGAAAGACTTGTTGCGCGTATTTCCGTCACTTCAGAAGTGCGTTGCACGAGATCCGCGCCGACGCGTGTGGACGACAGAGTAGTGGGAAATATCCGAAAGACGCGTCAGGACTTGCCTCCGAAACGCGAACAAGAGTAGTTGGTCTGGTATCTTATCGTATCTTTTTGTTATGTAGATCCCTTTTTTCTCTTATCTTTGATTATCGTTCCTTATAAACCCGTTCCTGTCGTTACCTCTACATAGGAAAAAGATATTAAATTTGGATGCAACCTGGTTCAAAATCCACGACCCGAGAACCATCATGAAGTAATCCGGATGCAAGCCGCCGCCATCATGAAGTAATTCTGAGGGAAGATTTACCTATTCACGTGAGTACCCCTTAGGGGTCTTGTAAAATTTGTATATTTAAAAAATGTGTTGCAATAATTTGCATATTGTGTGGCGTCATCGAAATTTGCGCGTCGATTTTTACATTATGTAATATCGTTACCAACTGTCTTTTGTGTCGCATGTACCGCGTTTACGGGACTGTAATAATTTACCGGTTTAGATTGTAATCTAACCATGAGTACTCTTTTGTTCTTTTGTAAGTAATTTTCTACACAGTGTCATATCTTTTTTCACATAACTATCCCCACACCCGAATTTCCTTCCTCTGATCCTGTATGAATTACCACCCTAAAATCTCCACTCCACAAATTCTCTGCCTCTGGCCACCGAACTTCGCTGATCCCTACTATGTTTTGTGCTAACCTATCCATTTCAATTTTTAAGTTCTCTAGCTTACCTACTTGTTTTATATTTCTGACATTCCATGCTCTGACTGGCAGAGTGCTCCAGACTTTTTTTTTACATTTTCCGATCAAATCCGTCAAAGTAGTCCCCTCTCGGAGATCCAAATGGAAGACTATTTTAACTCCGGAATTTTTTACCCTAGAAGATGCCATCATCTTAAATACAATTTAAACACAGTGTATTTGGGAGGTAATGTGGCGATTTCTTTTTGCTTTCCACATCGCAGTAGTGTGTCTTGGAATGCCATACTGACCCCTGTGATCTTTGCCAATCCAAGTACCGAAAGAGCCACTTTTCTCTTTCGGAGACCTGTCTTAGTCTGGTTCCTCACTAAAGACCCTACTACTTGTAGTTTGGCTCTTTAGGTCATTGGAACTCAGAAGTCATTCCAGTTGATCTAGTAATATAAAACTTCTTCGGAGTGCAGGTCTATTCGGAATGGAATAGTTACATATAGCTTCGATTTTATTACACGTATTTGCTAAATGCTGCATGCTTTCACACCTGTAACAAGCTCTTTTTAAATATCTACCCGGTGCCTTTTTAATATTCCAAGTTGAATTTACATTGTATTCTTTCAAAATTCCAGTCTGTATCGTTTGATTTCGCGTGTTAATGCTATTTTAAGGTTTTCTATTTAACTAATTTGTGTCACGTTCTGATATTTCCATACTGACTGTGATTTCGATTGCTCTATTTACAGTTAAATCTCTAGTTTCTTGTAATCTGATTGCAACGTCGTTTTCTTAGGTTGCAAGTTTATTCATTTCTTTTACTAAAATATGTAGGATTATTAGTCTATCCATCTTTAAAGTAAAATTGTAAAATGTTACGAGAGATGCTATAAAATAATTTAATAAAAAGATATTCTACAAATGTTAGTAAAGAAGCAGATTAAGTGCACATAGTAAGCAATAATAATTGTCTTCCATGCATGTATTGTTATTGTATTTAAAGGCTAATTTGATAGGCAATAGCATTGATCTGACGAACACGTTTGTTATTTTTGACAAATCACACATATAATTTCATCCATAGAATTTCCTGTCCTTTTTGGTTTCGATTATAGGCAAGGCAAAGTTGTCACTGCTTTTGTTTGCGAATTTAGCATTTTGACTATTATTTTACAATACTATTGGGGTAGTGTGTTTATGGTAGTGACATTTGTTGATCCCCATAGTATAAAGTATTTCGCGTTGCGCGGATTTGTATAGCTTTGCCAATACTGCAGGTAAGTCATTTCTGTCTGTACTTTGCCCGTCCTTAATTTCTACTTTATTTTAGTGATTGCTTTTGATTGTGAATTGGTTCCGATTATAGCAGATTTCCTTTTTTTACCCGCAGGAATTGTATTTCACTACCTATGGTACATTTCATGATCCCGTTTTCCATTCAATTTATATCTAATTATTACAGGTTTTTTTTGTTTGTTAATGTTTACGTTTTACAACGTTATTGCTGTGGTACTAAGCTGGTTCCTGCTTACTCCCTTTGTAAATACTCCCTGTATGTTTTTATTATTTTGACAACGATCCTAGGTCATGGATCGAAACGTAAATAAAAATGATTTTAAAAACTATGAGTGGTTTAATTCCCAAAGAAGATTAAGAGAAAAAGAAAACTGCTTACTCCTTGTTTCATTCTACCGCTTGAGGGAAGCCCTCTAGTGGTTTACTTAATATAGAATTCTGTTCGAAGTGAAGTGCACAGGCACACATCAGAATTTACATTCGCACATTTTTTTTTGTTATAAATAGATGTAGATGATTAAATGTTAACTTGTTATATATTTGTATTATCGAACCGATAGCTATAACACTTTTGTTAACGCGCGCCCGTCGCGTCATTGAATTTTGGTTAAACTGGTTATTTATTATTGTTCGGATAAGAATCGCTTTCGCGCTGGAGTGGATCCACTTTGCGTGTTATGCATCCTATCATTCTCTTCAATAAATACCGTGTTATTGTTTCTTGTTATTCGCGCTGGGAGAACTGTCGGAGTCCATTAGGTCCCCGGGCTCATCAGTACCTTTATTTTTATCATTCCCTTGGACCTTGGCGCCCTTCAAAACTCTAGGTTTTCTTTCTCCTTTGCAGAGCTTGTACTTCCCCAACGTTGTTCGAATCCCGGCCCATAGTACCATAGCCGTGGTTTGTTTAATTGCCATCAGTTTTCCCAAAGGAGATGATTAGTTTAATTGGATTCAATCAGAATTCCAATTTGAACTGTGACATACTGTGTATACGTTTTGATGCTAAGGCATACATAAATTGGTTCCCTAATGCTGTTTTCAAAAAATACCCAAACTTAAAGTTTCAGGAAAGTTTTTGTAATATACCGGTTCTCTTTCCTATTACTTCCTGCATCGAAATCTTAAACGTTTCAACAATCTCCAATGGTACGAGATCGTAAAACTGCTCCATAATATTTACTGCTTGTCTATAAGTTGATGTTTCTGGAAAATTCGGGGCCACTTTACCAGACAGAGTGTCATTTGACTTTGGTCCCATGAAATGCAGTAAGTAATGTAGTTTTAAATGTTGTGGTATTTGAAATACCGTAAATGCAACTTCTAATCTTTTCATCCATCTGGTCCATTTTGCATTATTTGCATTGAATGATCCTACTATAAAGGTTGAGGTAGTAAGTAGCCAATTTCTTGATTATTCTAATATATTGGCAGTGTTCATTCTTTTAGATTCGTAATTTTATAACTCGCCGCCAATTCTCTGTTGTATATGGTTTATAATAGTTCTTGGAGTTTAGTAAGAATAGAGTTAATATACATAATAATAATCAGAAACCTTTATTAATTGTATACAAAATACTTCTAATCTAACATAAAAATGGCTTCTCTCCAAAACAAAACCCACTGGTATTCTAAACACCCCTAACCCACATCAGCTATGTTGATTACCAAATATATACCAGCTACCGCGTTATCAGATACTGATGATACATTATTAAGGGATTTTACTTTACGAGAATTTCCAGTAAGCGAATAGAGCCCACGGCAAGTTCTGATGGAAAATGGCCCGAAGTTGAGGAAATCTCAAAGGCAAAGCGGCTAGTCGAACTATATGCTCTGGGTGGAACATGAGCTGTGGGTCGGTGTTGGATTGCGACCAAAAATATGAAGAATAAGGCGCCACCGAATTTTTCTATACGAAGAAGACCTTACTTGAGTCCCTTGTACAAGGCGAATGCGGAAACCTTTATTCAATTACCGCTATACAATTTATTAAAGACAACATAATCCCTAAAGTTTCTTACCTTATGGCTCGACTTTGATCTTTATGCTTCACTGCTACACCTGTGAACAGATTAAACATAGAATAGCACTGTTTGTGCATTTATACTCAAAATTTTAAAATTCAATTCGAATTAATTTTCATTCATGCTAATTAAAAAGAATAGTCTTGATCAAAATAAAAATCTATTCCTCTTGTATTCTGTTAACGTGCATTTTACAAAACATCTTTTCAGTTTTAATATAATTTAAATTAATTTAATTCATGAAAATAATTTACAAAGGCACTGGGTATAGTAAGTACCTTCCAGTTTAAAATGTGGTCATTTCTATAAGAATTAACTAGCCAAATTTTATTTAAATATGATTAAGCCTGAAGTTGCTTTCTGAACAATTACTTAAGGATAACAATATCGGTTGGTTTGAGTAGATCTACCATAACCTCACAATAAATTATTCCAGTCAGCTATTACTGAAATAGTAAACATAGATGTTTAATTTCTAATGGCTCGAGCAAACCATGTTTCAAATAATAATATCTATTTTCATAAATGGGAGAATTTAACTTTCTATATCACATAATGACATCTTCCATAATTTCAGTGTATTAATAAAAGATTTAGAAATGAAAAATTTACAGGTTCCTGTTGCTTAATATGAAAAATATATACAGGGCTTTTCACGACGACCGTGCATTAGACATTTCTCAGAAAGTACAAGAGATAGAAGTATGAAATTTGTTCGACATGCCGAGTTGATCTAAAATATTTTCGTTTTGATAGCACTTCCGATTGTACCGAAAGTTGATATTATCTTTGTTATTTTAAATGGAACACCCTGTATATTTTTGCATTTTTAGATTCTACACACAATTTTAACTTAAATTCCTTTAATAAGTAATATCTCAATATTTTACCGTTTTCGAGATATTTAGCTTTTTATGTTTTTTTTGTAAAAAACTGAAATACTTTCTTGACAATAATGTACATTTAAACTTACAGTTTAGAAACCAATTATTAGCAGATATACTATTCAAATGGTTGATACACATTTAAATGTATTTGTTTCCATTCAACACCATACGAGGTGGCTGGCGTTTTTACTGAAAGTTTCTTACATTTATTTTTATTATCGTAGTAGAACCATTTAATGTCATTAAAATTAAATAACTTAAAGACAGTTGAACTTCAGAATAGGACTTGTTACATAAAGTTACCTTAAAAATGATTGAACAATTTGAAAATATCAAAATATACGGGGTGTTCCATTTAGAAAAATTGACTTTTCAGATTTTTTTATGCAATAAACTTTAAGTAAAAATGTCGGGCACCTCGTATGGTGTTGAATGGAAACAAATACATTTCAATGTTTATCAAACATTTGAATAGTATATCTGCTAATAATTGGTTTCTAAACTGTAAATTTAAATGTACATTATTGTCAAGAAAGTATTTCAGTTTTTTACAAAAAAAACATAAAAAGCTAAATATCTCGAAAACGGTAAAATATTGAGATATTACTTATTAAAGGAATTTAACTTAAAATTTTGTGCAGAATCTAAAAATGCAAAAATATACAAGGTGTTCCATTTAAAATAACAAAGATAATATCAACTTCCGGTACAACCGGAAGTGCTATCAAAACGAAAATATTTTAGATCAACTCGGCATGTCGAACAATCACTACATATAAAATTTCATACTTCTATCTCTTGTACTTTCTGAGAAATGTCTAATGCACGGTCGTCGTGAAAAGCCCTGTATATAGTCTGTCCTTGACCTACTATGAAGTTCAAATAACTTGATTAAACAAAAAATTATCTATCTACTATATCCATAAGACAGCGGACATACGAAAACAATTCTACATACCAGATGTTCATCTGACAGAAAAATACCTGCTAGGCGTCTTGCGTCAGCATTTAAATAAAGGAATCTCCAATTCAGTACAAGTAAATTTGCTGCTTACTGAAGCTCCAAACTACATCACGGCATCCATTTTTAAATAATTGATACTCGTCATATCCACACTCGAACAAAGCGTAAATTCTTATACTTTCCTCTTGTGCATTTATTAAATCCACGTTAAACAAAACTTCTGTTAACTAAAGGTTGCATGTTTTTTCAAAGCTAAACATCATTTCCAATTTTCATATCATTAATAAATTGCATATTAGTTAAGGTTGTGTGTAAATTAAAGTTACGAATATTATTTCCAAGTTAAATATTATATCAAAAGTTGAATACTATATCGAAAGTTGCACTGAAAATCTTACTTAATATGGTTACAGAATCAATACTACTTACTGTTAACCACCGGCCCTTCAACCAAAATAATTTCTCGTCATCTACGAGCTATGTTCCAGCAAGTGGACAACCAAAATGCGCTTTGGAGATGACATTCTCTCCTAAAAAAATTTAAATCGCACGTGCTTCCAACACGTAGATACTTCAAACGCCATTGTCCTCGGGTTCAAGGAACAATTCGACTTGTTCTCACCACAGCTGTATTGGCAGTGCTCATGTCATGCGAGTTACCGCCCGGAACAAGATTACCTTACAATTGTCTAACAGAGGGAGCTCTAGGAATGACACTAATTGAAAAGTATCTTTTGTCACCGTATAAATTAAATTTTAATTTGAATTGAAAGCTAATATTTTATTGGACAATAGGTAATATTTATTTAGTGGATTGTGTAGCATTATTATGCCTTATATTGTTTTTTATTAAATAAATAGATTAATTATATGTACACATCTTGATAGGAAATAAAATCGTTACAAGCTATTGCTAAAGCAATTTGTACAGTTTCAGAGGGGGTTATTCCTTTGAATCCGAATATGCAAACGTTTTAGTTCAAAACTATTTAAACAGAAAAGTCACGAAAATAAAACAATTTGTAAATAACAAACCTGCAGAAGGTCGAATGCAAAAGTTTGTGAATTGCCATAAAGAAGACCTGTCAAAAAGAATGGCTCGGTCAATTAAACAAAGCAGAGCGAATGTTAACAATCAGACAATTACTTCGGCAATTTGTCACGTCTTAGAAAATATGCTACCCAAAGCTGTTGTCAACTCTGACGAGACAAACTTTACAGATGACCCCAGTCGCTTTAAAAGTATTATCCGAAAGCAGTCTAAACATGCTGAAAAAATTATGAACACTTCAAAGTCATCGGCAATGTTTGCCTGCTCTGCATCAAGTTGTATGCTACCACCATACATTGTCTACATGTCAGAGCATCTGTGTTATGAATGGATGGACAGTGAGCCTCATAATGCTAGGTATAATAAAAGTCAGTCTGGGTGATTCAATGCCAATATTTTTAAAAAATTGGTTAAAAAAAAATTGCAGTCATATTTTAGATTTTTAGCTCCTGATCAAAAAATTTTAATAGGAGACAATTTGGCCAGTCACATTCTCCTGGAAGTTGTTAGAATTTGTGAAAAGAACAACATCACTACTGTTATGAATGCGGATTAATGAAGGAGGTTATTGAGGGTTTTTAATGAATGTTTGAATAATAAAGGACCACCAAATATGACTTTGGATGCAATTACTAATTCAAACGTTGTATGTAAATGATTGTGCACCTACTGATTGCTGGTTCTATGACAAACACACTACTGCCAAGCGAAAACTTGTTGCTACTCGAAAATGCACATATTAACTCGACGGCAGCTACACGAACAATCACTTGTATGATGAAAATGATGCGTGCAAAAACGAGTTACTATTACGCACACACCACTGTGGTTCCTTATTATTGAAGGATAATTTAGGTAGAGATTTAAGGACGAAACATGCCGCCCACCAAAATTATCAAAAAATGGATAATTTCCAAACGATAATATGAACTATATGTACCTATATGCAAAAAGAAAAAAAAACTAAGTTTATATAGATCGCAATGTACGCAAAAAATACATATATACAAAATTAAAACTAATAGATTATTGTGTAGGCAAGGCGCAAAGCTTTACCATTGGCCTTTTGTATATTACCCTGAAGACGTGCGAACGGTCACACCACGTGCAATGTTATCACGACTGGGGTGTAGGGTGACAATTCTACCCAGTTTCCACTGCAATCATTTAGTTCGTGACTACTCGGCAAAAAATAAGAATATTTTTATTAATTCTCTTAAAGATGAAGATTGGAATGTGATTTATAATGATCATGTTAGTGTTGAGGAGTGTATTCAATCATTCATTAGAATATTGGAATATTACTTTGAGTCACGTTTTAACTTAATTAAACCTAAGCAATTTGTAGGTACCAAAAATCAGTGGATTACTAAAGGGATTAAAATATCGGCGGTAAAGTTAAAAGAATTGTGGATATTTTATATTGCGGGCAAAGTAAATCCAGACTATTACAGGAGTTACAAATCAATTTACAAAGAGAATACGTAATAGTAAGTTACTACTAACTTCGAAATGCAAGTCAAAGACTGCATGGAACATAATCAATAGGCAGTTAGGGAGAGCTAATGGGCCCAGTAGTATTGATGGAGTTCAATTAGTCGACAACGCATCTATTGTGGAGTTGGTAAATCAATATTTCTCTGACTTCAGTTCTTTTGTAGATAAATACGAAGGGAGTGATCAAAGGGCACCTAAGAATATTACACACATATCAGATAATGTTTATCTTGAAGAACTCACTAAGATTGACTTAATTCGCCTGATGAGTGGGCTAAAAAACTTCTTGAATTGTGGCGGACAGGACTTAATTCCAGTATCGATTATTAAACTATGTGCAGTCGAATTAGCATCCCCTTTGTGTTATTTATATAATAGATGTATCGAAGAAGCATATTTTCCTCTTTGCCTAAAGACAGCTAGGGTTATCTGTATTCCAAAGACAAAAACCAATGCTATTCCTAGCAATATCTCAGATTACAGACCGATATCGCTATTGTCAGTTTTTTCCAAGATCTTTGAGAAATTTTTACCCGATCAATTGTATAAATTTATAGATAAGCATAGCATTGTGTCTAGGTATCAGTACGGTTTTGTTAAAAAAAGAAACACAACTTCAGCTCTTTGTGACATGTTACATTTTATATAAGATAGATTGTGATAATAAAGTTCTTGCATTACTTGTAGATCTAACCAAGTCTTTGATTTAGTTAATCACAATATTTTGATAAATAAGTTAGGTTGTTATGGGATAAGGGGTAAATGCGGTGAGTTAATTAAGAGTTTTCTGTCTTCTAGATGTCAATTTGTTGATCATCAGGGTTTTAGGTCTTCACTAGCAGAGTTAAAAAGTGGTGTTCCACAGGGTAGTGTGTTGGGACCTTTACTGTTTCTGCTTTACATTAATGATATCTCTAATAGTTTGTCAACATTTCACTGCATGTATGCAGATGATTTAACTGTGCTGTCCACTCATAAAGAACACAATATTGCCATGGTCACCTTGTGTGATAACTTAGCTGCTATTGATTTGTATTTAAAGTCCAATGCAATGATATTGAATCTAAAAAAACGCATACACTTCAATTCTATGCAGTGCCGAGTAGTTATCAGAGTAGTAATCTGATTAGATTAGGTGTTTTTTATTGATTTTGCATTAAAATGGAATGTGCATAGTAAAGTCGTATGTGAAAGTATTGCCAGAAACTGTTATATACTAAAACGACTTAGAGAAATTACTAATATACAAATCACACTTATGTATTATCATAGCAATGTTGAATCAGTTATTCGTTATGGGATAGTTTGTTGGGGCAACAGTTCGACTGTTGGGAAGATTTTTAAAATGCAAAAAAGGGCAATTCGGTCAATTTTCAAGAAACATTCTTTTGAATCCTGCAAATTATTATTTGTTACTAATAGAATACTAACCTTACCATGTCTATATATTATTGAAATTCTCAAATATGTTAGGTTTAATGATAACAAGTTTCCCAAATTAAATGTTAGTCATAAGTATGCAACAAGAAATAAACACCTATTGAGTCTAGATGTTTATCATACGACGTTATATGAAAGAGACCCTCATTATATGGGTGCTCGTCTTTATAACAAACTCCCTCAGTCAATTAAACTTTGCTCTTTGAAACAATTTAAATTTCAAGTTAATGAGTTATTAGTCAAATATGCATTTTACTCTGCTAAGGAATACTTGTCTTATGATTTTAGTTAATTTAGACTATTTGCATGCTATGATTATGTAATTATTTTATTGTTATTTATTTTAGTATTCTTGATTAGGATATTTTTTTGACTAATCTTATCTACTGTACTGTGGCCTATACGATGTGTTAATAATAATAATAATAATATTGTCCTGCTTTATGAGCACCAAGGTGCCAATTTTTGACGATTTGAGATTACTGGTTTTGTTCCATTTGCTACGTTGGTATAAATTATGGAGATATTCAACGTGCCAACACTTCCAAAAATCATGATGTAGGTACTGGATTAACTACCACCTAGACAATCTAGAGTTTTAAATGGTTCAAATCTGCATGCAGAAGCGCAGTCATTGGCTTGAACATTAAAAATGTCCAGGCAAAAGAACACTGAGGTTTTTTGGATCTGATGATATGCTACATAGAGGACGCGAGTTGAGTAATGCCTCAACCTGAATGCAAACAGTATTGAATTCCTCGCATGTAAGGATTTGCATGCCTATAACGCGACAGAGATGAGTTTTGACAGACTTGATACCGCTCTCTACCAGTCTAGAAAAGTGAGGTGCGGAAGGGGGATGAAAACTCCAAGCAATTGTTTCACCCTCTGCGGCGTTTTTCATTTGCGAAATGAGCTCTTTGTTGGCTCTGACGAAGTTAGTGCCACTGTCACTGATGATCTGAGAATAGTGACCATGGCGTGAAATAAAAGGATACAAAGCGGCTATAAATGATTCCGCTGATAAGTTAGAAGCTACTTCAATGTGAAGGACCTTGACTGCAAGACAAACGAAAATACATATGTAGGCCTTTTGAGTTCTAGGCCCACGTCGACATGACAAAAGAATGGAAAAAGGTCCACCATACCTAATCAAATGCTTTGCGGACAAAATCCAAAACTATTGTTCCATTATATACCTTGTATTATTAATTCCAACATGTAAATGATCATGATGAGTTTGAAGAAACAAAAGTTCCGATAAGTGATGCTTGCTGGGGAGAGGTGCGGGATGTTTAGTTTCAAACGGCAGGGATGAATAGGACAATTGACCACCAACACGAAGTATTCCTTCCTAACCAAAAAAAGAGAAAGTTTTTGAAATTGTTTAGAACATGGAAGTTCCCTTTTGATGCGTTCGATTTCAGTTTTAAATGCGGAAGATTGCGTATCTTTGACAATGTATAGTAAAACTTGATATAATTCATAATTCACTAAAGCACCGGAAAATTTGTGAGTCTTACGAAGATTATTATTAAAACGAAAACAATACGCTAAAATGTCATGAATTTTGCGAAATGAAGAAAATCGATCGAGAAGCGAGGCGATGATTGACGTTAACACTTCTGAAACAAATGTTAAAATTCTTTCTTCCCCAGTGAAATTAGTTAACAAAGAAGCAAAATATGCTGCAAAAGGCCATAAATTGGGCGACAATTGAAGCCATGAAGGCCCCACCCACCATAAGGAGCACGCGATAAGCTCTTGAGGTAATAAACCTCTGGACGCTGGGTCTGCAGGGTTGTCAGCTATACGAATATGATGCCAACAAGCCGGAGAAACCCTTTCCTGAATATGAGTCACCCTATTGGCTACAAAAGTCTTCCACCTGTGTGACGAAGAACAAATCCATGATAAGGCGACTATGGAATCACTCCATGCGAAGATTTCATCAATATGTAAATAATGTCGATAAATTTGTGAAAGAAAATCTACTAAATCTGAAAGTAGTACTCCGGTGCATAACTCTAAACGAGGAATAGAGATGTATTTGAGCGGTGTGACTTTGGACTTGGCCATGACAAAAGATATAGACACCCTTCCTTGGTGATCTATAAATCTAAAATAAACGACTGCAGAATAGGGTAGTTCCGAGGCATTGCAAAATGCGTGAAGATGACAAAGAGAAAATGAAGTAGGTCTCAAACATCTGGGCATGCTGACTTTAGAAAATTGCCAAATAGAATCTTTATATTTTTTCCATTGTTTGTAAACATTTTCCTGAGGTGTAGAGTCCCAATCTAAGACTAATGCCGAAAGATACTGAATAAGATGTTTGGCGAAAAATGTTAAAGGAGCTAAAAACCTAAGGGGTCATATATACGGGCACCTCTAAAAGAATGATTCGTTTTGTACAAGGGGAGTCAACTGTTGTGACTTCAAAAGAAAATATGTCTAAATTAGAATGCCATTGGAGGCCTAGAATCTTGACAATTGAATCACTATCAAAACTCAAATGATTTGAATGAATATGTTCTGATGGAATGTCTTCCAAAATTGAGCTATTATTAGCTGCCCATTTGCATAACTCGAAACAAGCTGACTGTAACAAGGCGATAACTTGATTGCGTAATTCCAAGACCGCTGAAAGATCTTGACCACCACAGTCTAGGTCATCGACATACAAATTTAATCGAAGTGCTTGCAAAGCAAGTGGAAATTCATGTCTACCTTCGTTCGTCAATTGAAGAAGACAATGAATGGCAATGAAAGGGCTAGAAGTAACCCCATACGTCACTGTATTGAGGCGTTATGTACCTATCGATTCTTCAGGAATAAATCTCCAACGGATTAATTGATAATTACTGTGCGGTTCCCAAACTAAAATCTGTCTAAACATCTGATGGATGTCACACGTGAAAACAAAAATGTAAGTACGAAAAATAAGTAAAATTTCAGCAATGTCTGTTTGAAGTTTGGCTCCACTAAGTATGTAATCATTTAGGGAAACATTGTTTTGTGCCTTTGCTGATGCATCAAAGACCACACGAATACTTTTTGTATCATCATTTGTTTTGAAAACACAATGATGCGGAATAAAATATAAATTTGGATTCGATGTATCCGACATTTTTGACATGTGTCCGGACTTGAGATAATCATATCTAAAATCAACATACATGTTGTGGACAAAAGATTGATTGGCCAACCTGCGTTCAAGAGATAATAATCTGCGATAGGTTATGTCTAAAGAATCCTCAAACATGGGAAGATTCTTTGGATCCTTGAAAGGTAGCCGAATACCAAAGTGTCCTGACGGTACACGAAAATGCGTGTCAACAAATAAATTCTCTGTTTGTTGATCATCAGAAGAATGTTGTGCTTCAGGCGTTGCTATACTATTGCGCAATTGTTTAATATAACGTATAATTACGCGGCAAATTATGCGCCATTTTGTATCAAATACCAAACGCGTTTAAAAGTGGTGCAATGGTCAAATTTTCATGCACAATGTAATAAAAGCAATTTACTCACTTAAATCGCACCTTGCAGCCAAATCCCAGGCTCCATCACGTTTTGTGGGTTACATCACGCCATGTTGACTCCAAATTTCCAATCCGTCCATCCTCTATTCATTCGTAGGGGAACGATAAGGAACAACCAGGTATGAGGAACACAAACGTAAGGTAGAAAGGAACCTACACATCTGAAAAGAAAAGGCACACCACACAGATAGATGTTCTTGGCTTTAGGACTCGTAGCTTAATACCGCTCCCGACACTACCCGCACCATTCTTTCGTGCAAACACAACTGTTCCGGAATGACGGAAATTGACAAGTTCATTTAAAAATATTCACCGGAATTTATTTACAACTTAAACAATGTACATTGCCAAATTTTAGCATGTAACAATAAATGTTTAATTTCGAAAGAGTTTCTTCCAAATTTCAGAATTTCTTTAATGTATCATCGAGATACAATTCTGTTGATACAAAAAATAAATGAACTGGCGCGGGTATACAGTATCTGTACCTGTTGGATAAACACCATCGCCAGGAATAAAACCATCTTTTATAAGAAGTGTGAAAACATCTGCCCCTAATAACACATCTATTGAACCCGGCAAAAAACAATTTCGGATCTGTGAGTTTCAAATTAGAAAGCGATTGCTGCGTAGGCAGAGGGAAACTTGGTAAGTCTGAACAAATGTTAGGTAAAACCATTGCGGAAAATGTTAATGAAAAATCTGACGATTTCACCGGGCGAATTTGACATTGTATGCTTCCATGTGAAGAACCTACAGCAACTTGACCTAAACCTTTAATAGGTGCGGAAGCCTGCTGAAGAAGCGGTCCTAAACGTTTGCGGCAACGATTAGTCATAAAGCTTGATTGACTTTCAGAGTCACAAATTGCACTTACAAGTTGAAAATTATTTCATTTATCTTTGACCTCAAAAACAACAGTAGCTATCAAAACTGTGTTATTAGCATACAAATTGTTTAAGCCTCCAGTCGAAGAGATGGAAATTCAAGCGGGTTGCAAAAAGGGTTGCCCTGTAGCATTCTCTGCGGGAGGTGTACTGGGAGCAACGTTCGAAAAATGTAATAACGAATTATGTTTAGACGAACAATGCTTACAAATAGACGTCAACTTGCATGAATTTAGCAAATGTGACGAACTAAGACAATTAATGCACAAACGTGCTGATTTTACAACATTAAAGCATGTAGTCAATGGCAATTGTAAAAAGACTCACATTTATAAAGTGAATGTGTCGTGGCCTTGCAATGGGCACATCTTGGTTTTGGTGCTTCACTTTCAGTAGAAGCTAAAAATACTCGAGGACGATTCTTAATATTTCGCCTATAATAAGGTTTGCTTGCGATATTAGTAGTGTTGGTAACACTAGCCAACGAATTATTTCCTAATGCACGACATCTGTCTGTTAAAAATTGTTTCAAATCTTCAAAAATAGGAAATTCCACATTTGCGAATTTTATTTCAAAAGCCTTGCGAGTAGAATTATCTATTCTTTGCATCAAGCAATTAAAAAGTGTTAATTTCCAAAGATCTATGTCTTGGTACTGCGAAAGTGTAGTTAAGTTTTTATTGAAAGTGTTTAATAAATTTCGTAATGATTGAACTGAATCATTGTTGCATTTTGGCGCGTTAAAAATTGATTGCCAATACATGGTAGCTAAGACCATGTTCATTCTCACAAAAGCGTATTATATGCTATGAAATAATTATCAGAAGTCA
Source organism: Platerodrilus igneus (assembly GCA_036346225.1). NCBI lineage: Eukaryota > Metazoa > Arthropoda > Insecta > Coleoptera > Lycidae > Platerodrilus > Platerodrilus igneus. The sequence continues at coordinate 8,321,261 of JARFIW010001680.1, read as the reverse complement.
AAGGCAAGTGCTTGACAATAGATAAAGGCTTTTTTGAAAGAAATGAGATCAAATATTGGAATTTAGGCATGGGCAATAAACTGTCATTATTGTGCATTAAATAAATCTATATAGGTAGGCAACTCGTTAAGCTCACCTGCAAAACAAGCCAATTCAATTTTTGGTAACCTTACATTATTGCTAGGAGTTGGCACTTCCAATGCTACTGATTCAACCTAATTGAGACGTGACATTGTCACATCTGAGTCTGGACTGGACTTTGCAAATCTTGATTTTGCGGAACATCATTGATGCTCCTGTGATCAGCCTCTAGTTGACAAAATAATAAATCGATTTCAAATATATAAAATATAATTACAAAAGTCCGTCCAAATCTCCGATGACTCATCAACTAGAGTGTTACGGTTAACTGACTGAAATTCATCATATAATTTTGATGCAATTTTAAACGTGGCGGTGAACTCGAGCCGGTTCTGCAATTCATCAATATTGTTAGATAAGGTTTCAAAAGCTTTCAAACTTGCAATAGTCTGTTTGGCCACGACTACCGATTTTTCTAATGCATAGCTCATTTTCGTTGAAACATTACTACTTGCAAAGTGTAAAATAATAATTATTTTAATGCAAGCTCCACAAAAATGAACCAAAGATGCAATGCATGTGTTGGAGTGGAATAAATAAAATTCACTCCTGAGCTTTTATAAAATCTTTGCTCATAAAATTTCGAATAAATTCTAAGATGCAGGATTTTTATAAAATGAACAAATAATGCGAAGACGCTTGCAAATAGCAAACACGATTTACTACCTGTAAATTTGAAAAACGGCAAACAAAATATGTAAATTGTTTTCCCTAACTGTAAATATCAGGTACAATGAATGCGGTTTTTTTCATGAATCATACACGAAAGGGATGAACTAGTATTGAAAAGCAGTTATTTTGCCCTATTTTGTGAAAACAAATGTGGAATTGTATAGATTCACTTTGCAATCTTAATAAACTCGATTGTATACTTCTTAATTAATTAGTTAATGAACTGTAATTAAAACTTAAAGCTAAATCTGATCGAAGGACAACAATGTTATTTATGCGGTTTAATTAAGGAGCTTATTGACGGTTTCTAATGGACGTTGGTTAATAAAGGACCACTAATATGACTTTGGATGCAATTAATAATTCAAATGTTGTATGTAAATGATTGTGCACTTACTGATTGCTGGTTCTATAATGAACTCACTGCTGCCAAGCAAAAACTTGTTGCTACTCGAAAATGCACATGTTAACTCGACGGCAGCTACACGAACAGTCACTTGTATGATGAAAACAATGTGTGCAAATACGAGTTACTATTACACACACACCACTGTGGTTCCTTATGGTTAAAGGATACCTTAGGTAAAGGATTTAAGGACGAAACAACTACATTTGATTTTCTCATGCTCCACCCGAAGGTACTACATTGGCCAGAAAGCGAGTTTTTTTATTTGGAAATTTTGAATTTTGTCGAATCCTTGATATTCCAAGCAGGGAGGGATCTCTAACGTGCATGACAACATATGCACACACACATGGGACCTCCATCTTACCTCTTATCCAAACGAGGGCGTATTTTTGTAAAAAATGCTCGCCTAACATTTTTCAAGCGAGCCGTGTTGGGATTCGAGCCAGGGACCTTGGGCATAGTAGTCACACTCATACCAACTATGCCATAGGGCCGCCTAAAGAACACTATCAGCTTCATTTTGTTACTACCTAACAGCACTCACGTGTTGCAACCTTTGTCATCATTTTCAGACCCATTCAAATAAAATGGAGACAAATTCTCCAAGGTTGGAAAACAAAAAAATAAGAGGGTTATAAGAAACTACTGCTTTCATACACCATTAAGGCAGTGGCATTATACCACTTATCTGTCAAAAATTTGCAAACTTTCGAAAGTAGAAGATCTTGCAGCATCAGTAGAAACACAAAATATATTGGGACAGACCATCTAAGAAATGTTTCAAGAAGCTAATTTTGAAAGGCAGAACATCTGGTGCAGGGCGAAAAAAGAAATTGTTAGTAGAAACAGGCAAAAATATTTGTCAAGGTGGTAATGAAAAAGCCATCCATGTTTCACAGAAAAACCAGGTAGAAAATCAAAACAAAAGATATTACTGTCAAATTCCAATGAGATTGATGAAAAGGTATTAAGAACAACGGAAAAAGCTGATGTTTGAAATTCGTCACTTGCAAGGGTAAGAAGCTGTCCTGGTCGAAAATTGCGACGATACATTTGGAAACTTGGGATGAATACATTTTCTTACAATGCACAACAGATAGTGGAACCTCAGAAAATTTTCTTACAACGCACAATAGATAGTGGAACCATCAGGAAATTTGTGACTAAAATAATCCCATCCAAGAAAATCACTATTTATGCACATTTTTAAGGTCAGGTGAAAAGATAAAAATAGCTATCTAGTTGTTGAAGATCGGCCTTGTTAAAAGAAATGAGATTATAATGAAACTAACTCTCCCCTTTGACAATACCAGATGAAATTTAAAGAACTTCTTGGATAAATTCTTGTTTCAATTCTTTGTATACTTAGTTTAAGATTTGTTTATTTGTAAATTTAATAAAGATTGTCATTAGTTACTATAAAGATCATGTTTTTACTCAATTTTAACCATCGATGAGTAAAAGCTGTACTTCTTTTTTCAAATTGTTACTTCCATTTAACCTTAATATGATGTTTTCTTGAAAATCTTCACATTTAAAGCCAAATTTTCTAGTAGCGCCATCGCAAGACTACTTGAAAATTAGTATTTAAATTTTTTTTAGGAAAGTGGTGATTTTATATTTTTTTCTATTGTTGCATGACCATGCTTAGACCTGAAATTTGAACACAATTATTTTAATTTTTGAAAATTTACAAATTTGACCTTAACTGAATGAAGATTGTAAAAAGTTTTACAAGTAGTCCCTTTTTACAGTACGTCTTTAATATTTATTACTTCGATGTCGTATACTTTTGATAGATAGATAGATAGATTTATTTGTTACCATCAATGTGATGATAATACACTCTTCTACAATCATTATTAGAAATAGTCAACAATGTGTATAAATAAAATTAAAATATAAATAAAATATGAAAATTAGCTACATTTGGCATTTCTAAAAAAAACTTCTATAGATTTAGCTAAATTCATTTTGTAGAAAATTTATTATAATTATGTGTAAGCAATTACTTTATGAATTGTAGTTAATTCTCTTCATGTTACAGATTTCAGTCGGAAGAGGTGTATAGTACGAAGTGGATTAGTAGTTCTTTCAATATTAGTAGCAGAGTCAGTGCCACGTTTTGATCTTGTAATGTCATTGATAGGTGGAGCACTAACAGGTCCACTTGTGTTTATTTTTCCACCATTATTTTATCTCAAAATTCTCCGTTTTAAGCAACAGTATCAACAAAACCATGCTAGTAATACAAAATCTGAAACACATGAATTGCCACATGAGATAGAAGTACACACTGCACAATTATCTACATTCTATATAGAAAAAACAATATGCTCTTTAATTATTGTAGTTAGCGTTATAGCCACAGGGGCGTGTACATATTTAAATGTTATTAATACCAAAAAGTTTGTTACTTTTACTCCACCTTGTATCGCTAATTTTAATAATAAATAAATATTAATTCGATTACACGTTTTTTAAATTAATCTACACGCTGTATAAAAACACAATGTTAATAAAACTTTAAAGGTATTTCAATCAATAATGTAGATATTCTTTAAAAAATTAATAGAAGATTAAGATTACATTACAAAATGTGATTAATTTGTTACATGCCAAAATTGGCAATGTACCATTTTTAGATTTAGTTATAATTTATAAATTTATTCCCGCGTATTTTTTTAATTAATAATGATAACGTCCCTCGTCTCTGACAGTCGCGTTTGCGCAGAGTGAATGCGGGGATGCGCGAGTGTCAAAAGCAGGGACTAAGCCACGAGGCGAACACGTTTGGCAAAAGAATGATGTCTTATCGGATGCTACTAAAAAATTTTCTTCAAAATTAGCCCCTAAATTCATTCTATATAAGGTCACTCGTGTCGTTAGTTCACTTATCTATGAACTTCAAGACGCTGAAGGAAAACATCAAGGAAGGTGGCATATCAAAGACTTTAAACCATTCTCTGCTGACCCAAATGCTAATTAAAATTTTCACGTTCCATTTCTTTAACGATTTACCCAATGTTTCTGTCCTTGCTATGAATTAAGTAACTTTATTTAGCCATTTCTTTCCTTATACAGCACTTACCTTCTTCACTGTGTAACAAATATATATTCTGTAGCATTAGTTTTGGAGGAATCACATCTATGCATTTTTGGTCTGTGATATTTAATTCTTGTATTTGATACTGTTATATCTGAAAGAAACAATTCCACAATGGAACAGAAAATTATGACCATTTAATTAGCTTAAATGCTTTACCCAGAAATATTTAATAACAATATACACTCAGAAAACATATTTAAAAAGGAACTAGTCGTTTGTGTTGCCTAATCCATAGGCGGATTATATCCTTTCAGTTGTTAAAATTAGGATAGCGCTTGCGTGAATACGGTCACGAGGTGATGCGCAAGGTGGATGAGCCGTTCTTTACTTGCACGGTACGAATAACCAAGCCGACCATTGTAGTTGAGGATGTAGTCAAGGCTGCAACTTATACAGATGGGGTCACGAGTTTTTTACAAGTGGGGCCTCAGAATAGGCGTGTCGAGATAGGCGCAGGAGAGCTGGTCGTCTTGGGGGCACAGAAGAGGATTCATTCCTGTGACTCCGGCAAGGCACTAGACCACGCTTCCTTTTAAAAATGGTTCGAGTCGGTATTTGTTAACGGTGAGACCGCATTATTCAAGTAATTTAATACTAATATAAAATATCTTTATTTCCTTAGCGCATGAAGTAATTAGAAATATATATATATATATATATATATATATATATATATATATATATATGGAGATTGGGGCAACGTTCGTTAATTAAGAACGTTCAGCTTTTGTTCGATGTTTTTTTGCATCAAATTTGTAAGCAGAATCCAGAAAATGTGCATCGCTGTTCGATAACTAGAAGTAACGTCTTCATTAAGAACAGGTATCAACTCTTTCAGTTCTTATGTTTGTCGGACTTTAAAAGTGCTCACATAAAATTTTAATCAAAGATTGCTTAATTATGCTAGCTTTTGTGCACGAATAACAACGAGAAATATGATTGTTGTAAAGTACTAATAAGGTAATTTTGTAAGACACGCGGAACATTCATGTGTTTAAAGTATTGTTTATGATTCTAAAGTCCACTTCCTGTTTTTTAAAAAGATCATTACAGATGTCTAATCTTTAATAAGGTCATTATACCTGAATAAGTTGAAATTTTATTTATCCAAGTTAGCTGCACGTGATTTAAATTTTTTATAAAGAAATAAATTAAACTGATGTGAAATACATGTAAACCAATACACAGATCTGTCCATTGGGTATCAGAAATCTTGTTTTGAAATATTATTAAAAATTAAGGTCTTGTTATGTCAAGACAGATTTATAAAGAATTCAATTTTATTATTTTGTATTTGTAACCATATTTGAAAAAAACGAAAAGAGAGAAACTATATTAAATTACATTTTTGGACTCAAGTTTTTTATTCCATGCATAATTAATTTTAATAAGAACATTTTAGAGTAAATAAATTTTTTGAATAATGAAATTAGACGAATGCTGAAATAATTTAAAAACACAGATATGTTACGATTGATTTATTCTAGATGTCCATTTTTAATTCAAATACCTTTGGTGTGGTAATCTCAAGATTATCCACTCGTAATTATTAGTATGCTTTTTTATTGAAAAGCACAAACAGTGTCTTTTTAATAGGAAATTTGTTGTGTACTTTTTCTTTTAGGATCATCGAGATTGAAGAGGTTGTAAGTATGTTCCAGAGGTTTCCAGATGTGTTAGTTCATTAAGTTGTAAGTTTTTATGGTGCTTATATCCCATGAGTTTCTGTATCTTCTCATAGGAGTATTGAATTTCTTGTGTTATCCATATAGATACAGTGGCGCTCAATTTCCCTTTTTCTTTTTATGTTAGCTTATTGTAGAGTTTATACCATCCCCACGCCCTTTCTCATTGCTCACCTTGGGGTAATTCCCAGACTTAGCCGCGAACAAGTAAAAAAGAATAAAGCTTCACTTGTATCCAACGAGTGAAGGCAAAAAGTGTTTCAACGTTTGGCTTATTTACCTTAAATTACCTATCTTTTTGCTACCTGCTGACTTCCCCTTGAACTCATTGTTAGCCACATATCTGTTTATTATCTAGGTCTCCCAGTATAACTTTGTCGCTTCATTTAATCAATCTTGAGCACCTTTTCTGCAACGGATTATTTTGTTTTCAGCATTTATCTTACATCGTTTAATTTTGTGGTGATTGTCGTAACTTTGGTTGCAATAACTCATTGAATTTTTATGATTGTTTTTGCTGATGTTTTGAGTGGATGCTTTTTTCTTTGGGCTCACATAGGAGACGCGGCCTATGCCATTGTAAGACATAGTCCATATTCGCAGTTACAAAAAACTAGGTGTTTCTATTCCATGCTTTTTTCTTCTGAATTATTACAGTCGCCCACTTTATCCTATATTACTACTTGTTTCTCCTTCTACTAACTCGTCATAACATATAAACATTTTTTTGTTGGTTTTTATTGAACTTCGTGGTGAGGTGCTATCGCTTTTCATTGATACCTTATCGAATTCTCGGTTGTTTTTGGCATATTGGAAAGTGTGTCTGTATTTAACTGCTTATAGTTAGGCATTCTTGTGTGTTTATGGCGTTACCGTTTCTAAAAACTACCTTGAAACAGTTGGTTTTTTGTGTGAAGATATCTGTAGTGATACTTTTAAGTTGTTGTTTCAACTATTGCCTGATTTTCTTGCCGCAGTGGATGCACTCGTTAGGAAAATGATTGCACTAGTTCTCATCAAAGTGTAGTAATTTTGTAACTTATGATGTATCTCAACTTGATTAATATAGCAGGTGGTCCTTCAGACTGATCTGCGCTTAACAGGGACAACTCTCTACCTTCTCTCGGATGCTTGTCCAAAAGCTCTACTTTTTCTTGTCTCTGTACCGTCTTCCGTTATCTTTCATCGGGCCGTTCTTGTCCGGAACGTTATGGTATTTCCTACTGACTATGCCCTATGCTTGTGGTAGCGTTTCGGATCCATCTATTGTCTATCTCATATCTTGTAGTCTTACCTATTATCTTTGACTGAAGTGTCAACTTGAGCATTTTGCCTTATCTTTTGACGCTTTCCTAACGCTTTGCGCTATTTATGTTATCAGGTTGCGAGGATTATTACGCATATTAGAATTAATTGAGTGCAGAAGTTCTAACCTGATGGTAGAAATTGTAAAACAGTTTAATGTTTAGGTTCATAAGTAATCGCAAGCGCAATGAATTAGTAAGATGCGCCTACTGTTCGGAACAATTTGATTCGCATTGCACATACCATGGTCATGAAAAAGTTATTGATTGTGCCATATGGAAATATAAAATTAAACCAAGAGTTCTTCAGTACATAAAATTTGTTAAAGTGCAGAGTAACTTGCTCTTTTGGACAATTTTGAAAGTTTGGGCATTTTCTTCCAAAGAAAAAAACAGTTTAGATGCAATGCTTATGTGCGTGTGCACTACGAAAGACTGTAATGTTAGCTTTAGTCTATAGTCATATATATGTTAGGCGACTTGTATGCATTTGATTTTAGTAATTTAGTAGTTATCGTTCTCATCCGACAAATTTGTGCTGTCGATTATAACTGCGCCACATTAAAGACTCGTGTGTGCATTTATAATTGTAGTTCATAAACAATGGGGCTACACATTCCGTTTCCTGGTTATTCGTAAGACGTGTTATCGGTTGAAAAAACAAGGTGGCGCCTGAAATAAACATTTTCTAGAATTTACGTTAGGGTATAAGTAGGTTAGTTAGGAATTGGATTTTAAGCTTTTACCGTGCTAACAGTCATTTTATTTTTTTAAGATTTTTTTCTTTTATGGCTTTGTCGCGATTGTTACATGCCAAAATTTGCATTTTACAGTTTTAAATATGTGACTGAATTCCCGCCAGTATTTCAAATAAACTTGTTAAATTTCCGTCATTTCGGACAGTTGCGTTTGCGCAAAAGAATCCGCATACGTGGAGTAGTGGCGTAAATGCGCGGTGTGTGACATGACATTATTAACCAACGAGACGTCGAACAGTGACGTTTACTTGTGTGGTTCCTTTGTATTTTCTCTTTTAGGATGTAGGTTCCCCTATCTCTGCCTTATATCGTTCCCTACACGTATCCTACCGTACCGCTATGAACGACGAAGAGGGAAGATAAATCAAATCTGGATTCGATGATGGCCTAACGAAACCCACGCCCAAACAACGCCAAACGAGATCCATGGAAATATGCACGGCTCCTGCGTAAGAATGACTGCAAAATCGTGAAGCGTTCCACATTTTTTTAGGTGAGTGTTTTTTATCTTTTCTTTAAGGTACATCATGTATCACTGTAAACGTGTTTGGTATGTGATACAATTTAAGACGCAATTATGACGTAATAGCTTTATTGCGCAATATTTGTGAAGGTGGAGCGTTCCAATGTCGCCAGCTGTAGTAGTGGCTCATAACAGCTGCACGGGAATATAACAATGGACTATAAACTATTCTTTCGTGGAATTTAAAACAAAACCAATATGCTTGATATGCAATAATTTTGTTTCTGTGTTGAAAAAGTATAACATTAAACGGCATTCCGAGGCTAAGCATGCAAATAAGTTTGATAAGTACGAAGGGCAATTTCTACAAGACAAAGTAAATGAATTAAAAAGAAAACTTTCTGCACAACGTCAAATATTTACTAGAGCGTCTCAAGAGTCAACATGCTATGTAAAAGTTAGTTATGCAGTAGCAATGATATTAGCAGAAAAATCGAAGCCATATTTAGATGGTGAAATGGTTAAGGAATGTTTGGAGAGTGTCACTGAAATTCTGTGCCCAGAAAATAAAACGGATTTCTCAAAAATAAGCCTGTCTCGTCAAACTATTACTAGGCGGGTCGATGACATTGGAAAACATATTGAAGATAATTTGAAAATCGAACATCCAAGTTCATATTTTATGCTTTAGCATTGGATGAAAGCACAGACCTAACATACCACCCAAGTGGCGATTTTTATCAGGGGTGTTGATGTCCATTTTAATAAAATAGAAGAATTAGTGGCACTGTATCCACTTAAGGACACTACTCGCGCACGAGATTTGTTAGGAGCTGTTACATTGACATTGATAATAAGTTTATTTTCCTGACCTTAGAGATACATTCTAAGTATTCATACAAGGCCTATAATTAAATTATGATAAATGAGAAATGATGACGGGAGCTGAAGGCTCTATGCTTACTTATATATATTTGTGTTTTGTTTAATCATGTGTATAGGTCCAAATTCAACTGCAGCAGAAACATAGGAGGAAGTATATTATGCGAGAGGAGAGTATCTTATTAAAGAGAAAGCGAGAAATGCTAAGTTTTACTGTTAAAATTTATTCCTATCAGGTTTTAACTTTTGTAAGATGTGGTTAAGTTCCCTTTTAAATTTTTTTACCATTTAAACTTTTTAAGTGTTTAGGGAGACTATTGTAGAATTGTATTCCTTGTAAATACATTGAGTATTTTCCAATATTGGTATAAATATGAAGTAATGTTAGATCTTGTGATTGCCGAGTGGTTGTATGCTTTTGTTTTGTGATTATGGTGTGCACATATATGCATATTTGAAATTGATATATACTAGTAATATTGAGTATTTCCAGAGGGTAGTAGAGTAATTTAGTTGGGTGTCGTTTTGGAAGGCCATAAATACTTTTCATACTTTTATTTTGCAGTAATGTAATGGCTGGAGCAAGTTTTTTGTAGCTGTTCCCCAAACAGCTATTAAATATTGTAAGTGTGAGTGTATAAAGGAGTGATAAATTGATTTTAAGGTATTTGATAAGATTCTTTTTGAGAATATGTATAGTATTCCTACCACAGGTGCTATTTTCTTCCTAATATAATTAATATGTGACGTCCATTTCAGCTTATCATCAATAATGTCCCAAATAGCTAATACTGGATTCACATTTTAGAGTGTTGTTACCGAACATTATTGGTGATGTGGATTCAATGTTATTAGTTTTGAATATTAAATAACTACATTTGTCAATATTTAGGTGTAACTTGTGGTTTATTAGCCAGTTAGAAATAATGTGCATGTCCTTAGCGATTTTATTACGCAGGCCTTCAAATAAGTCATCATAGTATACAATAGTTGTGTCATCTGCAAATAACTTAATCTTCCCAAGAAGGTTTAACTGTGATATGGAATTAATATAGATAAGAAACAGCGTCGGCCCTAGTACTGTACCTTGTGGGACACCACAAGTAATATTTTGTAGTCGACTACTTTGATCTTCTATTACCACAAATTGACGTCTATTATTTAAGCAACTTTTCGTTACAACTCAACAACCTATCGGCCGTAACAACAGATGGTGCTCCAGCAATGGTTGGGAAACACGAAGGTTTAGTAAAACTGATTGAAAATGAGGCCTGCAAAGTTGGTAATACTTCGATGCTAAATTTTCATTGCGTTATTCATCCGGAGAATTTATGTTCTAAGTCCTTTAAAATGGATCATTTCATGAAGGTGGTCATCAAAACAGTGAACTTTATTAAGTCGAAAGGGTTGAATCACCATCAGTTCCAAGAATTTCTCAAGTCTTTGGATTCACAGTATAATGATGTTATATTTTATGCAGAAGTAAGATGGCGGACCTGTGCCAAAATGTGGAAACGAGTGTTTAATTTGAAGGAAGAAATACAGTCATTTTTCACAAGCAAGTCAAAAAGTATCTCAAAATTTGAAGATAAGGAGTGGGTTAGCGACTTTGCATTTCTGATCGATATAGTTAGTCACCTAAATGTTGTTAATACTCGTCTACAAGGGAAAGATCAACTAATTAATAACATGTATGATCTTATTTCCGCATTTCAAATGAAACTTGGGCTTTGGGAACAACAGTTGACAAAAAACTTCACCCACTTTCCGACATTGTTGTTGCAGTTAAACATCACACAAATGGCGGCGGATAAATACGCTTTGTTAATATATGACTGGAACCTGGAATTTGATAACCGATTTAAAGATTTTAAAAAGCATTGTCTGTTTTTTGTTGCATTTGCAACGCCATTCTCCGTAGACGTGAATTTATTGCCAGGAATTTTACAAATGGAACATTGTGAAATGTGTTGCGATTTACAGTTAAAGGAGAAATTTAATCAGGTTGGTTTGGAAGAGTTTTACAAATCGTATTTAGACATGGAGAAATATCCAGCATTTTACAAACATGCTCTATCGATGATTTCGTTATTTGAAAACACTTACACGCGTGAACAGCTTTTTAGTCGAATGAAGCATGTTAAATCTCAAATGCGAACACGAATTACTGATGAGCATTTGGAAAACTGTTTGCGTGTAGCCACAACATCAATCAAAATCAACATTGATGCACTTAGTTCTGACAAACAAAATCAGACGTCTCACTAAAATGTATTATATTTTGTTTATTTTTTATTATTATTTTTTGTATTGCCTAACTATAATCTAATAAATATGTTTGATTCTCACTTTTGTTATATTAAAAAAAATATATATATTTCGTGTTTGCTTTGAATAATTCAAGAAAAATTTGTTGTACGGCCCAGTAGCAAATCTCATTCCTAAAATCTGGCCCGGCTGCTGAAAAGGTTGGTCACCCATGGTTTATACCAAGCATATCAGTAATGAAGTTTTGCCCAATATACATCTCCAACCATTGTTTCTTATCTAATCCTTTTAGGAGAATTTCTCTCCAGGTCTAATAATTCATCTTAAATACATTGGCAAATGTGATGCTAGTAGTCCATTCGTTGAACAGTCATCCCATAAAAAACCACGAATGCTTCTTGTCACCCAATCATTTTGAGGTATATAATCTGGACACAAGTAAATAAATTCTATCGATATTTTAGAGACCATGCCAAAAACCACTTTTGTCCAAATCCAAAATTGCGATTTCTTTGCACACGAATTCACCTTTTTTATATTTGCTTAAGTAACATTTAGTTATTTTGAGTTTCGCACCCTTATGGGCATTATTTTCGGTTATCTTGGTTATTCCCACTCACCATTTAGAAGACTGATAAGAAGTTAGTTGCTCGTCAACCTCGTTTTGGCGATCGCTAGCACTTGTAAGTTTTAATTTTCGTACTTACAATGCTTTGTCATGTTAAATTAACACATTCGTCGTCGATACAGTCCACTAGCTCGTAAAATACGCCAACAATATTTAAATCCTTGTACATCTATAATATACATTATGTTTATGTTTAATCTATGCACTTGCAATTGAAATCAATATGTACCTTAACAAACGATCCTTCTTTTATATTAGAAATGAATACCCTTTACATAGCACTTTTCCCCTCACCCTTAGAAATGAATACTCTTGGCGCAGCACTTTTCCCTTTTCTGCTTTTTATGCAACCTTACCTGTATACTGCTAAGTGGCTACCAAAATTATGCAACTGTATTTGCACCAGCAGCAGTTTCAAGCCGACTGATCTACTTCGTCTCTAAATTAACGCAGTTATTAGTCGACCATTGACCTACAATGAGTACATAGTCGCATAGATTTTGGGACCAAAGTATCACACTCTCAGTAGGATGACCTAATTTGGGTCCTTAGTCACGTTGCTTTTAGTCGATTGACCTACATTGGGTCCATAGTCACATTGATTTTGGGACTTTTAGTTGAATGACCTATTTTGGGTCCATAGTAACGCTGTTTTTATTCAACTGACCTACATTGAGTCCATAGCCACATTGGCTTTGGGACAAGTTGACCTACTGACCTAGATTGTTTGGGCCCATAGTCTTATAGTTTTACTACTTTCTTAACTTTCTACATTTCATAAAGAAAACAATATGCTCTTTAATTATTGTAGTTAGTGTTATAGTCACGTGAGCATGTACATATTTACATGTAGTTAATACCAAAAAGTTTGTTACTTTTACCCCAACTTGTATCACTAATTTCAATAATAAATAAATAGTAATTTGATTACACGTTTATTAAATTAATCTAGGAGCTATTTAAAAACACAACTTTAATAAAACTTTAAAGGTATTTCAGTCAATAATGCAGACATTCTTAAAATTAATAGAAGGTTAAAGATTACATTACAAAATGTAATTAATTACAAATCAAAAATAAACACACCAAATCCTGGGCTGCGGGCATTAAATGGGTATAGTAAATTATTAACCGTGTGTATCACTCCATTCGTGGCAATGTTGTCGCACTCTGTTATAGTAGCTCTTCCAATTCGAATATTACTATCAATTCTTGAAAGTGGTTGGTGTTGACGTGACAGCGTTGAGACAAGAGTGTTAATTCCCCATGGTTGTTGTTGGCCGATGCCCGAGCAACAAAGAAGTTCTGAAAATGTATTCAAGTTAGACATAGATTTGGAATTATAATTCTTTGATTAGCAAAGATTTGAGATTAATTACAACTCAAAGTATTTCAAAAAAAAGTAAAAAATATTTTCATCGTGTATGTACGTACACACAATTTAAGTTTTTGCCAATCTGTAATATAAACTTTACTCACATAAGTTAAAGTTCTTACCAAATTTATGAATTCTGGTTAGAAAGTATTTAGATAGATTCAATCCAAAAGCTTTTATAATGATAATTGCAAGAATTTAGAAAGACTAGTCATGGGATGCATAGTTGAATTATTTAAAAGCATGCATGGCTGCGATACTATATTTTATTATGGTGGTTTTATATTTGAATTTATTAATTCATAATAATTTTCATCTTTAATATATGGCATTTGTTTAGTTAGTTTATGGTGGTATTCAATAGTATGTTCACGAACGACAGCTGTAGCATCAACAACAGAAAATTGTGTAGAGACATACAGGTAGTGTTGTAATGTACCCATGACCATCTATCTAGGTATTTATTTGGTAACTAAGTACCTTTTAAGGTACTCAAAAATAAAAGTATGTGTACCTATACATAGTTCTTTTTTATAGATACCTACATTACAATTTAGGTATCCGGTATGGTTCCACCAAGCAAACATAGAACTTGGGAGGTGTGTCCTTGGTGTCACTACCTGCTAAGAAGTACACTCAAAGTAGAAAGCTTTTATTTGTCAATTGAAATATTTGTAAGGTTAGGTTAGTAATATTCAACATTAATGGCATTACTGTATTTGTTAATCTTTAATAATTTTAGAAGATTTAATTGACAATGATATGACATAACATTTCCTTAAAAATGCCTTGTTTCCACAGTGTACTTTGAAACAAATTGCTTTCTAATTGGTTCCATATGTTGTTCTTGGAAATTAGTTCACAAATTTTCCGGGTCCTATGTTTGCTTGGTGGCACTGTAATTATTTTACTATATTAATGCCCTTTCACTAATATTTCAAAATATTATGTTTTGCATCTCTAATAATTAACGATGTGTTGTGTAAATTGATGGTACCAGTTCAACAGCTGCATTGAATGGAAAATAACACCCCTGGGGCTCCTCATTTTGGTTCAATACCTGAAGCAAGCATAAAAAGTTGCAAAACCCATTTATATAGAATTATTAGGTCTCAGTTGTTATAAGAAGAGATGTTAACAGTGCTCAATCAAATTGAATGCTTACTACATTCTCGACCACTTTGTGTGATAGGTTCTAATTCGCATTCTTAAATTCTTACTATCACACATTTTCTAATGTCTACACATTTACAATACTTGTTACGTGCCAAATTGGCACTAAACATTGTCTTAGCTTAATTTTTATGTGCGGAAGTTTTCGCGCCTTAAAATTTAAAAGAATTGGCGTGTATTTTCGTCACGCCAGAGGGCGTTTGCGCGAGATCGCGCGGGAACTTCGCGCCGACGCGTGAAAGAACAAAAGTGGGGAGAAGTGTTTCCGTGAGACTGTGTAACGTGTCTTTTTTCCTTGGACCTTCGTGAAGAGCGGTTTGGTCAGGTATCGTATCGTGCCTTATCTTTATTTATGTAGATATCCTTGCCTGATTATCTTTGTTTGTCGCCCTTATACCTGTTCCTGTCTTTCCCTACATAGGTAGAGGTAATTTGTAGCCATGGCTGAACCGCATTCCATGCCGGAGCACCATCTTTAATCACTCCGGAGTGGAGCCCTGAGATCCCGTCGAAGCCATTTGGATGTACGTTAGACGTACCCTCCGTTTATTGCCTTAAAAGGGCCATCAGTAGCCCTGATGGACTTCAACAGAAGCCAACTTTAACTCAACCCCGCAGAACGTCGGATTTCTTATGTAAGTACTCAAATTGCTTAATTTGTTCGCTGTTATAAACTATTGTCTTAAATTTATATTTTCCGATAATTGCGTATTAAATTTGTGCATTGGTGACGTCATTGTCAGATGGCCGCGCTAAAGCCTGTGTAAGCTTGGAGCTACCACCTGCCGTGGCGTCGTTTATTCCACGCTTGCGCGATGTATTTGTGAACTTTTAAGTGTAAGAATTTGAACTTTAAACCGTAAAATACTTAGCTTTTAATTTGCTAGATGAAACAGTTAGTCCTGTTTATTCCAAAAAAACTTTTAGATCATAAGTGACGTACCGAGTACCTACATACGCGGCAAATTAGACAGAAGTGCGGTACTCCCAAAAACCTTATAAAAATTGGCACGGTTGTTCTTCTAGGTGACGATAATACCCCACTTGTCCATTGACCATTAAGTATAATAGAAAACGTTTATCCAGGTCCAGATAATGTAGTCAAAGTGGCCGCCGTCAAAACCAAAACGGGAATTTTCAAAAGGACAGTTATAAAACTTTTTCCTATACTCACACAATAAAGTACATTTCTTCCACCACTTTAAGTTATGTTAGAACGCATTCATTTATTTTAAAGTTTATATACAGGGCGTTCCTAAATGTCATGTACATGAAAGGTGTGATTCTTTGGCAAATTTTATGACTAAAAATTTATATCAACGATTCGTTTCCAATTTGCATGGTGTTGAAGTATCAAAATTCTTTTGGTTTTCTCTTTATAGCTCCTGCAGTTTTTGAGATATTAAGATCAAATTTGGAATATGGGTTACGTTGTAGGGCTTACATCATTGAGCATGTCCAATGGTTTTGAAAATCTATAAAGAGTCTTTCGGGGGTCATGTCCCATTTGCTCCCCCTAAACTATTTTGAGGTGTTCAACTGGTAGATTTTAAAGAACAAAATGAATTTTCTGTTTTGTTAAAAAATTTTTGGTTTCTTGCAGTTTCTTCGCATTTGTGACCATTATTTAGGAAAATAATAAGAAACTATTTTCTACAATGCAGCTAGTATTTACAATACAAAAAATTTACAATCCAAAAACCTAAATATTAACTATAACAAGGAAATTATGTTAATGCAAGCGTTGAAAGTGACGTCCTCCAGGCCTTATACATACACTTCTACTTTTCTCCTAATCTCCTCTTCTACTCATTGACCCCGTATTCTTTCGAACACCCACGAAGTATTTCTTATGGTTTCAAATGCAGCTATAATTCGATTTCGTAAATCATCAGTGTCATTCACTGCTGATGTATACACTAGAGACTTGAGATGCCCCTATAGAAAAGAATCTAGGCTATTTAAGTCAGGGGATCAAGAGGGCCATGACCGAGGTCCATCTCGTCCTATCTACTGTTCTCATACACTTCATTTAAATATTCCCTCACTAAAATAGAAAAATGTGCCGGAGCGCCATTGTGCATATACCACATTTCATTTCTCAGCAAAAGAGGTAAGTTTCGAGTAATGAAAGAGATTCGTGTTGCAAAAAGTACCTGTATGAGTGACCAGTAAATCGACCAGGCAAAAAGAAAAGACCAACCAAATTATACCCAATTATACCATCCTATACATTTAATGAGAAATGCACTTGAAAATATGTGTCTACAATTCCATGTGGATTGTCTTCAGCCCATATGTGGTTATTGTGAGAATTTATAATAGAATTCCTTGAAAAATTGGCCTCGTCAGTAAACCAAATTTTACAATCAAAATTGGGGTTTAGTGCTAGCCTATTTAGGTACCATGCAGAAATTACTCCTTAAAGGGAAATCTCGAGGAAAGAGCACCTGTACCCTTTGAATGTGGTAGGGGTATAGTAGAGAATCACGTAAAATATGCCAAACAACTCGATGACTAACATTTAAATGTTCGTCAATTTTTTTGGTGTTAGTGTCTGGATGTTCTATTTCATTTAGAACAGCTTCTTTGATATGTGGCGTTTTAACAGTACATGGTCTACCTGCATCATTGGTATTTTTTCTTAGAGTTACAATTTCTACAAGACTATGAATATCCAAAAATACTCCTTGATCAGGTATCATTCTATTGGGATAGCGTTCCATGTACAGACGTTGGACTTCTCGTGCATTTCCATTCGCAAGGTCATAGATGAAATGTGTTACGGTACCTCCGTAGCATAAACGAAAAGGATGCCGGACTAATAGTCGTAGATTGGGAGTGGGTGTAGGATTAAACAAGAACGAATATATCGAATATCTGAAATAAAGAAAAGGTTAGGTTGTGTAGAAATGTAAACAATTACCACACCTTAATCGGTCTGATATCAGTATTTATAATAATAAAAGTAAAAATAGCCTGACTAGATAGTTTATTCATGGACGGTTGAGGGGGGTTTGTTAATAACAATTATTTATAGGCACAGTACTTATGACAGTTTTCTTTACAATTTTAAAGTACAGTTAATGCTTAACTCAAAGAAATAGGTTACCATAATTTATAACCCTCTCACTAATAATTCGTAATTTACAATTTACGGCAAGAGCTTTATACACATTTAGAAACGTTTCCAGATACGCACCAGCTTTACAATCTCTAATTGAAATTTAAAGTAAAAATGTAGAAAAGAAATATTTATAGTAAACTCTGTTTTCTATAGTTGTTAAGATCTAACATATATTATAATCTTAAATTCATGGGCGTATAGCGGAAGAATTGAACTAGGTTAACACGAACAAACTCTAAAAGTATCAGTAACGGAGTTCGGGCTCCTAGCAGCACTATACAGTAGTGTATTTAACGATTTGAGTAGTACATGGTACATATAAACGTAGTAAAAAGAGATATTCTAGAGGATCTCACCAAAAGTGATGTGGAACAGATGCAGCACCACCAATTCGAATTGCTCTGCGGACAGTCGAATTGTGACCAATCATCAGCCGTTAGTACGGTTACATCCGCACAAACAGTAACCAGTACTCCAGTAAAGCGGGAGAGTAGAAACCAAAGGTATACCTCAGGTAGATAGAAACAGTACGAGTATAAAGTGAATTATCCACTTTCTGTATAATACAACGGAAATCCATCCATAAGCGAGCTAAAATCAGGCACTAACTTTTGAAACTATACCAACTAAATGGTGGTTACTTACCAATTAACCAAAAGGAAGAAATTTCAAATAGGAATTGGTAATTGCTCGCTTAAATTTCAAACACAAGACGAAATACAAAGTAAAACCTAACAACGGTATCAAAATTATTTTCTCGTGACAATTGTCAAATATGCAGCACCGCTCACTAGATATAAAAATTTAGTATTTATGCATTTACAGAGTAACATGGGTTGCCTAATTACAATGCATTCTGAAGTTAGGATAAGCGAGAAAAGTAGCGGTAATGTGATATTTTATTTGGGAATACATAAAAGTCATAACAGTATAAACGGAACGTAACAAATTCATCTCAGCCATTTCAAAATTCATAAAATTTGGTATTTTTAAGAGATAATAAGAAGTATTTAAAATACTTTTACACCCTAAGTTGATGACCCATTACTTTAATAAACATATGCAGACACAAACTACGAGTTCAAATGCGAAGCATATTGTCTAAATTAATAAAAACAAGAAATTCACCACTAAAAAATTTTTAATTTAATCTAGTGATTTACAGAAAATAGTTTCTTATTATTTTCCTACATAACGGTCACAGATATGAAAAAATTGCAAGAGATCAAAGAGTTTTTAAACAAAACAAAATTCATTTTGTTTTAAAATCTACCAGCGATGCACTTCAAAAAAATTTAAGCAGAAAAAGGCGCATGACCCTTGAAAAACTACCACCCAGTAGATTCTCACAACCACTCGACATGCGCAATGATATAAGCCCTATAGCGTAACCTATATTCCAATTTTGATCTTAATATAAAAACTGCAGGAACTATTAAGAGTAAACCAAAAAAATTTCGATACTTTAATATCCTGCAGAACAGAAACGAAGTGTTTGTGGACCTATGTTTATATAAATTTTTTAGTCATAGAATTTGCCGAAGAATCACACACTTTCGTATGTACATGATATTTAGAAACACCCTGTATAATGCTTAAATATTTTTTTCTATTTGCTTAAATTTATGTCTATATTTCTATAATCGCTTTAAGTTTATCGCATTAATTACCATCACCTTATTTACTATACACGTGTTCCTTTGTTCTATCCGCATTCCTATGATTTTAAGCTTTAGAAACTTCCAAGGTGAGGAGCAAGGTTTGATGATCAAGAAGCCCAGGTGAGGTTATGTATAATCTACCTATGTGCCTCGCCACACATATGTTAATGAACAAGTTTAACACTTTGCGCAAAAGTCAGCATTGCTTTAGCGATGCGACAATAAGCAGTGATACAAGTAAGTTTTATGTACATGTCTGGGTCCTTAAATTAAATAAACTATGCAACTCAAACAATTTCATAATGCACCCTCTGAATACGTTCCACATTCAGCAATAAATCTACATAACCATATTTCGCATTCCTACTTCCCCAAGTCTATCGAAAAAAATATGGACAACAGTAAAAAACCATGTTGCTACACACAGCACAACTTTTAAATTGGAGGATGTATGGAGGTTGCCTGAAAATAAGTTTGATATTGTTGGTTAACAAGAATGGGTAAATACTTGTTTTCATGTAGAAAAAATTGAAGAGGTTTACCGTTGCCAGGGAATATATAATAGACAAGACAGAAGAACTAATACTAAACGTTAATAATGATAGTGATTATTCAGACTTTGGTTTGCCTGATGATGATAATGATAACGATCTTGTTTGTAGACCACTACATTAACGTGCAATAACTTAAATAAGCGATATTTTTATATTACTTAATAATATTAATAACTATTATTACTTTGCCTAAACGTCTGATCTAAAGAATATTTTTAAGGTTTTATTAAATTTACTTGAAGCTATTTTAGTAGTATTTCTTGTTGAATGAATGGAATGAAAATTCCTGATCATACCGGCTAAACCAATGTATTGCTGAAGAAATAACAAAGAGACACATAAAATGACGTATTTAGCTATTAATTTCATCAAACTGTTGTAATTCAAGTGTTTTTAACTGAAACACTTATAAACAAATAACTTGTTTTGTATCTTAGTGAATTTTGCTGTCACATCCTTCAAATGCCTCCCTATCTATGAATTACTTCATCTTAAAACTCTATTTGATGTTTAGGTTGAACTGAAAACACTGTGTTACATCATTTACTATAGATTTCTCATTTCCTCCATTGCACAGCCCAGGGGCGTTGAGATTTTCAAAAACCTATCACGATACTTGAATTTGCAACAATTTATTGCTTTACTAATATTATTTTATATTAAAAAAACTAAATGTGATTAAACAAGTGCGCATCCTTTTGTTTCTAACATGAATATTTTATCCACAAATATACAAAATAGCACTTATATTTACCTATAGTTTAATGATGTCTTAACACATTATAAGCGGGGCGGGTAAAATTACCCATCATGAAAACTGCTGGCTATTAACGGGGCGGGTATTTTTACCTTTTGAAGCGGAGCAAAGTATTTTTAACGGATGGGTTTACATATGAAACTAAAAGAGTTAGCTCGTACAATTATTTTAGTTTCATAAATTTTATTTTTTCAACGTTTGTTTACATAATAAAGGAGCCATAAATTTATTTCGCCTTGGAGTTGCTTTCATGCAGACCACGCATAATTTAAGTATATATACAAATCAAACTCGAATGTTTCACACTTTTGTTTACGTAAACATCTTCTTTTTTAAATAAACATTTTCAGAATCTACTAGAAAGGGGTGTTGATAATATATTTTTTAAAATAATTCAGTGTTTAGTTGCCTTTAAACGGTTGAACATTCCTTTTTATAATTTTTTTTTTTAATAATAATAATGGCTTCTGATAGTGATAGTGAAGTTTACATAAATTTATCGCAAATTTCCAGTGATTTCATATTGCTAAATTTGAAAGCGAGTGTGAAAGTGATGAAGACTTTTTTCATCCTAGAAGACGTAGAGTTTTACCAATACAGTCTAGTGATTCTGAACAAAGTGACAATGAAGTAGTGAAGTGATCAGAACATGATAATCCTCCAATTATTTAACAATTTTTAAAACAAAGTGGCGTTGTTGAGATGCCAAGTAATTCAGCAAGTGTGGATGAAGTGGTTCAACTTTTCATAAGGAACGATTTGTTCGACTACATGGCAGAAAAAACTAATCGTTATCATTCACAAAATGTTGATAGGTTTAAAATGGAAAGAAGTGTTCGCAGTAGAATTGAAACAAATGTTGGGATTACTTTTACTTATGGGATGAATATTGGTCGACAGACAGAACAATTGAAACCCCAATTTTTGCACAAGTGATGAGCAGAGATCGTTTCTGCCAAATATGATATTCATGGCATTTTTCTAATAATGAAAATGACATCAATGGAAGAGATCGCATTAAAAAAAGTCGCCCAATCGTATCTTTTTTTTCAAACAAAATTTGAACAAGTATATAGGCCTCAACGAGAGTTGTCATTAGATGAAAGCACCATGCCCTGGAGAGGTCGTCTATTATTCAAGGTGTATAAAGCTTCCAAAATCACCAAATATGGGATTCTTATTCGAATGGTTTGTGAAGCAAAAACAGGATATATACGCAATTTCCGAATATATCATGGTGAAGGAAGTCGACTTTAGGAGACAATTCTACTCCTCCTACAGCCATATGAAAACTTGTTGCACCACGTGGACAATTATTCCAATAGTGTCAATATGAGTCAAGTTTTGTTACAAAATGGATTCCGAAGTTGTGGTACTATGCATAAAAATAGAAGCTTTCCTGCATGTTTACAATTAAAAAATGGTAACTCTATGTTTCGTCGTTGAAACGATATTCTTTTACAATGCTGGCAATCAAAAAGACCAGTTCGAATGATAACAATTCATTCTGCCACTATCATTAAGACCACTTAAAAAATTTAAAGCTGCTATTTTTCCCCTGCTCGTAGAACGATGTTATTACACAGTTGATGAATTCTTAAGTGACAACCTTCTTTAGAATTAATGTTTGATCAATTTAAATAAATTATATGTTATATTTATTATATGTAGACTTTTAACATGTAATTTTATTTTATGTGACAATGAACTACCATGTATACATGGGTACAAATAAATCTATTCTATTCTATTCTACAAATATTGTTTAGAAGACAAGAGAAAACATTTGGAAGCCGATATGTGTTATCGATTATAATAAATTCATGAAAGGTGTTGACCGCGTTGATCAATACTTGTCATATTATTCTATTGTACGAAGCACAAAAAAATGAACGAAAAGGACAGCGATGTTTTTGCTAAATGGATCTCTTTTGAACACTTTTAGAGTTATTAAAACTTTAAATGCCAATTCAAAAAAAAGTTATTAAAGATTTTTGCATGATGTGGCCAAAGAATGGATAAGTGGTGATGTTAGAGATAATCTTGATGATAGAGTTCTAAATAATTCTGGTGATCCAGGACCCAGTACATCTAGTAGATGTAGAAGAAACGATTTTCCAAACAGATTGTTGGATGCCAAAAAACATAAAATTATAAAA
Organism: Platerodrilus igneus; assembly: GCA_036346225.1. Lineage (NCBI taxonomy): Eukaryota > Metazoa > Arthropoda > Insecta > Coleoptera > Lycidae > Platerodrilus > Platerodrilus igneus. Next base: position 8,298,136 of record JARFIW010001680.1, on the reverse strand, counting down.
ATATTTACGGGCGGCAAAAAAAGAACCCTCAGAAAGAATGCAGTGTTTGTACTACTCACAAGAAAAAGAGTTTAACCTGTTTTATGTTCCAGTTTTGCAACGTGCCCCTTCACAAGAAGAATGTTTTTTTAAATATCACACATTTAAAAAATATTAGTGTTAGAAAATATTTTTCAAAAACAATAAGATAATTTATACATTATAATAAATTTAAATAGTTTATATAAATAGTTCAAGACATAAGATAAATACATTAGTTTAGGTTGTTATATGTCTAAATTTTACAAACTACTACTTCATAAAAATGACTGTTTCTTTAACTACCACACTGTACAAGTATTATATAGGCTTAAAAGACAATAAAACATTTTTAACAAAATATCTATTGATTTATAAATGTAAATTTATCAATATAGTTGACATTTTGATTAAGGTATACAGATAGGTTAGGTTACGTTTTAGTACCAAACTTTTGATAATATAAAATAAAGTATAGTGTTAAGTAGTATATTGTCAAATTTTATTAAAATGTAACCATTACTTTTGCAAATATTATTTTTTTAGATTGTGCAATTTTTTCTTATCTCGCAAACTATGCCCGCTATGCAGCATAGTTTCATGTTAGGTTACCCACTCATAATGTGTTCAGAAACTGAAAACTTCAGAGTTGAGTTTACTAAAAGTGGAAGAGCCTTGTATATCAGAAACATAATTTTATGACACCAAATAAAAGTTTTTCTCTTGTTCCTTACCTGTTAAAATATGATCTTTCAAAAATGTATTAGCCTTTTTCTTATCTTCAATAAAACTGTTGAGTTGTTTTTCATCCAGTTTTGCAAATACTGCATCAGATGGAGCTAAAACTGTCAATGATTGACTGTTGTCTTTCAGCATTTCCTCGATGTTTGTTCCTTTCACTATCTTACTCAGTGTTTTAAAATTATCATCAGTATTTATTAAATCCAGCAATGTTTTGGTAGGGGGTGTTAAAATTTGATTTACTTCGTGAATCATTGCTCCACATGATTTTTCATCATAACCAGTAACACGTGCACAATTCACAGTGGCACGATTTAAAACACTAGAGAAAATTGGCAGCTGCAATAAAGTATATCAATTAAATACAAATAAATACATGTATGTTACTTACAGTCGAGTATAAATTCACTCTCAAAGTTTTGTCAATATTTGATTTGATTTGCATGTTATTGTTCATATTGCAGGATTCAAGCTCACCTTGCGTTGTATGATACATAATCAAATCTTTTAGTTTTTGTTTATCGTTTTTAATATCATCTAATAACTTCACAGAGTCGGGATTGTCAAAGGCTTTATCAGATGGAGCAAAAACCGTAACGTTTTTAAGCGAATCAATATCGTCTGCTAGTCCTGATTCTTTAATTAGATCTAGAAACTTTGTAAAGTTTTCTTTTTTGAGAGACTCTGTGATGTACAAAGCTGAAAAACAAAATATTATTATTGCACATAAACACTAAAGAAAAATATCATAGAAAATTTCTAACTCGATTTAAAAAGTTCTTTCTTTTAATTGGGTGACGAAATAACACATCAAACAACAAAAATCAGGTTAATGGTGACATTTAATAGTATGCCCTGCAATTTATTGTACGAAAATGTATACAGTGTTAAAATCTGTTGAAGGACACTTGCAGGTGACAATTTCTAACTGAAGGAAAATTTGCAATCACGAATTATTGGCCACAACTATATTACATAATTAATTTTCATACTGAGCATCAGAAGGAGCACTAAAATCCTTGCTACAATATTTTAAGTCAACTGTTTAGTTTTGTAAGAAGAAATCAAATGACTTTCTGATCAATTGTTCGGTTATTTAATAACACAAATCAGTCGTGTTATATAATCGACTAAGCATATTGCAGTAGCCGTTACTCAATCTATTCAATTCGCAAACTTCAATTAGTGAGTAAACTACAAATCTATCAGTAATATTGTAAAGTAAATTCATTTAATGGTTTGTTATATATAAGAGACAGAGCGTTGGCAGGCAGTAGGAAACTGAACGTTAATTTCATTGGCCGAACGTTGAAGCATCACTAAAGGAGTGCCGTGATAATGCCTGGAGTTGGGCATCGCTAAAAGTGCTGTGACACAAATACAAAAATGGAAAATTTGAAATTGTTGACTTACATTCCTTTCCAACTTTTCTTTGCCTGGTTAGCTCAACGGAAGTTAAATCAAACACGGTAATATAATAAAGCATCTATACATTAAAAAACAATTTTCTATCATACAAAACAGTTTATAAAACAATTAATGTCAATTGCTTATGCTTATATATATAATATTATCTTTATTCTAGAGCTTTCCTGATCTGTTTGGAACATAGTACACCGTAATGATGTCACATTTTTGATAACTCCACCGTTTAATAGCCTAACTTTCCTTTCGATTTAACGACATTTAGAATATTCGCGCGGTTTCTTAGCATTAACGTTTGTTTATTTAATTAACTTAGACGACATTTCTTATTAATCGACTTATTGTCTTTTTAATCTCGAAAATTCAAGAACATGTTTTATCTATATAATTAATTAAAGCTTTAACTGCTTTATAATGCAAAAGATTTGCATTGTTTTTACATGTATATTTTACACACGTATTTGATAAAAATTTAATAAAATTTGCATTGTTTTTACAATCACAAAATAAATGGCTGAAATTTATACACACGGCTGTATTATTGATTTAAAATTGAGGCTTTTAGATATACGGAAAATGTGTTTTCCTTTGCACTTTAATGGCTGAAAAGTATGCTCGTATTATTGATTTACATTGTATATAGTTAGATTTAATAATTTCCATAATTATGCAGGTTACTTTTTTATTCCCTGTTACATTTTAATTATTAGATTACGGTAGGCGTATTGCATACTTTAAAACAATAGCTTCAAAATTCTTTACCCAATGTGACATTTTCGCAATCGAATTAAGAATGAATCTATTTAATAATATTAACTAATATACTAAAATTAACTATTTCTTAGAATATACATGTGTTTACGTGATTCCATTCCAAATAATACAAGCTTATCTGACGTAATTTTCTGGGAATTTTTCATTAGCGTTCAAATTATCGCGTTTTATTACTTCATTAGCGCGTTCCACTTATTAGTGACGTGTGCTGCTCGTCTTTGTTTAACATCCAAGGTTATTGTGGCAACGCATATTAATCCAGTAATTGCGATAAGTAATAAATAATTTTTATTACATTTTATGGGGTTTTTTAATGTTCTAGCTGCTTCTTGAAATAAACGTTTTTTTATTAATTAGGTCATACTCAATTGATGTATTCCCTCAAAATGTCTTTCATAATCTCGTATACTTCAGAGAATTCTTTATTTAAAATAAATTTAGGTTATACAAAAGTCAACTTACTTGATTAATTTAAAGCTTTATAATGCAAACTAGGTGCATTCTATAGAAAACGTTTGCTTTCACGAGAAAACGTGTTTTAATACACATAATTAAGATTAAAATTACTGTTTTAAATACACAAAATTATTTATTTTTATGCACGAGAAAAATGCACGAAAAGTAGAATTACACAAATTTATTTTTACTATAACTGGTTTATAGTTTTAAAGAAAACCACAATTTTACCAAAACCGATTGACTTTATCAAAAACCGATTTGGTTGACAGTTTTAGTGGAAAGCATCTGCATTATGTAATGGGGGTTACCCATGGAAAATAAGTTAAAAAAATATTTAAATGGAAACAAAACAAACCAAAAATTCCAAAGTCATCAGAAGGACAAAGTTATAAAAATGTTCGATATTTAATATATATTAAAAATGGCAATCGCTTAAAAAATTATTCTACTTTCATATACATGTGGATGATTATAAACGTGTACAAACGTACAACACCCAGTTTTAATATCAATTTTTCATTGAAATCAACAATTTCATTACTAGTAAGTTACTCTCATATTAAGAATTTCTCAAAAAATTGCATAGAAAATATCTAACATTCATAAAATTGTTTGTATTTATCAGATCAAGTGGTTTCCCGAATAACCAATTGTTGCGTGTTGAGTGAATTAACTCGTAACATACTTTTTCAATTATGGGAATAACCAATTTCCATTTATTTAGTCATTAAATTTACTGTACTTAGTTTAAAAATTAAAAAAATTCGTTTAGTTTCCTGGATCCAGCGCTGAGTACGTTATAAATTATTAGTAACACTGTAGGTTTAAAATGATCTAATTAGTACAAATATGCGTACGCTACACTAATTTCGTGGATTTTTTCATCGTATTTGGAGAATGACTGTGGACACACATTATCGAAATATCAAGGTTGTAGGACATCAGCTAATTTGAATGAGCAAATCATGAGAGTGATGATGTTGAAATGAGTAAGATGATTTACACAACCGAAGTCAATCTTCAATACTAGGAATCAACTAAAACAGTTGTGTTTTGTGAGAGTGCTGTTCTCGTGGGTGTCTTCGCTGTAGTGCTCATTATCTAATCCAACCTCTTTTACCTTTCCCGTAAAGCATTACCTTTTACCACGGCCAGAACAGTGTCAAAATCTGCATGAAACTGAACTGCATAAACAATGCTAAGAATTGCTCGTCGTCGAGGACTGAACGGTAAGTGTTTATAACTTTAAAAAACGTATGCAGAAATTTGCATTTATTCAAACCTTACTATTTAATCGAGGGGGGAGGGCATAATCATATGTGCCCACACATGGGACAATACAATTCATATGGTGATATGAAGTACTTACCAGCATCAGGCATTGCTACAGTATCAATTAAATGTATGACACCATTGCTAGCAACAATGTCACGTTTTGTAATTTTTGCCTTATCTTCAAACAAAATGACATCATCTTCAGTTTTTTGTAGGTTTAATAATTCACCATCCACACTGTGAGTTGTAGCATGTCCAATAATAGCAGGTGAGCAAACGGTATGTGCCACTATGTGATGTTTCAGAATAGCTGTAATTTTAAAAGAATTAATATTATTAATAATATCAGACATCAGAGGATTTACTGGCTGCACAAGCATCACCATTCACAAGACGATGTTGAGCAGATTCTCCCAGTTTGTTAAATGCTTCATTAGTGGGCGCAAAGACTGTGTAGTGGCCATTTGGTTTGAAGTTTTTGGTTAAGTTAGTATTTTGTAAACCTAAAAGTACATAAGAAAAACGAATAAACAGAAGGTTAAAAGAAAAGACAATGTATCTAAACAAAAATATATAAACAAAGCAACTTTAAACCTTACAATTTAATTGTGGTACTCTTTCGCTCAGTCAGAATATGGACACCAACAGAAAACAAATCCATAAACTAGTTCTGTTTTGTAGGCTCTCAACAACTACTTTGTTGGACTTTATGTTAACCTTAAGACCTGTGGGATAAACCCCACTAAAGGTATTGCTGAACCAACATAATTATTATTAGTGATGATGATAGCAAACAGTTTTGGTTTCCTTAAGAGTTAAAAAAATAATTAACCCCGAGGTTTTCTGGTAAAAACCATGTTTGTTAACGTTTTAATATTTTGAAAGGTTGTACAAAAGTTGCTAATAAAACTAATTAAATGAAAAGTTTGATGCAGGAGTAAAATTATTTTCTAGAGGACGCGCATTATGTATAATCAATTACCATAGTGGGTAGTTTAACTTTAACTTAACTTAATAATTCATATCTTCAAGTAACCAAAAAAATTGTACATTTATTATAAGAAAATTACATAAGCACTTATCGGATGCGATATTCCAAACTGAGTAGTTTAGGAAACTTTTTAAATTTATTTCACGTGTAAAAATACATTGTGGCTAAAACGTGAACACTACTCTGGTCTCAAGTACAAGACCTAGATCGTTACAATTATAATCTTTAGATGCTATTTTTTAAATACAGAAAATCATTTTAAATCAATCAGCAAAACTGAAATAAATATTGTTGAACATAAATTGAAAAATCTAATGTTGTCCAACATCTCAAATTTTGTAATGCATTGATTGTGCTAGAAATATGAACATGCCTGCCTTAATACATTTCCTAAATATTTATTCTTATTTATTTCAAATTATGTTTCTATAAAAATAATTCAGATAATAAAGTACGACATTATGCTTTTAAATACACTGTATTGTAAGAATTTAGGATGAACACATTATAAAACCGCAAATGAAAACAGCTCTCAATTTTGCATACTTACCTTTTACATTTTACTGAACATCCTCTTTTGAATCTGTCAAAAGCTGTCTAAAAGCTAGTAAAGAAAAATTCCCATTGTATAGTCCATTCGCTTTAACTTTAAAATGATGTCACAACTGGATAAAATGCTATATTGCCAATACTAGTTTAAATTCTAATATATTTAATAAAAGATGCATGAATATTCCCATTGGCAAGAGGAATTGGTGGCAACATCGTACAGAACAGCCAACCTTTATGTGTTAAATGATAGTATATTTCAAGTGGAATTCTAGGTATTCATTTGCATACAGTTGGCAACACTTTATTACTATATTTGACGTCATCTTAAAGTTAAAACGAATGAACTATAATAATGTACCAGTATAATGTATTAACTATTTTTATATAAATATATAGCATCTAAATAAATGTGACATTATGCAAATTGGATTGTGACTGTATTTAAAACCTTTTAACAGTTTATGATTCCAAATCGAGTTCACTAATTTAGTTTCACAAAAAGTTTTCATTGTGAACGTGGAAACAAAGGAAAGTTTTTGATTAAAAATGCATTTCAAGTTATTAGTTGGAGTTTTTTTTTATTATTTTCTGGAAAGTTTTTGTTTACATAACCGAAGAATTTAACGCAGACGTAGGGAAATCATAATTGAAATTGGAAATGAATACCTATTTAAATTAACCAAAACAAAAACCACAATGGCTGCTGGTGTAGGTAGAAACCAGTTGTACAATGTAAAACCATTTGATGGTAATGGTTATTTGGAAATTTTGTGTAAGATTATTATTGAAACAAGCAGATTTTTCAAAGATTAAATTGTTTGACAGCTTAGCTTACAACCATATCCCACAACACAAGACACTCAAAATTAGATTCCAAGAAGTGAAAAGTTAATCACGATAGGCTATGTAGAAAACGTTACCAACTTTGGAATTCTCGAGAACTAAAAGTAGTGCATGGAAGGAATGTAATATTTAATGAGAATGTTGACAAGGAAATATTTGGTAATATCGAAAACAATGATAAAAGTAATGAACCAGAAGTAGAACAGGTAAAAGGAGAAATAAAGGAAGATTATGAATATGAACCCTGAACATTCTAATAATAATAATACAAAAATAGAATAAAGAAAACTCCAAAATATTTAGCAAATTTTAAAACAGATAATTTATATGATGAAAATGAAAAAAGTTTAATGGCTGCGCTATCAGCTGGAAATCTGATTTCTGAATTACCAAGAAACTACAAAAGATAGAGACTGAAATGCTGCAACACAATCTGAATTAAATGCACTGAAAGAAAACAACACTTGGGAGTGATACCACCTAGTGAAATGTAAATGATAGATTCCAAGTGGGTTTCTCAAAGAAAAAAAAAACAAAACATGTTGATGGTGTATTAATAAAGAAAGCTTGTCTAATGGCACGTGGATTTCAACATCAGGTTGACGATGTATACGTGTTGCAAGAATGGTAAAAAAAAGAATTTTGTTATCTTTGTATATTGATTATGATATAGATGTTCAACCGTTAGATGTAAAAGAGCTTTTTTGTGGATCTTTAAACCGTTAAGTTTTTATGTATCAATCTGAAAAATTAAATGAAACAAATAAAAATCTTATATGCAAACTAAATAAGTCATTCTATGGACTCAAACAGGAACCAAAATGCTGCTATGAGTTACTAAATTCAAGAATGGTTGAATTAGGTTTTCAAAGATTGAAAAAGGACCCATGTTTATATTTTAAGAGTGTAATATTTTTACTAAATTATGTAGACGATATAATTGTTTTCCAAAACTTTAAATGACTTAAATTACATTACGAATGAACTATCAAAATGCTTTAAAAAGAATGAATTATTAATAAGTCAAAAAGAATTAACAATAAAGGTATTGGATAAATTTGACACGCAAGATTGTAAACAAACCATCAGATTTACCAATGGATCCAAATTTCAAAGTACATCCTATTGATTTTAAAAATTTGAAAAAAAGGAACGGAAAAAGGCACTTTGACTTTGAGAAACTGAAAGTTAAAGATATTTACGAAAGATTTTAAAAAAAGGTCAATGAATTGCTGAAAGATTTCAGGAAAATTTCTGATACTAAGGAAGTAGAAACAGAATGGAATAACATTAAATCTAGCTTAAACATGGTGGCCAGATATATTCTGGGCTATACACAAAAAGAAAATAAGAAACCATGGATAACAAAGTATATCCTGAATTTAATAGAGGAAAAACGAAAATACAAAAACAGACCAGATGAAGTAGGAAAACAGATACAAAGGCATAAGGCAAATAACGCAAGATAGGAAATAGTACAAAAGAAGATCAGCACAATCTACATTTAACAAGAAAAAGCAACTACTGTGTTCAAAGACAACAAACATAGAACAAAGAAAAGATTGCTGAATACATATGTGTACAGCACCACTGTATGGTCGTGAAACTTGGACAGTAGGAGAAGAGATATCATGAACAGACAAAGTTAAGAACAAAGAACTTCTAGAAATGGTAAGGAAAGGAACAAATATGTGGAAAACAGCAAAAAATAGGAGAGATAGGATAGGTCCCATACTAAGGCACGAGGGAATAGTAGGGGATATATTATAAGCACAGAAGAAAAAAGAAGCAGAGATGGACCTATCGTGCGTTTAACGAACAGATTCAGTAATTAAAATAATAGGATGGGCTTAGTTGCGCAGTACAAACTGAGCATAAGCTTGATTTACAGCAACCCTGTTGATCCATGTTACACGTAATTAATTGTAAATAGCCTACACAAATGTAATAAGTATTGAAAAATACTGTTTTTGAAAAAAAAAGTACAAGAGTAAAAACTACGAAAGACGAGTGAACAAAAAATAAAGCAAAGACAAACACGAAAAACTAATTGACATTTGTAGGTTAATGTTACAAATTGAAATGTGTGGTTGTTTGAATCCGGCCAACCAATACAAAATCTTTATTTAAACTTGGCTCTGATTTATGGGCGGAGCATTTACTGAATCTGTTCGTTAAACGCACTATAGGTTAGACTATTATTGCATCCAGATAATCAAATATGTAGGCTGTGAGAATTTTAGCGAAATGTGCAGGCTAGTTCAGAATAGAAATCAATGGAGATACACAACCAACCAGTTCTAAGACTGAAAACCTAACAACGAAAAAATAATTGTACTTAAGCCTGATGATTATTATAACAACTACGAGTGTTAGTTTTGTAATATTTTCAACTAACGTTGATAGTGCAAAAGGTTTTATTGGAAAACCATTAATTCGGCACATGTTCAAGTGTTAGAGGATCTTGGTAGCCACAGGTTGCTTAACCACCTTCACATACCACAGAATATCGGTGAAATAGAGTATATATTTAGAAAATAATAGATGGAGAACCGAGCTGTAAACAAGGTTGAGTAGCGCTAATGTTCGAAGATAACAGACAGAAACAAGGTAAAATTGTTGAAAGCAGATGTGCGGAGCACAGCACTGTACGGCAATGAAATACAAACAGTAGGAGAAACAGACAGGAAAAAGAAAAATGCCTTTTGGAATGCGCTTCAGATGTATGATGATGGACAAAGGTAATGACAAAGAAATAGTAGGAGAGAAAGATATCTGTAGAAAACAAAAAAATGGGAGAAATAGAAGGACAGGACACGTAAAAGGATTTGGAGGATAGTGCGGTATATATTACAGGCAGAGATAGGAAAAAGAGAGGTAGCCGTAGACCTAGATCAGACTGCTCCACGCAGATAGTGGAAAATGTAGGCTGTGGGAATTTCAGGGATGTGTGTAGGTTAGTTCAGAATAGGAAACAATGGATATAAGCGTCTAACCAGATCCAGGACTGAAGACCCAATTATAATGAATGTTTTCAGTAAAAATATTAGAAAGTCTTGTTACGCTTTAATGTGTAAAGATCCAAAGTATCGGTTCATTAATTTAGATTTAGATACTTTTAAGAATTCATTGTGGAAAAATTCCCTCTGATTACCGCAATTTTCGTTGACACCGTGAAAACCACGTTTTATTAGTGTTCGCACAGGTGTTGATGTCATTGGCTTATCTCAGAGGTCATAAGCATGTTGACATAATGCTTTGTATGTGAGAAGTAATTTGGTTCTCATAAATGCAAGTTGAATGGTGTCAACCCCGGTTGGAGCGGAGAGGCGTTTAAGGTGAGAAAAGCTGCATAGCTCGAGGATTACCGTACCGACTTCTGCGGCAGAAATATCTAACTACTGCCTGCCACGTAGTGTTGGCGTGAGTGCTTCATTATCGTCCCTACCCTTTTATCTATCCTTACAGTATCCATCAACAAAACACCAGCAGAAACACCTGTTTTAATTTTTTAGGTAACAGACTAACAAAAAAACGTAAGTTAATTTAAAAAAGGAACACCTGCAGCAGCTACCGACAACAATAACAACAAGGACCGAGAATCATCACCCCCTGAGAACGGCGGCCACACCCGTTCAAATATCGAGGTAAGTGTTTTTATAACAATATTTACTTGCACAGGGTTTTTTTTATTCGGAGGCGATTGGTCGTTATAGTCTATAAACGTTGATTTCACATTATTTTGGAACGGACAACAAAATGATGCAGTGAAAAGTTGATAATTAACTGTTTTTTTTGTTTATTATTAATGACCGTTCCAATAACTAGGATTTATAAATGTTGTGCAATTACATGTTGCAAAGAAGAAGAATGTGAAGGATGAATAGTTTTGTTGATGGCTTAAAGTTAAGGTCTTTTTAGGATTTCTCTTTTAGCAATAGCTGGTCAAATTTGAGGTTAAGAAATGGTTTTTGGAAAAGTATATTTGTATTTTATTGAAATTATTTTAAGTTAATAGAGTTTAAGTTTAGGTTGCTTTTTAATTCAACTTATTTAGGAATTAGACAAAGTCAGCTAATTGTAAAGGATATCCAGCTACCCTAGAGATGGAGTCTTACTCGAAAGAAGCATTTTATTTTGAGAAATTTCTTTAATTATAACAAAATTAATACGAGGTTTTAAGGTATTTTCGAGAAAAGTAAGCTATACAGTTATAAAGTTTAGGACACTGAAGCAAGGCAGATATATACGTAATAATGGTATTCCATGTAGAAATAATAGCCAAAGGAATTGCTGTAACAGACGGTTTGGTGTCTCTCGATTTTGACAACACTAGAAAAACTTTTCAGGGTAAGCGATAGTGTATCGTACTTTTTTGTCTTTCTGCCCTTTTATTTATTAATTTTGTCTTTATTGTTTTTACTTCCAATTTTTCTGTGTCATTTATAATTTTTCCATAGGAAACCACTCCCACACCACTGCAGTTAACCGATGCATCCATATATAGTTACGAGGGTCCCTGCACCCTCAAGCAAAACAAAATTTATTCGCTTTATGCTAATTTTACCCATAACAATTTCAGAGAAATATAATATGTTTGTGATCTAAACCAAACATTTTCAGTTAATGACTAAGTTCTGTAACATAATCTAGAAACTTTTTCACAAATAGATCTAGCTTATCATTAATGATAGAATAATTATGGCAATTTAGAGAGAATTAATGTTGCATCCTCTACAAAAAGTACAAATTATATTTAAAAAATGATTACCTTGATATAAACTAGATAGCTGTGGATGTTCAGCAATAATTTCTAACACAGATTGTGTAACAGGACTTAAAACACCATCGACAACATGAACAATTCCATTAGAAGCCAAATTCGTCTCTTTGCGTACATATGCACAATTAGCTGTAGTCATTTTTCCATAATTTCTGGTCGGATAAATATTAATACGAATCGAATTGTTATTATTTTCACTGCAAAAATTATTTTAATAAATTTTAGAAAATTTTCTTACCAACAGACCTGTACAAAACATCTTCATTTTCGACTTCTGACAAGTCATAATATCCTGGAACGATATGATTTAAAACCAATTGCTTTGAAGAAAGAGCATGCTGAATTTGTCGTCGCCTTCTGGCAGGATCAATTTCATTCTAGAAGCACGTTTATATCCACATTTTAAAGTACGGCTACATATTTCTCAAAATATTGTTAAAATGTAGTTGTGAGATTTTTAACACAATCGTCTATAATTATATCATCAAGCAGTGTATGCATTTAATTAATTTCAAAAAAGCTCAAGGAAGTGTGAAATATTCATTATACAAAAATGTATAAATTTAAAAATCAGAATACTATCAGCTTAAACCACCATCTGCATTATTTTGTGGAGGATTAAATAAAACGTTTCTAACAAACAATAAAATTAGAGTAATTTATTTGACCACATATTTGTAAAACTAAAATTTATGATTAAGGAAGTGTATTTTAAGCAAGATGGTTCTTAGGTCATTGTTTCAACTTCATTAACAACCAAAGAACCATATTGCTTAAAATTCCTTTTAATCACCATTAAGTACTATCGGTTTTACAAATATGTGACATAATAAGTAATACCAATTTTTATTGTTTGTTGGAAATTTGTTGTTTTATAGTCTGTAAACTACAGATGATAATAGTTTATGCCGAAAGTGTTCTGCATTTTTAAGTGTTGTTTTAAATTCATAAATATTTTAAAGGTAAAAGCATGCTCGACTTTAAACTATCATCTATATTTCGCAAACTTAGGACACCTTCCTTATAGCAATAAGTTGATACCACTGTGTATTTTAAATGAAACGCCCTTTATTTTGGTATTTTAAAATATTTTTTTTATTAAATGTACATACACAAAATTTGAAAATAATCATAAAGGTTTTTAAGTATCGTACGCTACTTAATATTTGGTTTGTGATAGGTAACTTTTTTAAGATTACGTTCAGAGAGTCAGTATTTATATAAAATAATAATAGGGTGAACTGCGAATAATAAGACAAACAAGGTGCTCTTAAACTTTTAAATTTTTATATAATTTTATGCTGGATTTAATTGCAAATAGTAGAATATATTACGACTCATGCTGGTTTCACTTACCCTCTTTCATGTGAAAGGTGACAAGTCTACTGATATTAGTATCTCAAAAAAAGTAAATACTGATCAAATACAATTTACATTACATTTCAGCTATAAATCTAATAGATTGCACTCTGTACAATCTATCTTATCATTTAAACCTATAGATGTGAGACACCATCTCTAAGATTTATACTTGGGATCAAAAGTAAGGTGGTTAGAACAGATAGTTCAAACATGAAATTTGTTCAATTATCCATACCCTTCATGCTGTCATACCACCTCGCACATCCTATAAATGTTTGCATAAAAATTGGAAGTGCTTCCTCTCCATGGTTGTGTCGTTTTCTAAAACTAACTCACCTCATAATTTCAAGGGTCTATGACCAATCAGTATACTTTCAACCGTATTTAAAATCTTTGAACGAATGATTATAAAAATAAATCACGCAGCATAGAGTTGAATAACATCGTGCCAAGTATGCAGTCTGGTGTTTGCAAAGGACATAGATGTGCTATGGCACTTCTAAATGGTACAGACAATATTCTTTTAGCACGTGATAAAGGTATGGCCACATGTTTAATTTTGTTGGATTTCACTAAAGTCAGAAAAATATATACATGAAATTCCGATTGTCTCTGATGCAGTGACCAAACTAATTCTTAGTTTTATAATGAAACAATCAGAGTGTGTTAAATATGATAATTTATCATCCTTTCTACCTGTGGTATCTGATATACCACAAGGATCTATTCTTGGACCATTTCTGTTTGTTAACTATACGTCACAATTATCAAATTAATTCCTCTCCTGACAACACCATTTGTATGCCAATGATCCCAGCTTCACAATCCAACCAAATCCTTTGTAATATTATTCAGCCCTAACTCCATACAAATCGCATGCAAAGCAAACTAGTTATTTGTTTGGGAAATTCTCAAGTCACATAAGCCAACAGGAGTAGAAATCTAAGCATGTAGTTTAGTAGTGATCGGCAAAATTTACCAACCGCATATCAAAATGTTTTCAAACAGCTGTATGATTTTATCAAAACTTAATCCTATGTAAAATTCACCCTTCTATATGTTATAATATAGCCTCATTTCCTAATTTGTGTTTGTATCAGGTACTAGTAGCTGCTTACGAGCATAAATATAAATGTAAAAAAATATAATAGTGTTATATATAGAGCAGGAGAGAACAGAGAGGGAGATAAGAAAGTGGTTGGGCATCACTGCTATACAGAATGCTAAATAAAAAGACTGTTACAAAACGTGTCTGATTATTAATTATCTTTAAAGTAATAACAGATCAAGTGATAACATAGCAGTGATGACAAGTCGGGATTAATTTTTTCCCACATCAGTTATAGTGAAAATCAAGTTAGTAATGTATGCTTGTGCAAGTGAATCTTGATTGTAAAGTTTGTGGCAAAGGTCAGTCGCATTCTTATACCAGTTTTTTGATGTTATTTAAAAGTTTTTTTTTTAAAGAGTTCGGGTTTGTGAATTAAAGTTGTGTAATTAATATTACACCAGTTACATTGAAGTTTGTTAAATTTATGGAGATGGATAATAATGACAATGAGGGGTTAATTAATAAACATTTCCAGAAATATTTGGATCGGCTAAACTGTTTTTTGAGGTTAGTCACACAAACGATATTGAAAAGGTTACTACACTGTTGGTGGCGATTGATTCAGAGATTTACAGTGTACTTAAAAATCTTATGGTTCCCATTGAATCTAAAAATTTTTTTTCGTGAGTTGTTTGAAGTGCTTTTATGTGCCACCGCATTGGAAATAGCCGAACGTTTCAAAGTTTTACATGTGACGTCAACAAAAAGTTGAATCAATTAAAGACCTCATAGTTAGTTTAAACAAGTACGTGTAATTTTAGCAAATTTCTAAACGATAACATCAGCGATATTTTAACTGTTGATTTAAGAGACAAAACAATGATCCGTAAACTACTTTCTGAACCTAAGTTGGATTTAGAAAACGCTCAGAAAGTATGCATTAATATGGAGTCGATAAAAATGCAGTCAGTTTCTCCAGGACATTTCAATAAGTTCAAATATTAGCTAAGTTTCAAAAAAGGACATCAAATCCGGTTATGTTCCTGTTGTTCACCATTGATCAAAAAGTTTTACTGCCCCTATCTTTACAAAAATTAAAGTTGTTTGTTCAAAATGTAAGCAAAACCCATCGTGTTTCGAAATGTTCCCGAAATAAATGGAGATGTTTTGTTCGTGCATCCGACTAACGAATGTAATAAAGTAATAATTATAGCAGATGGCAATAATGTACAGTTTGTTTCTCAATATAATGATAAGTATTTTAACTTAACATTAATCATTATTAACAATCAATTATAAAGACCCTTGTTGGGTAGAGTTAGGTTAGAAATGTTAAACAGTAGTTCGAGAAAGTGGTTGTTAAAGTGTAACGTAATTACTGACAAAATTTCTATTGTTGAAATCTTAAAAAGTAAAAGGTCTTCAGTTTTCCAGTTATACCTTAAATCGTCTTTAGAAATAATATAAAGTTCGAGATTAGTCCTTCCTACCACCCTAGTTCTAATAGATTGGCAAAAAGATGGGTACAATCAATTAAAAGAATGTTACTAGCAGTGCTGGACTTCAAAACCCCATTTATAATGCGTTACCACTTACTAATTAATTACGGTGGAAAATATACTTCCAATTAAGAATTGGAAATCCTTTACGATAATTATTAAAATAAAGATTGTGAAGCCAATGAGGCGTAACACATCTAGTTGAAGTTCCCTACAAATTTCTGCTAAAAAGGATATAACAAAAGTGTTAATATTAATCACATACTGGCAATTCTGGGTCGAAGTACGAATCAATGCTGAAATGGGGTAGATCGTTTCACAAGATGCATTGCATTAACCAAAACTACAATTATAGAACTTAACCTCTCAACTGAAATGGAACGTAGTAATTTACAGGATTTCCTACAAGATATCCGAGCCAACTTCTTAATTTCTGATGTAGACAATCTGGTATGTTTCAACTATCTATTTTGTTCAAAGTTTGATATTCAAAATAGGTTGGGGCAGAGCTCTACGTGTCGATATGATTTTTAATTTCCCACTTACAATTTAAACAGAATTCATATCAAATAATCATGGAATGAGTTGAAATTTTTCTGTCCTTGCCTCGTGCCGAAAATAAACATATTTTTGTAAAATATGGCATGATAACAGGGTACTAATCATAACTTTTTTCTGACGCGAAAAAAAATTTGACATTTATTGTTTCTTGACAGGTAACAAAATGTCACTTTTTATGGATTTCCTTTATTCCCCGGGAAAAAAAAAGTATTTTTACCAGGTATGTGCAAATAAGTAAGAACGCGAAGATATTTAATTTATAGCCAGATCCACACTTGTAACAGCCAGGTGTAACATAACATCGTATCGTAACTTCGTCGCGATCAAAACAAGCGATATAAACAACTTAAGTAAGCAATTTTTGAAACCACTTGCAGAATTAAATTGACAGATATTTGATTACTTGTTTGAAACTTCAAATTTGACCTTGATTGATTTTTTGATTTTAATATATTGTAATCTTTTTTTCAATATTAAATCTTCATGTTGCCTGTCACAGAAAAAAATTATGGATTATACACGGGTAAAAATGTAAGATTTTAACTCTCGGTGTTTTGTCTCCCTTCGCTTCGTGTCGGGAGACAAACACACCTCGAGCTAAAATCTAGTACTTTTTCCCTTGTATAATAAATATTTATTTTTAACAATAGCCCTGCATGCAAAGGCCACTAGAACAAAACTTCCCGACAAAATTCAATATTATCATAAGTGACTGAAATATAGGAAGCCAAGAAATATGTTCATAACAGACAAATATTCTTAAAAATGCAGACCTGCGATTGGTCAGTATAAAGAAGTGGAAGAAATTATTTTTAAAAACACTGATAATTGGGGACAAATACACTGCAGGAATTGTATGAGATTCAAAGTTTATCGGTTAGGCGAAATAAGCAGGCTGAAGGAAGTTAGGTTAAGGAAAAAATAAGAATACAAAACAGTGAAAGCAGAGTTAAGAAATTTTAACACGTTATGGTCCAATAAATAAAAAATGAATTTTTTGGTGTTATTTTCGAAGCTACAATCTAAAACTATTTAACTAACTTTGATTTCATATCAGAGTATGATATAAGTACTGACAAAGCATTGGAAAGGATTACATGCAAAATGGATGCTAATAACCTTTTAAAATTTACTTTAAAGCGGAGACGTAACAGAAAAAAATGCACCAACTAGCTTACAGTGGTGAGGGGTATGATCTGTGAACACAACTGCAAAGCTTTTAGGTGTAAACAAACTGTAACGCTTTTGCCTACACGTAAAAATCTCTGAACTTCCGGACCAACAAAAATGCTGGGTCTCAACCCACCTGGAACTTGTCTTATCTTGCTGGACTATGAGTGGTCCACAAGACGACTGAAAGTATATTCTTATCTCGACACACGTTGATTGAACTTTGTGTCTACTGCCTTTCTCGTACTAATTTAAACTAAGCACAAATAAAAAAAAGACAAGAATTTCACTTAACTTATATTAGCAAACATGAAAATCATACTATATAACAACCACAACCGACACAAATAAATTAAGTTCTACCTTAATTGACCAACTTGCGCAGATCTAAAAGAAAAGAAATATCTTAAATTTATTCCAGGTTAACTATCCAACAAATTATACGTAAATTTTTACGAATACAATCGTGATGCTTATTTCTAGTACATTATACTTTTATTAAGCATGCACCAGCGAATTATGTTTGAATATTGAAACACGTCAACAGAATATGAAGCAGCTTTTGGTTCGTGTCTTTGTAATGTGTGAGAATGTTTTCACTGACACGTTCTTAGGATAATTGCTTATGAAAAATATTTTGGAGTTTTTCTAATTTGATATATCTATTGTGAAGTCCCGGATATTAATTAATTTATTTATTTAATTTCACAATCTTACAGATACAAAATCCAATTGCAAGATTGGGTAATTAGCACTGTAAATACATAATAATAACTAAGAATTATAATGGAAAAGCAAAATTACAGCCGGAACACTAATAGTTACGAGATGTGATGCAGTACATATTGTGAGTACAGAGGTGTAGAAAATATCAGTAATGTTTAGAATAATAGCGTAGTTAGTGCATATTTGATGAAAAGGAGAGAATTTCAGTACATCAGTGGGTGGTATGGAACTAGGAAAAGTAAGAGGATTGCGAGAGGATAGACTAGGAACAGTAAAAGAAATATGGCCTAATAGAACAGGACAATTGAAGGTAAAAGGCTATTATAGAGGAAGATCAGAGAATGTGCCAATTGTCTCGTGCTTTAGAAACTGGACGTTAAAAGTTAACATAAGGTTATTTGAATAGCCAACAGGTGGGTAGAATCCAATATAATAAAACATAAGAATTTTCAGGAATTCTTTCTGTATATGGTGAAGTGATCCGTAGTGTTTCTAAGTAGATTTCTCATTGGTTGATAATTATTGCAAAATATTATAGTGTACATTTTGATATTTGAAGGTATTTGTTAGAATAGCTCAGTAACCACTTTCAGGTTTCTGAACGCATTCTGTGACGTCAGAATTTACATTATAAGGGACGCATGTGTAGGGACCGATTGATTTAGTCGACAAGGTTAAAGCACTTTGTTTTTAGATTTCAAAATGGTAGGTCGAAAAAGCTTCCTTGGCGGTTAAAAAGGTGATGTTTTATAAGTTGATAATTCCAGCCTTGTTTTGAGTGTGATGTTGGTACTTATTGTAAAACCGTTAGTTATTTAATCATTGAAGGAAACATTTAAGTGTTACCTATTGCTTTTGTCTTAGAATCGGATGCCGGTTGTTTTACTTATGATGTTTAATATAGATGAATTATTTACGATTTTATTGAACGCTTTATGTATAAATGAGTATGGTTTGGTTTAACAACCGAAAACTAATATTTATTTATTGGAATTGTTTATTTAGTATCTAAATCAGAGTAATACTAATATTTGTTTATTTGAAATAATGTTTATTTAGTATTTAATGCAGAGTTCGAACTTTCATTGCATTGCACTTATTGCAAAATCAATAGTAAATGTATCCTTACTTTGATAACATAGCAGTTATGACAAGTCGGGATTAATTTTTTCCCACATCAGTTATAGTGGAAATCGAGTTAGTAATCTATGCTTGTGCAAGTGAATCTTGATTGTAAAGTTTGTGGTAAAGGTCAGTCGCATTCTTATACCAGTTTTTTGATGTTGTTTAAAAAAGTTATTTTTTTTAAAAGAGTTCGGGTTTGTGAATTAAAGTTGTGTAATTAATATTACACCAGTTACATTGAAGTTCGTTAAATTTATGGAGATGGATAATAATGACAAAAACGAAAATCCTTAACATGTATCTGTTCCACAATGAGGGGTTAATTAATAAACATTTCCAGAAGTATCTGGATCCGCTAAACTGTTTTTTGAGATTAGTCACACAATCGACATTGAAAAGGTTACTACACTGTTGGTGTCGATTGGTTCAGAGATTTACAGCGTACTTAAAAATCTTATGGTTCCTATTGAATCTAAAAAAAAAATGTTTTGTGAGTTGGCTGAAGTGCTTTTATGTGCCACCGCAATTGGAAATAGCCGAACGTTTCAAATTTTACATGTGACGTCAACAAAAAGTTGAATCAATTAAAGACCTCATAGTTAGTTTAAACAAGTATGTGTAATTTTAGCAAATTTCTAAACGATAACATCAGCGATATTTTAACTGTTGATTTAAGAGACGAAACAATGATCCGTAAACTACTTTCTGAACCTAATTTGGATTTTGAAAAGCTCAGAAATTATGCATTAACATGGAGTCGATAAAAATGCAGTCAGTTTCTCCAGGGCATTTCAATAAGTTCAAATATTAGGTAAGTTTCAAAAAAGGACATCAAATCCGGTTATGTTCCTGTTGTTCACCATTGATCAAAAAGTTTAACTGCCCCTATCTTTACAAAAATTAAAGTTGTTTGTTCAAAATGTAAGCGAAACACATCAGGTTTCGAAATGTTCCCGAAATAAATGGAGATGTTTTGTTTGTAACCAATATGGGCATCCGACTAAAGAAAGTAATAAAGTAATAACAAACATTACAGCACATGGCAATAATGTACAGCTTGTTTCTCAATGTAATGATAAATATTATAACTTAACATTAATCGTTATTAACAAACAATTATAAAGACCCTTGTTAGGTCGAGTTTGGTTAGAAATGTTAAACAGTAGTTGGAGAAAGTAGTTGTTAAAGTGTAACATAACTACTGATAAAATTTCTATTGTTGAAATTTTAAAAAGTAAATGGCCTTCAGTTTTCCAGTTATACCTTAAATCGTAATAATAAAAAGTCCGAGAATAGTCCTTCCTACCACCCTAGTTGTAATGAATTGGCAGAAAGATGGGTACAATCGATTAAAAGAATGTTACTAGTAGTGCTGGACTTCCAACCCACATCTATAATGCGTCATCACTTACTAGTTAACTACGGTGGAAGATATACTTCCAATTAAGAATTGGAAATCCTCTACGATAATTATTAAAATAAAGATTGTGAAGTCAATGAGGCGTAACACATATAGCTGAAGTTCTCTATGAATTTCTGCTAAAAAAAGGATATAACAATTGTTAATCTTAATCATATACTGGCAATTCTGGGGCGAAGCACGAATCAATGCTGAAATGCGGTAGATGGTTTCACAAGATGCATTACATTAACCAAAACGACAATTATAGAACTTAACCTCGCAACTGAAATGGAACGTAGTAATTTACAGGGTTTCCTACAAGATAATCGAGCCAACGTCGTAATTTCTGAGTGTAAACAATCTAATATGTTTCAACTATCTACTTTGCTCAAAGTTTGATATTCAAAATAGGCTGGGGCAGAACTCTACATGTCGATATGATCTTTAGTTTCCCACTTACAATATAAACAGAATTCATATCAAATAATCATGGAAGAAGTTGATATTTTTCTGTCCTTGCTTCGAATCGAAAATAAACATATTTTTGTAAAATATGGCATGATAACAGGGTACTAATAATAACTTTTTTCTGTGACGAGAAAAATTTGACATTTATTGTTTCTTGAAAGGTAACAAAATGTCACTTTTTATGAATTTACCTAATTCCCCGGGAAAAAATAAGTATTTTTTTCCCAGGTATGTGCAAATAAGTAAGAACACAAAAATATTTAATTTATAGCCGGATCCACGCTTGTAACATTCAGGTGTAACATAACATCGTATCGTAATTTCGTCGCGTTCAAAACAACCGATATAAACAACTTAAGTAAGCAATTTTTGAAATCACTCGCAGAATTAAATTGACAGATATTTGATTACTTGTTTGAAACTTCAAATTTGACATTGATTGATTTTTTGACTTTAATATATTGTAATATTTTTTTCAATATCAAATCATCGTTTTGCATGTCACAGAAAAAAATAATGGATTATACACGGGTAAAAATGTAAGATTTTAAATCTCGGTGTTTTGTCTCCCTCCGCTTCGCATGTGGAGACAAACACACCTCGAGCTAAAATCTAGTACTTTTTCCCTTGTATAATAAATATTTTTAACAATAGCCGCGCATGCAAAGGCCACTAGAACAAAATCTCCCGACAAAATTCAATATTATCAAAAGGGACTGAAATAGAGGAACCTATGAAATATGTTCCTAACAGAGAAATATTCTTAAAAATGCAGACCTGCGATTGGTCAGCATAAAGAAGTGGAAGGAATTATTTTTAACAACACCAATAATTGGGGACAAATACACTGCAGGAATTGTATGAAATTCAAACTATATCGGTTAGGTGAAATAAGCAGGGTGAAGGAAGTTAGGTTAAGGAAAAAATAAGAATGCCAAACAGTGAAAGTAGAGTTAAGAAATTGTAACACGTTATGGTCCAATAAGTAAAAAATGTATTTTTTGGTGTTATTTTCGAAGCTACAATCTAAAACTATTTAACTAACTTTGATTTCATATCAGAGTATGATATAAGTACTGACAAAGCATTGGAAAGGATTACATGCAAAATGGATGCTAATAACCTTTTAAAATTTACTTTAAAGCGGAGACGTAACAGAAAAAAATGCACCAACTAGCTTACAGTGGTGAGGGTATGATCTGTGAACACAACTGCAAAGCTTTTAGGTGTAAACAAACTGTAACGCTTTTGCCTACACGTAAAATCTCTGAACTTCGGACCAACAAAAATGCTGGGTCTCAACCCACCTGGAACTTGTCTTATCTTGCTGGACTATGAGTGGTCCACAAGACGACTGAAAGTATATTCTTATCTCGACACACGTTGATTGAACTTTGTGTCTACTGCCTTTCTCGTACTAATTTAAACTAAGCACAAATAAAAAAAGACAAGAATTTCACTTAACTTATATTAGCAAACATGAAAATCATACTATATAACAACCACAACCGACACAAATAAATTAAGTTCTACCTTAATTGACCAACTTGCAGATCTAAAAGAAAAGAAATATCTTAAATTTATTCCAGGTTAACTATCCAACAAATTATACGTAAATTTTACGAATACAATCGTGATGCTTATTTCTAGTACATTATACTTTTATTAAGCATGCACCAGCGAATTATGTTTGAATATTGAAACACGTCAACAGAATATGAAGCAGCTTTTGGTTCGTGTCTTTGTAATGTGTGAGAATGTTTTCACTGACACGTTCTTAGGATAATTGCTTATGAAAAATATTTTGGAGTTTTTCTAATTTGATATATCTATTGTGAAGTCCCGGATATTAATTAATTTATTTATTTAATTTCACAATCTTACAGATACAAAATCCAATTGCAAGATTGGGTAATTAGCACTGTAAATACATAATAATAACTAAGAATTATAATGGAAAAGCAAAATTACAGCCGGAACACTAATAGTTACGAGATGTGATGCAGTACATATTGTGAGTACAGAGGTGTAGAAAATATCAGTAATGTTTAGAATAATAGCGTAGTTAGTGCATATTTGATGAAAAGGAGAGAATTTCAGTACATCAGTGGGTGGTATGGAACTAGGAAAAGTAAGAGGATTGCGAGAGGATAGACTAGGAACAGTAAAAGAAATATGGCCTAATAGAACAGGACAATTGAAGGTAAAAGGCTATTATAGAGGAAGATCAGAGAATGTGCCAATTGTCTCGTGCTTTAGAAACTGGACGTTAAAAGTTAACATAAGGTTATTTGAATAGCCAACAGGTGGGTAGAATCCAATATAATAAAACATAAGAATTTTCAGGAATTCTTTCTGTATATGGTGAAGTGATCCGTAGTGTTTCTAAGTAGATTTCTCATTGGTTGATAATTATTGCAAAATATTATAGTGTACATTTTGATATTTGAAGGTATTTGTTAGAATAGCTCAGTAACCACTTTCAGGTTTCTGAACGCATTCTGTGACGTCAGAATTTACATTATAAGGGACGCATGTGTAGGGACCGATTGATTTAGTCGACAAGGTTAAAGCACTTTGTTTTTAGATTTCAAAATGGTAGGTCGAAAAAGCTTCCCTTGGCGGTTAAAAAGGTGATGTTTTATAAGTTGATAATTCCAGCCTTGTTTTGAGTGTGATGTTGGTACTTATTGTAAAACCGTTAGTTATTTAATCATTGAAGGAAACATTTAAGTGTTACCTATTGCTTTTGTCTTAGAATCGGATGCCGGTTGTTTTACTTATGATGTTTAATATAGATGAATTATTTACGATTTTATTGAACGCTTTATGTATAAATGAGTGTGGTTTGGTTTAACAACCAAAAACTAATATTTATTTATCGGAATTGTTTATTTAGTATCTAAATCAGAGTAAAACTAATATTTGTTTATTTGAAATAATGTTTATTTAGTATTTAATGCAGAGTTCGAACTTTCATTGCATTGCACTTATTGCAAAATCAATAGTAAATGTATCCTTACTTTGATTTTACGAGCAATTTGTACCAACATCATCCCTTAGATATATTGAATCAAATTATTAGGCAAGTTTGAATATGAACAGCATTATATTTCTATGTTATATTTGTTTTGGTTTTAAGATAGCAATTGAATTAACCACAACATTGTTGTGTATATTTTTTGTTTGCAATTTGTAACGACACAATGTGTTAAATTTTTCAAAAGGTACGTTTTAACCGATGCAATCATAATGAATAATATTTAACATTTGCTTACTAGATTTAATATTTTTAACTAACATGCACTTATATAAAGATTTAGTGCCTGAATCTGAGCTTGTTTTTATGCTATAGAATTTTGGATATGTATTTGCTGCCAACATATTTTGTATTTGTTTGATATTTGTGATTCATTTAACATTTTATTATGTGTAATTGTTTTATTTCAGCATATTAATCACATTTACAACTGCAGCGCTCACATCTTGGTTTAAACTTAATTATATATTTAGTTGTGTGTTTATCCTATTATCTAGCCAATGTTCCTATAAAATTAACTAGTATTTAACATTTGTGATAATTGTTGTGATGTAATTAAATTGAATCTCTGGTATGACCGACCATCTCGTGTCTTCGCGTTTGCATTTATGACTATGTTGGAGATAGTCTATTTGTTAGCGCCCTACGTGACGCACCTGTTATGTGCGATACTCAAAGCGTAGATAATTGTAAAGGTAAATGTTATAGTTGTCCGATACATAGCGACAACGTCAAGAAAATCAATAATATAGGTAGTATGAAACCGACGTTCACGCGATGCACAGATAGTCGTTTCGGGCACGCTATCTGATATGAATTTATAATTAATTCCAATGTAATATTTATGTATTTACATTCAGTTGATGTATGTTTATACTGTGTTTATTCTTTATCAGTAAATCGACTTTAAGTTCTATTGTGGCTTTGCTTCTACTGAAAGTCCAACTCGCTAACACTATTCAATAATAAGGACCTTTTTAACTATGCACAATCATACCATAAGTTCATTTCAGCGATTCATGTTGTCTTGTCAATGTATTTGTAGTTGTACTCTTTTGCAAATAATAGGAAGTTGGCTAGCCTTTGTGAAATATTTTGTAACACGGGCTGGTAACTGTTAATGCATGTATGTGGGCATGTGTGATTGAGCTTTGTTGAATATTACTAACATTTCATGTCCGTGTAGGGAGGAACATGGGTAGTCAAGGCAGATTTTTACCTTCCTGGTGTTCCCCCTCTTTCAACTTTAGCTGGATAGTATTGATTATCCAACCTCAGTACCTATCAAAAAAGACTAGCTGATTTACACTAACGCTTCTTCAGTTGTCATGTGTGGTATGTCTGGATGTCATGTGTGGTATGTCTGGATGACAGTTGACGTCCCGTTAAATTCAGTATTGGTGACCTGGGTACTTGTACGTTACCCGTCCTTGTTGAGATGTGCCAAATGCAGTTGAAAGTGTGAGGGCAGTTTGGGGTTTTCTCTGCCGTGCTCTTACCTCAATCACCCAGGTTGAGTACGGCACTGTTTGCTTTAAATGTAATTTTGCTATGCTTTCATGTGAATGACCTATTTATTGGTTATTCTTTTGATTAAAAGTAAAGTTAGGTAAATGCTGTAATTTTATTTCAAACCTTCCTGCCTAAACGACATCTATCTTTCCGGTGTGAATTTGGGTTACATTATAACAACACAACGTAGGAGTCCTCGAGCCACTGCCACTAGATGTTAGATCATGGAGCCCAGTGTGCCGTTAATAGATGGCGTTTGGGTCAGCCTTCAGGTTGGTTACACTACAACAGTGACATAGTGAGAGCACCATATCCAAGCCGCGGCCGAATAAAAGCATTACACAAAAGAATTACCGTCGCAAATTTTCTAAAACCACCAGAATTGCAAATAATGAACCCCATAGATTTATTGGATTGGCATATAAGATGGTGTTAATGTTCAGAGGAGGTAAGCTTGCAATCAAAATTAATTCCAAAATCCTTAATGAACTGCGTGCATTGCAGAAAACTGCCACTGATGGAGTAGTCAGTGGTGAGGGAATGGAACCGAGTGAAAGTCATGGCATAGCATCTCTTAGAGCTCAGAGGTAATTTGTTATGAACGTAGCATATGTTATGCTCATCCAATTAAGATTGTAGATTCATACAGTCAGTTTGTGAAGTTATGTCAATAAATAGTTTAAGATCATCAGCATATAATAGATAATCCACATTGAAGGAGTTACCAATGTTATTGATGTAAATCAGGAATATGAGAGGAACAAGAATAGGGCCTTGCGGCACTCTCGAATGAACACTAATTACTTTAGATTCATAACCATGGTACTCGACAAATTGTTTATGATACACTAGATAGGATGTTATTAAAAGTATGAAATTATCGAAAAAACCAAAGAGGTCGAGTATATAATGTTGGATATTGTGAGATATCCGATCAAAAGCCTTACAGAAATCTGTATATTCGATATCAACTTGAGAGAGATGATCCATGGTATTAGTTATAAACTGAGTGATGCGAAATAAATAACTAGTGGTGGACCTGCCCTTTATCATGACATGCTGGTTAACATCTAGCCTATTTTTAACTTGATCAAATATATATGAATGAACTATGATTTCTAGAATCTTACAAAAGTTACATATTATGATAATTGACTGATAATGTTGAGGGCAGTCATATCCCATCCTCTTTACAGTTGTTTCATTTAAAATTAAACGTTGTATGAATGTATGGTATAACCTGAGCCATAATTCTAAAATACACTTACAATGTACATTATTAAAGACTGAAATCTCGAAATGAACATTTAAGTGTATTTGGTGAAACGTGTACTAATTATATTCGTTACAACATCACTTACTATATTCTTAATTATACCTACCAAATTAGTCATTGCATCAGAAAATGCAGAAAGAGCTACATTAGTTGGAACAAATACTGTAAGGTTTTCGTTTTGAAATTTCCTTTCTAATCCAGCAGACAGAACTACTTTTTAAACTCTGTTTCTTTGATATTTTCAATAGTATCGAGTAGGGGTACCAAGTCAATTTTCTTTGTGCAACCTGGAGAATTTTCAGTACGTTGGAAGCCATAGCAGCACTTGTAACGAACTACGAATGTCCTGCCTACTCCGTGATTGTTGATTCTTAAGTATTAAAAAAAATTATTGATTAAGAAATTAAACAAGACAATCTTACTTAGTGATGCATTCATATTTGGTGGATGTTTCTTGACAGTTGGAAAGTCTTACAGAAGTTGCAAAAAAATTTGGGATTTTTGGAGAAGAGGATTTTCTACCATTATCTTCTGTAGCAGGAACTTCGTCATCAGTAGATTCTTCACGTTCGATACAAACATTTTCTCTGAAAATTAATTTTAAATTTATATAGTTTATATGCGTTTTATGTATTTATACAAAATTATAAAAATAAGATTTGTTGTGAGGAATAAAAATCATGATAATTTATTACCCACTTAAAGAATTATTATGTAGTGAGGTCGTCAGTTAGATTACAAAGCATTACATAAGGTTCTTAGAAATCAATTATGTCTGTATAATAATATAAAATAACTAGTGTATTAGCAAACATTTATACAATGAATCAAAACAACACATGAAGGTCAAAAGAAGTCTGAGAGTATAGAAGAAATTAGTTAAAGGAATTTTTAATTTTTGAATAGATGATAAACTTTGTGTAATTTCTCTATAACAAAAAATAATCATTTCTTTACTTGAAAAATGTAATAATGGTTTTTGCTGAATAAAAACAATTGCATCTTAGAACACTTCTATTTTTGGCTTACCTATTTAATGTAACGCCTGCATTTTGTAACAGTATAACTTGTAAACCACAATGTGTACAATCTTCGAAAAGTTTTCAATGACAAATATGTTACTATGATAACTTGAATTCCACTAATTAAACTTTATATTCATTGGTTAAAATTAAAATGGGTTTAATTACTCTAGACTCTAGAGTATACAACAATTTTTAAATTCATTAAGATTTCTATGTAATTATCACTTGGACAATTTTCTCAGAAAAGAAATTATTGCATAGTGCCTATGTGACTTTTTTCATAAAAAATATTGATGTAAGTAGTAATTGTGCTGATTTTATGACATTAAATGTCTCCAGCCCTTTTCTTTATTATGAGATAAGCAACGTCCCTTTCATAAACCATATGTCATTGTTTAAATGTGATATACTCTGATACGCCTCTGGCTGCACAAAGTTTTCATTACACGTAGTGTCAATAATTGTACAATCTTTTTAACATTGTGTAGATCACAATTTTTTTGAGTTTCTATTGAATATTCCTTGTTTTCTGAAAGTCCTTATAAAATAATATTTTTGTTCTCCACATTTCTTTCGGTGATTTCATGAATTACATGTTCAAATTCCAAAAATTCTCTTTTAGGTGCAGCATTTGTTTGTTTTTATTTGTTGATTAGACAACAATTCATTTATTTTCTTATGCAAAATCATCAACTACTTGTAAAACTCAGGGGGAAGCTGCCAATACAAATGATACCAAGGAAATTATGAAACTCTTATTGATCTTCTTTTAAAGGCAAAAACAAAACAGCTTCGCCTGATTACAGGGATCTCAGGGTGATGAGTACAAGTGCGTGTGATTGTAGCAGCATTAGGAATCGTTACTTGACTCGTAATTTTTTCTTTAAGGCTGCAGAAGTACACAAAGTCCAACGTAGGTTGATCGAAATCCAACACCTACTTACTTAGTTAGAAATTAATAAAAACCGTTTTGATACCTGTCTTGCTATATTACTCAAGGTGAAATACATGAGTCATGAAATGGAATGAATAATCAGCATGTTGTTATGTAAATAGCCAACTTATAAGGTAACTTAAATGGTAATAGCATTCTAAGACTAACACTTACTGCGATTTAATCTGACGGGTACCAGCGTGAAACATTGATTTGGTTACTTCGTGGAACGCTGCTCTCGTTGCTGGCCAGTTCTTTGGGGTGGTAGTTACGACCTTGCACCCTTAACCTTGGCGTGGACGAAAAAGCACCCTCCAAAACTCGTCGGCACTTTTAATTTTTACGGCGGTTCAACACCGAAATTTTAACATACTACCTTTCCGCATTTATTCCCGCAACAAAACAATCTTCAATGTATTGCTAATTTACCTAGATTCCAACTTAATTTTTATACTCTTTTTCTGCACAGCACTGAA
Source organism: Platerodrilus igneus (assembly GCA_036346225.1). Classification (NCBI taxonomy): domain Eukaryota; kingdom Metazoa; phylum Arthropoda; class Insecta; order Coleoptera; family Lycidae; genus Platerodrilus; species Platerodrilus igneus. Next base: position 8,268,648 of record JARFIW010001680.1, on the reverse strand, counting down.
AGTGTTTTTTTTTGCCAACAATAATCGATGACTCTCGCAGTGTGTTTTCTACTACTGTGTAATTAACTTCCTTGAGTTTTGTTGCGCAATCATAATAATATACCCTTGTTAGCATACGCCGAATAAGAAAACTTTGCTGTTCTGTCATGGTTGCCGAGTAACCCCCTTTTTCTGTGATATAAAATGACTATCCAAGCATTCGTTGAACTCATTTGAAATCACGTCCACTGTAAAAACCACAAACGTTGCGCTTGTTATTAGCATGAGATTTGCGACTATCATTTACATTGTATGTATTCTTGATTTCGCGACATAGCCTAATAAAACAGTTCTAAACAAAAATTCCATGTAAGCATTTACTATAAGACAAAAAAAGTTCTAGGATTGATACAAGCGCACCACATTCTTTTCTAAGCTTTGGAACCTAAGAATACCCTTCATGACATACTTCACAAAAATTCTTTAAAATTCGATTTTTTAAAGACAAACAACGAAGTTCCGTACTTGACAGACCCAAATATTTCTCACAAAATGTACAGCTGCAACTATCACAAGTTACCTTTGCGTCTTCAGTAGGACACTTGAAACAATTCATTACAGTTGACAGAAGTCACGGGGGGGCGCAGGGGCTAAACTAGTAAAGTCCACCAATGGGATTAGGTTACTTCCTTTAAGAAATATAAGTTTTAGGTTGGTCCATAGTCAAAGGTTGTCAAATTCATGTCAGTTTTTCAAAGGTTAGGGATGATGTCATCATGGTAATTAATAAAGCCATGATTTTGTTTTGTGTATAAAAAATGTGTTCCCAGATGATGTCATCGTCTAGAACAAAGACAGGTCATATACAGTTTTGTGTAGAGTCAAATAAATGTAAAATCCTGATTTCTGATTTTAGTTCGACAATACGAAAATCTAAGTATATAAAGGTTAGGTAAAAAAAGACAACAAAAGTTATGTTCATTTGATACACTTAATCCATCCGAAGATTGCCGAGGATGCCTTTTAGAAAGGGGAGATGTAGTTTTCATAGGGCACTTCGTTTTTAACATTAAACCCTCAGCATGTCACTTTGGTATGTTAATTACCTTGACTAGAGATTAGCGAACAAGGCAGAGTAGCCTGAGTATGTTCGGATAATTCTCTGTCAAGTGGGTCAATTTCACTTTAGGGGCACATTGGGTCCATAAAAAGTCAACCCTTGTGTTGGAAGTACCATGTTGGAGTGAACAAAGTTAATTTGAAGTAAAGGGCAACCTTTAATGGCATAATAATCAATCACCAGTTTAAGAAAAAACTTAAAGAGAACCCTTATGAAACTATTCCGGAACGAAGGTTTGTGAATAAACATTCATAATTAAATGCATGAACTGATTGAACGTACTTACAAGTACGTCTGTGTTTAGATTAAGTTTTTAGCTAGTAGATTGACGATATTTGCCTTTTAATACTTATTTAAGATTGTACTGTGCATTTATAATGAAAACGTGCGTGCTATATATATTTAGAAATATCGCATAAAATTGTGTAAAGACTGTGGGTATTTGGTTTTCCAATATTGTAAATGGTATAGTTACAGTTTTGCTGTAATAAATTGTTTTGTGATCGTCTAAAAGCATGGTTGAGTATATCAGTTTATTTAACATTTACTTTTAGGAATTTTCTTTACAGTTAGCAGTCTTAAATAAGTCTATAAGTTTTAGGTTTGTTTTAGACTTAAAATAAACTTATTATTCACTTTAGAGCTTTTCCCTAGCAACCCTACAAGATTAGGTAGCGTCCAAGGTATTTCCCAGCCAAGACCATATTTCATACCCGATAGCCTTCTGGAACCATCGTCAAACACAGCAGCCGTCCCAGTGAGTTAGTCAGCAACCAACTTTTTGTTAGTGCAGTCGAGGTTTTCGGTATTGTAGCAGGATTTTTAGTGGAGTACTTCACTGAATTTTCTGTGAATTGCCTGCTGGATATTCTGGGGACAAAACTGTACGTAACAAAAATCTTTCCCAATGCCCTATATACAAATAAATAAATGGCTAAATAAATTGCATCGTTTTTTCATTTTGCGAAATTATCAAATAAGATTGATGAAATTATAATGAACAGCTTGAGACGGTGTATGAATATTGATTGTCCTTGATTGAATTTGTTACATGCCATTCTGATACGTATCAAAGCCTTTTTAGTTTATACTTTTTAAATAAAAATTCAAAATATCTTTATGTTTAAATAAAGAACCTTGAAGCTTTGCACGACTTCCTGTTGGGAATGGTTGTGATACGCTTTTGTTGATCGCATAACTGTCGTAAGCCAATGATAAATGATTTTTTACCGCAAGTGCAGAATAGCACAGCTTTCCCAGGAGTGAGATGGATATGTTGAACTGGTGTTAACAAGTGTTTAGCTGCTGTGATCCAGTGCTGCGGAGGTAAGACCTATACCTTATTCCATTTCCATCCCCTATCTTTTTTTAAATTCACATGTCTCTTCCAAAGAGGGTAAAAAGGAATTCGATGATAGAACCTGAGATTATCTTAAAGAAACTCAGATTAGGTATGTTATTGAGAAAAATAATGTAAAGGCTACCGTTTTACTGTAATACTGCCTTTATCTAAAATTGAGATTTATCTGTACTAGATTTTAAATTGAAGTATTGCACAATTTGGCATAACTTATAATCATTAATTTGTAACCTTAAAAATATTGCAGAAAATAGTTATAACTGGAACACTAAGACTAAACAATCCAATATGCTATTTGAAATACTTGAAAAGAAATTTCACCTTTAATTTTTTTATTAAACATTGTTGCAGAAATTTTCCCATTTTGTGACGTTATTTAAAATTTTTTTACAATAGGTTGAACGATATTGCGCTGTGGTAAGAAAACCAAGAAATTTACAAATATTATTAATTTAAAATAAAACGGTTCTAAGACATTGAGGGAAAAAACGTTTACACACAGAGTGTATTCAGGACATCACAATATAGTGTCATATACTTTTATTTGAAATAATAAATCAGATTTATGAACAATTCGAACATATATTTGATAACTTAACAGACTTAACATTTTTGGAACTTTGTAATTTTAATGAATTTAAAAATAAGGCATTTCCAGAAACTGCTTTTCAGCTTTGACTTTCCATTATAGAAAATATTTTGGCATTTCAGCATCACATTCAGAGTTGACTATATATGTTATCGAAGACATATTCAAAAAAGAATGCGTGTGAATTATTGAAATTCCTAAAACAAGCAGGATTGCATAACGTCTATGGTAAAATATTAAATCTCGTCTGTTCTTAAGTAAATTAAAAATTTTGTGAGGCATTCTAACAGTGGCGACAACTTTCAGGACATTTTCTATTGTCAATAGAAAAGTATTTGCTGAAGAAGTTGCCTGATGATAATATTATTGAAGAATTTGACAAAAAGGACAGTAGGACAGAATTTATATTATAAATACCACTTGCATTATTTTTTGAAATGTCACTGCATGCCTATGATTTTAGTTGCAATAAAACAACACGATGTATCTCAGTTAATATTTACAATCACCCTCACGTTATAAATTATTGCTAAATGGAAACAATTTACTGCAATATTACCAGATGACTAATTTAATATAAAAACAAGATGTTCTAGAAAGATCATCCTAATTGCACAAGGATACAAATTGAATGAGGTTATTAAGGTTATCCAACTGTAATTATCCAAATTTAAAAATAATTTAATCATTTTAATTAATTATTAAAGTAACGTTTTCGAAATAATTTGAGAGATCTAAAAATCACTGTTATTCCCAAAATTAATTAAACAATTACATGGTAAACCAATAAATATAATTATCAATTATGTTTATGGGTACCTACAAACTTTAATTCAGCATGTTAAATAACAAGGACAAATTCATTAAAATAAATGAATTCACAACAATGTAATTATATGTTAAGTCTTGTATATTGTTTCAAATGATTCTAAATAAGGATGTTATTTAAATATAATAATATCAGGCATTATTTCTTAGATGCTAAAAGGTTAAACTATACACAATGATTCACTTATTAAAATGGATAAAACACTTCCATATAATAACATCAAACCAAAAATAACCTGATGAATTTCAAATAACCGACTATTTTCAGATTCTGATTGCTAGCACACATGTTATTTTAACTGAAGTCAACGCCATTGTATAAATAGAAATCTAAATGGTACCTACTATTAGGAAGTGTATCTATTACTCCATCATAGTAAATTATTGACAGGATTAAGGCACTGGTTCTACACGGAAAGCCACATATTGTTGGCGTTAACAGAATGAATTACTACACACTTAAGCTTTACATATTTTTAAAACATTGGAAAATATTTGTACTGCTTTTGTATTTTTTATTTAGTAACTGAAAAACAATGTAAACTCAAACTAGCAACAACTTTTCCTTTTGCTATTTAGTTTTGATTGTATTCGTATACTACCAGCCTATTTTTTGTATCTACTGAATTAGTATATTATACTACAAATCAATGTTATTCTGTTGGATAATAAAGCTATAATAATTTCATATCAGTTAACAGGGGTATTCTTACATATTGTGCAGGTTATGCGACACACATGGACAGCCAAATTTTCATCAGATAAAAAACAGAAACTGTGGGAAAACAGCAAGCAGTATAATACAATATTGTGGCTCGACTAAATTAGAGCAGCTTATTGGTATTCTCCCACAATGCCAAGCAAAGATAAAATATGAAATAATTTAATGCAAAAGTTGCTAGCATACAACAGGGGTAATACTAGTTAGTAACATTTGCATACATGGCTTTGTTGCTAACACTGTTTATCAATTCAACAGGTATATGATGTAATACCTACAGTCAAGCAACGCTTTTGTTTTCTGGGGGTTATTTGGTTCATTCGACAGAAAAGTTTCAAATTTCGCGGGTAAACAAACGACCAATAGAGTCAGAACAGAACATATACATCTGGTTGGAAGGTACATGAACGATACTTTCAAACACGTTGGTAGCAGTCGGCTCTGAGATTTGCTGTGAGACATTCAACCCAGAAACCATTTTTGCAAGGGGGAATTAGTGAATTTGGGGTTATTTAGATTGCCATTAAAAGTTCAATTTTTAAAAGATCCATTATTTATAGATGTTTTTTGTTTAGATTTATTGCAGATGGTTCGCACATTCAAACGAGTTTACACTAATGTAAGGAAGAATAAAAACTTCTCACCCTACAAATCGTATTCAAATGAATCACTAAGAAATGCAGTAAATACAGTTAGAGAACAAAATCTTATCTATAGGCAAGCCTCGCAAATCTGCTATTGGACGTAAAATAAGGGGTGAAAATAATCTACAAGCAGGTCATCCAACAATATTTCCAGCCGAGGAAGAAATTCATTCATCAATCATATACATGCAATGTCCAAATGTGACCTTTTCATTAGAGATTTATAGCAAAACGATATTTGGAAAAATTGCAGAAAACGCGTTCACATGTATAAAAACAATCTACCAGAAGGGGACTGGGATACAGATGTTCTTACAGAGACAAAAATATACTTTCCAACTGTAGGTGTGCAAACATATCTGGACAACGAACTAACGTTACTGAAGGTGACCTGCACAGTTTTTGCCCAACATTACCTAGAATGAAGTTGTAGAAGTACAGATTGTCTCATCAGTTACGATGAAACAAATTTGACTTACAATTCTCGAGCAAAAAAAATTATTTGCAAACAAGGAACAAAATATTCCAAGAGATTTTTTAAATAATAGGAAGATGTCTAACAGTATAATACATGCTGCGGCTACAGATGGTACCATATTACTGCCATATATTGTTTATCGCGTAGAGGATATGTGGGATAAATAGACTGAATGAAGGAGGACCACCTTATGCACATTACAACCGTACCAAAAACAGTTCAGTTGGATGGGACGTGCTTTCTAGAATGATTTAGGACTATTGGGATCAGTTATTTGAAAACAAACTAGGAAAAAATCTGATTGGGATAACTTATCTTCCCATTTCTGCAAAGAAATTATTAAAGAATGCAAAAGGCTAAACACTAAATTCCATATTTGCCACTGAACGCAATGTACATTATACAGCCTCTGGATATTGAATTTTATACCACCTTGAATTGGTGGGAAATATTAATCACCTGGAAAAGACGAGAAAGTATAAGCTTTAGTACACTACCAAAAGATGAATTTCCAACCCTTCTGTATTTACTTCAGAACAAACTGGATTCCGACAATATAGGCAATAAAAATATAATTTCAGGTTTAAGGAAAACTGGTCTGTTCCGACTAGACCAACCAAAGGAACGAATAATTGCTTCTTCAAAAAAATACGGTAGCAATAAAAACAAATGTGAGTGAGGCAGTTCTAGATATTTTAAACGAATTGAAAGAGAGATCACTAATAACAAAAAACGTAGATGGATTAATGTAGAGCCATGAAAAAACTAATTGGTACAAACTTTGATATATCATCGACAAGCAGGGAATATAGTAAAGACATTACTCCGCAAAACTGACTCTGAATCTTCGATTTCAGATCAGTGTAATTTTCCATCAAGTTCAGATCTGGACCCTGAAACTTTTAGCGATATAAAGAATTGTGATCCTTTGTGAGAAATAACTGATGTCAAAGTTGGTGACTGGATACTAGTTGAATATATTCAAAAGAAAATACAAAAGTGCTATGCGGAGCAAATTGAAAACTAAGACGATTTATATACAACAAAATTTCTAAAACCGTCATAGAAAAAGCTACATTTTATAGAAGCCAAAAATCATGCAGGTAGTTTCACTTCAGATATGATTCTCAGACTATTTCCAGTTCCACATAAACATGGATCAGAAAACCGTCCTTACTATGAGTTTACAGGAATGGATTTTTCCAATACTTCTCTAGGTTAAGAGCATTACTTATTTGTCTTTTTACAATTTTTTACAATATCTTTAGTTCTACTTACCACGAATGTTGATCGAGTTATTTAGATTTTGTTTGGAGATTTTTGTTTTCATTTTGTTATATTAGGATTTAAATTTTTCATTTTGTAGTGCTATTTAACCTGTGCTTTACATAAATTTGATAAAGAACACGTACCTTTGTTGTTTTTGAATAATATTATAATTTTCTTTAATAGGTTTTTTTTAAATTTTCAACGAACCAATTATCTCCCAGGTCGTTGTTAATTAATCTATAATGAAATTTCCATTGATACCAAGTAGCCTCAAGCAGGGGATATTTGGATGGATTAACAAACAAAAAAAAATTACTGTTGTTAATTTTAAGTACTCACAAGAAATATTTTGCAGTTGTATCTAGAGACACAAGTGCTACTGTAATTTTTTGCAATAATTTTTATTGCATATTTCGAACAAGGCAGCAAAATATTTAAGAAATTTCAAAAAAAATCACTCGAATAATACCACCACTTGACGGTACATCTCAATTTACTCCCAAATTTGCTTTTATTTGTTTACCTTTGTCATACATCTTTTAGTTATTTAAAGCTATTTAAATAAAAATGCCTAGAAATACTATTATTTTACATGGAGTGCCCTATCAATTTACGTGCGTTCTGGCCTTGTTTTAATATTTCTGGCTTTTATGCAATCAATTCATTTTATGTTGTAATATTTTTATTTCGACAATTGCCATAGTTGTACAAAATTATTATACCTGTCAATTAAACTGGAACGTGCCTACACTACAAATAAATCTTTAAACTAACCACTTCGGGTAACCATAACTGCTATTCTTAATCCCAAAATGTAATGTTCGCAAAATTATTAATTACTCATTCTTTATATCTACATCCCTGTGCTTATTTTATTCAAGAATTACACAGGTGTGGTGTTACATTGCAAATTTGGAGATGTACACTTTTAAATTTGTGAGTGAATTCCTGCCATTATTTTTAAAATAGACTTGTTCATTTCCGTCATTTCGGACAGTTGCATTTGCGCAAAAGGAATGCGCAGGCGCGGAGTGGCATAAGTGCGCGGTTTGGACACGAGAGGATTATTAGCTACGAGACGTCGAACGGTTACATTTGCCTATGTCGTTTTTTGTCTTTTCTCTTTTCAAGATGTAGGTTTCCCTTTATCTCTGCCTGATATCGTTCCCTACCTGTATCCTATCGTACCGCTACAAACAAATGAAAGAGGAAGATGATAAATTTGGTTTCAACGATGGCATGACGTAACCCACACCAAACAACACCCAAACGAGATACTCTGAGATCAACTGCCTGGCGCATTTAAGTGAGTACTTTTGCTTTACTTTTGTGTAAATATAAACTTGTATCATTGTAAACGTATTTGGTATGTGATATAATCGGCATATATTGTCGTTACATTTTGTTTTTTCTTGCAGTTCGCATATATAATTGATATAACTGGTAAATATTAAAACAAAAGCAAATTCTTTAGAAAGTTCTGTGTTTATCTATTGTCTATCTAAAAACAAAAGGCCTTTCACGATCAGAATATCAAAAAAGAAAGTTCGAATGAGAAGAAAAGAAACGATTGGAGGTTCATTTTTAAAGTATTTGAATACTGATAGTGAATGTGTAAAAAATACACGTGACACATCAAGTACAAATAGACATGCTGATAAAAAAACGCTCTAGTGGTTTTGATATTTTCGATGTCCTAAAGTTACAGGCACTAGCTGTATCTGCACCATCGCCTTCTGTCAGCCTTCAAGAGGTTAAAAAGTGGAGTGGAGTTGAGAGTGGAATTCTTCAATAGCAGCTCCAATCCAGGGCTGTGGACACATCCTATAAGTGATGGGGCCAAACATATTATTATTGATAATGATTCTTATCAAATTAAGGAATCCAGAAATGCGAGCGGTAGACGATTTTCTGTTTCCTATTACACCAGGGTTATAAAATTGATGAAAACATTCTTCGCAATTGGTTGATTTATTTTTATATCACAAAATCAGTTTATTACTTTCGTTCCAAATTGTTCTCTGTGAATTATACAAAATCTTCTTTAACCTTTGATAAACGATACTCAGATTAATAACACTTGACAACGACTCAAAAAATACACAAACTGACTGATATACACTTTCAAAGTCACGAAGTCAGGATAAATTTTCTGAGAAAACAGGTCAACGTATCGATTCCAAAATTGCAAAGTTGTTTGAATTAGAGAAAAAACAATCGACAGATTTTTGCAGTGAATGATATGTATCATCTTATTTTTAGCAAAACAGTGTCAGTCATTAAGCGGTAGCAAGTCTGAGCTTTTTGTTCGACAAAATGACAAATTTCTAAAGTCGCTTCAGATGCTTGCTGAGTTTGGTAATGTTGTAAGCAAGCATCTAAGAAGAATTTTGAAATACGTTGAATTTTATTTGTTTTTTATACCACAGGAATGAACACTGCAAAATTTATTATTAATAAATTAAAGAACTTGAGTTTGGATATAAACGATATAAAGGAGTCATAGTTATTCCAGTGAAAATAAAAGGAAAAAATAGCAAAATTCAAAAAAGAATTATAACCTTAAATTAGCATGCATTTCTTGTTAATTGTTCAAGCCATACGTTGAATTTGGTTGTGAATGATGTCACTAAAGCTTCTAATGAAATTGTAAATTTCTTTTTTCTTGTTCAACACATCTGAAATTATTTTTCTGCATCTACACATATATAAAGTGTTATTAAAAACACATTGAATCGTTGACTCTATAACCTCTCAGTGACACAAGATAGGGAAATCATGTGAATGCATTGAAACCACTGTGCGATGAACTACCAAAATTATATAATAAACCTTACGGAATTGCAAACGATCCTAACAAAGATACTGATGCAGCTCTGGCACTTCTTCTTTAACACGAAAAATACTTGATACATCAATATATGACAGAAAAGGCATTTAATGATTAATTAGGTAAAAACTACAATTTAAGAAAGAACATTTAGATTTATCGAAAGTTGGGGTTGTTTAGGGGTGTATTGAGTATTAAGGGTCGTGTAGTAACTGTAAATAGCAATGGGAATCAGAAAACTGCATTTATTTAGCAGAAAAATAAGTAATTCATACATTATGTAAATAGCAAGCATTTAACACCCTGTATATAGACTGTAATTAACTTTAAGCAATGCCAGTAAGCATATCTTTCAACAATAGCACACGTATTCAGCAGAGAAATAATCGTACATGTATTTAAACTACGTTGAGGTGTGTTTTACAAGTTTATAAAATAAAATATGCAGAAGATAAGATGAAACTTAACAAATCTTCATGCAATTACGCTGGAACAATAAACGCTTTGATAAGAAAACGCATAAATAAATAAAGAAACGAAAACAGCACCAGAGTTACATCATTTATTTTCGTACAATTATCCAAAATCATTATCTATACAAAACAACAGACGTAAGTTAAAAGTCTGGCCACGATAACAAATAATAAGGTATCAAAGATCGCAAATAAACACCATGACACAGAAATACAAAGGAGTTTCATCAGAAATCAGCTTGAAATATTAAAGAAAACCTGGTTGGTCACGTCAATCTGCAAAACTGCTTGGAAACCCAACCCAAAGGTAGTGGGAAAAGCTATTTAACACCCACCGGTGATAAGGCAAGTCAGTTTCCACTTGAAGAAGGTTGAATCCACATCACTTTTAACCAAAAATCTGCGCGTCAGATAACTAAAGTTTATAATATAGTGAAAATAATGCTGCATAAAAATTGTGTTAAGAATATATGAAAAGTTTTCGCTGTTTTTTCAGAAAACGTGAGTAGAAATTGGTTAATTAATTTAGATTAAATATTTACAATGATATAGGACTTCTAATCGACTTCCAGTCAAATTCTGGTTCACTTATAAAACAATTCTACTCTGCGTCGAAAGAAATTCTAATTCTAATCTGCGTCAAAAACAATTCTAATTTTAATTCTAGTACAATTCTGGTACAATTCTAATCGGCTTCCAGTCAAATTCTGGAATATTTCTGGTTCAATTCTAATCTGTGTCGCAAACAATAATTGTGGTATAATACCAAGTAACCCACGAGTTCAAGTACTATTTAAGGGAAGAAATTCAAAGCATATGCAGAGAGACATAGAATAAAGCACGAGATGATTTTTGGAGAGCAAGGGGTAACCATACTGAAATATTGGTTCAACAAAGCAGAGCATTGGTATTCGATTGAAGATAACAAGGGGGTGTTGATCCACATCACGAAACAACATATCAGGAGATCACAGGTCAGATCTACTTAATATTAAGGAATCTTTTCAATTTAAATTTTAATACTGAATTTATTCAATTTATTCAAAACTTGTAAAGAATCAACAGGAACATTGCATACGTTTAAACTTACGGTATAAATCATAAAAGGGTCGCAAACGTTCCAGATTTTTTTGTAAAGGTGTTGTTTTTGGTAACTTTATTTAAACTAAAAGAATATAAATTTTGGGATAAATAATCCATATGATATTAATTAATTGAAGGGTTATTTAAAGAATTTCAAAAACTGTAAATATTATTTCCTTTCATTATATGAATGTTGATTGACTTCGTTTTATCAAATCAAACAGGTAATCATAAAGGGGTGAAAAAAGAAAATTGATCATCGTAACATTGTGCACTCTGTGTAGATTAATAAGGGCTAGCCGTAGCATAATAAAAGTAAAAGATTAATATTGAGAGAAACAGAGCAGTGGCGTTAAGAAGAACGTTTATTACACCGAGTACGGCATTATCATATCAATATATATTTATCTGAAACTATTTGAAAACGAAGCCCCAGTGTTGGGTCATCATTAATTCTCTGAAGTCTGCTAGGAACAAGTAGGTTAATTCGTGCCCCACACTTTGAGCGTCATTATTGCTTTGGAAAAGCTCCATGAATGGGCCCACATTAATGCTGCGAAGTTTCTCCTTGGTTAGCCCTACAAATTACCTAAAATAAATTCAAACCCACAATTGGGTCGTCATAAATACTATGAATTTTAGCTCTAAAAACAAACACTGGATCACTAATTCAAGCACCACTGTTGGGTCGACAAAATTCTCTGAAGTCTACTTGGAACATGTAGGATGTTAAACCTCCAGCTTTTTGCTTGGCTTCCTCAGGGATATTCGTCGCGGCTGCTCAGTTGCTCTCTGAAAATACTACCTTACTATTCAAAGAAAGAAAATTACATCACACTTTATCTTCAAATCACTACCCAAAAATCTCTGTCTTAACATTCTTAATCCACACCTAGGATATTTAACAACCATCTTAAATTTTAAATGAAGTCATTTTAAAATATAATTTCAAAATTTGTCTATTTACATCTATAATTATTAAAAGTAACTGGGCTTATCCCTAAATGTTATTTTAAAACCCTAGGTTTAATACGAGCTCGTAGTAAAAACATTTCTGTACCTAAGTGCTAATTATTGCACTGAAAAATTACCAAAACCTGTTTACTTTGTACAAAGGCCAATATTACACACTCATTTTATAATACATAATTTTACATAAACATATTTTCAAATAATTCCTTATCAAAGGTAAATAATCAATTATTATGTCCATAAAATTCAACAAAATCCATCCAAAAAGCACAAATTGTCATAATTACCAAGCAATCACAACAGTCAAAATTTTTATAAAATTCAGTTACCTGGAATGTAGCACAACCAGATCTCTGCCCTGAAACCATCTCTGATGTAGTCCCCTTTAATGACTGCACATACAGGAATCACCCCAAGTTGACTCCCACCAACAGGAACAGCAATCCTATACCCAGATCTCTCTGCACCCAATGTACGGTACTTCCAAACTATCGTACATCCGCTACTGGTCCATCAACATCCACTACTCCATGTCAGTGCACAATAAGCACCTCTAACCAAAAATAAGATAAAGTCTACTTACGTTCATCAAGCTTCGCTTTTCAAAATGTATTTTGTACAATTCACGACTGTTATTTTAACCTTGCACCAACTTGTGCATATTTAATTTATTGTAATTAAAATCTCAAACTCACTAGTCGTGTAACTAATTTGTTATTGTAGTTCGAAGCTTGGCTGAAGATCAAAAGAGAGAAGAAAGCGTTTACCGCCTCCTCTTGGTTTATATAGACTCAAAAATGTCCCCCGAATCGTTTTACACCACTCCACTAAACACGCTTTCTTGGTAAATTTTGTTAAACAGTCTACAGACTCCACAAACCCATGCACCAAACAACACCTATCCGTCGTTCAATTCTACAAACCCAGCCATTAACCTTCAGCTATTCACGGTAAAATTGGAAACCGTTTGCCAACCGTCTCAAAAATCTCAGAATTTTCAATCAAAAACAACATTTTACTCCGAAACCCTCATTAAAATCTCCAATGGCTGTAAAATTCGTCGAAGTTCCCTGGCAACTGACACCAACACAAGCATCCAAAACACGCCTCTCTCATATGCGCATATACGGTCACCTCTCTCTAGCTTGCATCCAAAATGTTTTGTCCTTTGTCTTGTACCCTTCCTCAATTTTCTATGTCAGTTATCCGTTTCTTGTATCCTTGTCTAACCCGTATGTTATGTCTTTTTACATTTATCCCTGGTGTTTACAAGTTCTATTTTACCCTACCAGTCTACACTATCGTCTTTCTCGTTCTTATATACATAGTCTAACAGTCCTACTCTGTCTGTAGTCTTCTACCGTACTTCTACTTTCCCCTTCTAACCGATGTCTTATAAAAATACGCTGCACCTCAGTCTTGCTTATTTACCTATGTAAATTTCCTTGTCTTACAGACGTTTCAAAGTCAATGACAACTAACCATATGATATCTATCGTTCCTTGCTACCACATACAAAACACAATCGTTCTCTTTATTTTATCGGTCCATTTTTATATGTAATCTTCAACGCCCTATTTAACATAGACCTGCTGTTCATTTTTAATGATCTTTTATCTAGAAAACTTGATACTTGTTTACAGGTTTTTTAATTAATACGCCGAATGTATTTACAATGCTAAACTTTACTGGAAATGTTTCGTCTGCTGCACGTTCTTTCTTAGAAACTCATAATCGTTAACTTGTTTTTTGACGGCACTTTTATATCTTATACTAATATGAACCTTTGAAAAATTATAAATGTTGCAGCTTCATATTACCCTAAACTAAGTTATGTGCACAAATAGAATTATTACACTTTGAATATCTGTTGCTCGATATCAATAAAGAATTCACCCTCTTGAAATTATTGATTTTTATGCCGCGAAATGAAAAGCTTTTCTACTAATAACTTTGCATGGTACTTATACATTTAAATGCATGTGTTTACCTTACGGACTTACAATTCCTATATCTAATAATTGTAATTAATTTTTATCCTAACTCTAAAATGAAGCAAAATTAACCTTAAAGCTTATTTTAAATTATAAATCCCTATGCTATAGCTTTGAAAAACGTTTTCAATTATTACTTGCCTTCTATATACATGGTGTGACCTGCCATAAATATTTATCTGACTTATCTACCATCAGTTCTAACCTATAAATCGATAGTAATATATATCTCGCAAAATATCAAATAAAAGTAGATTTTATTTCTTGAAAAAAGTCAAGGTCGTCGATGTTTTTCCTACTGAGTCATACTGTCGGTTAATTTTATTTCAAAACCCTTGAATTTGTTTCAATAATTTCTCATTTGATATAGGAAACCAAATTCTTTACGAACTTTTGTTAAATCTAAATGTTCTTCAATTGAAGTTTTTACCTGATCAATCATTAAATGCATTTTCTGTCATAGAATTGGGGGGGCTTGTTTCAGAACTTAAATTTCATTTAGGATACTACTAAATTACTGGTAAGTGTTGACAGTGCAGAACGATCTATCAGTAAACCGAAAATTAGTAAGAAATATTTAAGATTGACCATGTCCCAAATAAGCCTAATAATTTGGCTGTTAAGCACTGTAAGCAACTTTGCAGATCAAATAGACTAAACTGAAATAGCAACATTTGCAACCCTGAAAGCTAGGCAAGCAGATTTTAAGCCACAGGTCGAGTGATAGAATACAATGTATTCAATGTGATAGTTAACTTAGGGTAATTTGTAATTATGTTTTAGTAGTAGTGTATTCTCAGCATTGATTCTATCGCGTATTTTTCTACCTTCAGAGTAGTGGTAAATATTGTTAAAACAATACCTACTTACTTTCTAAGTTTGGAAATATAAATCTTATATGCAGATGTTTCTCTCTTCCAATTGCAATTTCTACAATAGAGAATGGGGCTGTGTTGATATTTTGCACAAGGGTGGCTACTAGGTTAGGGACACTGCTGTCAGTCGACATTCTTTAATGACAGTAGGCCCTTGTTCCAATTAGCAGTTACGCTCCATGAAAATGATTATAGAAATAACCAATTTTATATCTAATCGTAAAACGTTATATATTTTTATGTCATTATTAATTACATACAAACTGAAAACAATAATAATGTAAGAGAAAACCACTTTTTAATGGAGATGAATGACTCATACAGCGGTCTCTTTAGGTTCATGGTTAATTTTTGTTGCAGCTTCTTTCATTACGCTAATGATTTACAATTTTTACTTCGTTTTCAGGTTTTACTTTATGGCTGGATTCTCATTGACTAACAAATCCATAATAAGATCAATAACTATTCCCAAGCACAAGTTTAAAATGTTTTATAGCATCACCAATGTCTACGTCGTCATTGTTTTCATTATCGTTAAACGTTCTTCTTCAGGGAGTTCATAGTTTGCAACTCATAAAGAGTTTTATACCATTAACGTTGAGATCATGGAAACTCTAATAATAGCCTGGCTAACAATGCAATTTCTTCACTTTGCTTGTTAAGGGTAGACCCCACTTTTCTTTTATGATGATTTGAGCCAACAATTCTTCCACCATCCATTCAGGATTACCTTATCAAGCAGTTTCTTAATCCTTATAAAACGATCAGTAACTGAGCGAGATCCAGCACTTACTGAAAATATTTTTATTAAACATTTTTCATGTGTGGTAAGTTTTCGATGTCTTGGTCAAAAAATTACAAAAGTATGTCATATTTGGTGGCAAATACTCAATGAGACATTTGAAAAAGTTTATAAGTTGATCGACTAGATAACCACCCATGGCATTATCAATAGCTAAATACCGTTAGATTTCTGGAATGAAATAGTTTTCGAACTAAACAATAGAAACATCACCAGAGACAAGTTCGATTGTTGAAAATCAAAATACAGGGAATTCGTTCCGATTTCTGTTTTCTAAAGTACACTAAACTAAAGGAAATGCAAGACACTTTTGTCTATTTTAAAACATGGTCTGACGTTTTCTTCATTGATAAAAATGGTTTCTTCATCATTTTCTTCTTGAATAATCCTATCTAATTTGCACTAAAATTTGTTAAGCTTTATAATCTCTTTCGAAGATTATTTTATATGACCTTTCACAATATTCCGTTTCTGTTTCCGTGTGGAATCTGCTACTGATTTCAATTCTTGAACTCAAGGCACCAATGCTTTTCAATCTTTCCTAAAAACGTACTTCGTGTGTACAACCCACGTTCGAGCAATGCGCGACACTTGATTGTAGGCAGGTCGGAATTTTATTCTTATTTTGGTAAATTGTACACACTGTCGACTCGTTAATATAATATCGGTTTACTATAGATGTCTGAATTAAAAACACAATAATTCATAATGCTAAAAACTCGTCAAAAGTCATTTAATACAGCCGTAAGCAAAAATAGTCACAAGAAGTAATGTTCCTTTCTATTTCTGAGTAACTGAGAAAAAATAGTAACAAAATTGCAAAGTTTCCGAGAACGAACAAGACGGTTTGACTAAATTTTTGCAAAAGTTCAAAGAAACGATAATTTTTCAATAAAATACAATTTTGCGTCTAAGTGGAGTTTTTTCGCAATGTTAAGTTATAAGAAGATGAATGATAAATGTTACTTCACATATTATCTAAAACTCTATACAATTAACAAGTGGCATTTATTTATTGATCGTTTAGAAAAAATAGAATTTAATGATTGTCTAACCAAAAAATTTTCACGTCAAAAGCAAAAATTAATAAAGAATCTATTTTTTCTTAATCTTCTTTGGGAATGAAACCACTCATAGTTTTTAAAATCTATTTTATTTACGTTTCGATCCATGACCTAGGATCGTTGTCAAAATAATAAAAACTTCAAGTTTGACGTTTATGACATAAATTGAAGGTTACTTTGATTTATTGATGTTTGAAATATTTGGTTTGAGTACACTAGGCAAAAATTTTTAAAGTTTAAAAGAATGATTGCCTTCAATTTGTGTTGCGACCTGGGATCGACTTTCCTATAGTAGCCAATACGCTTAACGTGAAATCAGCTGATTAATTTTATTGGTGAATTTTATATAAATTCAATAATTTGGGAAACATTTTTTAACATGTTTCTATTTATACAATTGAGAGATTTCTGATTTTATGTCTTGTTTTACCGAGATTCGGTGAAGGGGGTTAAGCAACCTGTGGCTACCAAGATCCCCAACATTTATAATTTGCCGAAATAATGGTTTTCTAGTTAATATGCTTATTGTTATGCAATTAGTTATTGTATGTATAAATAGAAATCATGTATGTAGGCTGTATTTCATGTTAATATCGCAAGGAAAACCCAGGAAAAACTTGCAATGCTACCTAGATATTGTGGGCATTTGATCTTCATTTGTTATTTCTTTTGTTATTTCTTTTAGTAATGGAATCCATTGTTTACTGAAAGTCACGGATTCGTTTGCAACGCAGTTATTTTTATGTAGGGTTATATAGGCAGCTTCTTTGATTTTGCGTTTTTGGTGGTTTTCTTCTTTGTCGATAATTTTGCATCTTCCCATTTTATTTTATGACTGGAGTCCCATGCATGTTGGCAAATCATGGATTTTCAAATTTTCTATTTTTATATATGATTTATGTTCTCTTAATCGAACTTCAAATGGTCTGAAGTTTCTCCTATATAAAACTTATTACATTCGCACGGTATTTTGTAGATACAGTTTTTGAATTTTGTATTGCGTTTTTGGGTTTTGTTTTTGTTAATTGTGCTCTTAGTGTATTGTTGGTTCTAAATACTGTTTTAATTCTAAATTTGTTTCCTATTCTTTGAATTTTTCGGAGAATCCTTTTATGTATGGTATTGAGAGCATTTTGTGGTGTGTATCGTTGTTTTATTTTCTTTTCTTTATTTTTAGGGTTTTATTCATTTCTTTCTCTATTATTCTTTTAGGATATTTGTTTTCTATTAGTGTACATCTGATTAGGTCTTTCTCTTTCTTTAAAATTTCTTCGTTTGATGATATTAATTTTCTCTATCATACATGGTTTTGATAATTCCTCGTTTGACACATTGTGGGTGGTTTGAATCGAAGTTTAAGTATCTGTTTGTGTGCGTTGGTTTTCTATATACCGATGTATTAATTGTTGTATCTTTTTACTAACTAGAATATCTAAAACGGAAGTTTTCCATGTTGTTCTAATTCATATGTGAATTTAATAGTTGGTTCTATTTCGTTAATTGACTGTATAAAATTTTAATTAATTCTATATTATGAGGCCAAATAGCATAAACATCATCAACGTATCTCCACCAGATCAATGGTTTCAATTCTTGTGTGAATATCACATCTTTTCGAATTCCTCCATGAATATATTACTGAAGATTGGGGATAGTGGACTTCCATTGCCATTCCGAAGCTTTGTTTGTAAAATTGATCATTTATTTGAAAATATGTGGTATTTACGCATAAACCAAGTAATTCCATAATCGATGATATACTTAGTTTTGTTCTTTCTTTAAGATTGCCATCTTTTTCGAGATTGTTTTTTATAATATTAAGCGTTTTGTTTATAGGGACATTTGTAAAGAGATTTACTACATCAAAGCTAACCATTGTGTGTGTATTTTCAATTTTTATGTTTGATAGTTTTTCTAAAAAGTGTTGGTTGTTTTTAATGAAAGAAACCGTTTTGCCTGCTAATGGATTTATAAGTATATCATCGATTATGGAATTACTTGGTTTATGCGTAAATACCACATATTTTCAAATAAATTATCAATTTTACAAACAAAGCTTCGGAATGGCAATGGGAAGTCCACTATCCCCAATCTTCAGTAATATATTCATGGAGGAATTCGAAAAAGATGTGATATTCACACAAGAGTTGAAACCATTGATCTGGTGGAGATACGTTGATGATGTTTATGCTATTTGGCCTCATAATATAGAATTAATTAAAATCTCTCAATTGTATAAATAGAAACATGTTAAAAAATGTTTCCCAAATTATTGAATTTATATAAAATTCACCAATAAAAATTAATCAGCTGATTTCACGTTAAGCGTATTGGCTACTATAGGAAAGTCGATCCCAGGTCGCAACACAAATTGAAGGCAATCATTCTTTTAAACTTTAAAAATTTTTGCTTAGTGTACTCAAACCAAATATTTCAAACATTAATAAATCAAAGTAACCTTCAATTTATGTCATAAACGTCAAACTTGAAGTTTTTATTATTTTGACAACGATCCTAGGTCATGGATCGAAACGTAAATAAAATAGATTTTAAAAACTATGAGTGGTTTCATTCCCAAAGAAGATTAAGAAGAATGCTAAACAAACCACAACAAACATACAAAGAATCTATTTGTGGGTTTCATTTATGTCACTAAAGAATGAACAAAAGGATTGATTTTCTCATGAAAAAATTGCATTACGAGCGTTTCGTACCTCAACAAACTCATAATTTTTCGAAAGATAAAAGAGATTATCCTTAAAAAGTTGAACAACATGCTACAAAAAAAAGTATTTTGTAAGACACTTGCCTGACCATACCAAATGTATATTGTGAAGACAATTTGTACGTATTATAAAACAATGTTGTCAGTGTTAATCAACTTTCGTCTTTGTTAAAAAAAAATTAAAACGTAAATAACAAACTTTATAACACTTACATTTTTCCTATTGTTCATAGCTGAAATCTTTTATAACATACATTTCAATATTACTCTTAAGATAGCACATATTGGTTTATGGTATAGTCATATTTTTTCTATTTTCTAAATAAATGTGGGTATGTGCTTTTTGGCTAGACAGTTAGATATGGCTCGCCCAGTTTCTGTAGTACATTGTAATTTGTTTGTCATGTAAATGGTAGCAACAGCATTTGACATAACTTGCTGGACCATGACAAATATGATTCGATGGTGTAAACAATTTTTGAATTTCAATTAAAAAAAATACAATAGAGTCCTTCGCATTTTTCAACTTTTAAAAAAGTCTTTTTAAAATTGGTTTTAAAAATGCTCGTAAAACAAATGGTATAATCCAACTTCTAGCATTTCAATATTTATGAAATAAGATTGACTTGCTTAAATCTTTACTAAAGATTCATCAAAGATTTATTTTACGGCAAAAAGTACAAATATGGAAATTTTAAGACAAAAACCCGTCCATTTCTGTTTGAATAACATTGAAAGAATTTCAGTAAAGCAGAATAAAGGATCTTCCGATTGGAATAGCACCATAATTAAATGCTAATGAAATAGCAGTTCAAAAACCTCGGTGAAGGGGAATTTCTAAATATAAAACTATTAGTGGTAATAAGATAGTAAGTTAATACAGCAAATAATGGCTATTAGTGTAAAAGTACCGTTCTACTTTTATTACTATTAATTTATTTTTAAAAAATTATGTACATGGTTACTCTCTCAGAAATATTAGAATTGCTATAAGTTTAGGTTAGTACACATTAATATTACATGGTTTATGAATAGAAATTGTCCTACAAACGTTTATAGTATCATTACTTTTACAAGTACAGTTTTCTTATGATAGTAAAGCATGATGAACAATTTGCATCGATTAATTTAGTCTTAGCATGACTATATCAATTAGTCTTGTATATTAAAATATTGGCACATTGTTTTTTTAAATCATAATTATAAGATACACTTTAAACCTTTTAAAACTTGTATTAGATTTTTAATTATTTCACCATTAAGTAATATTAAAAAAGGTTTTGCAAATCATTAACTTCCTAAATTAAATTATTTGTACAGGTAAATTTTATTTCATTTGAGAATCATAATAATTAGAACTAAAAAAGTAGCCATGTTAATAAGGTTTATAAAAGTATGTTAAAGTTTTTAACACCTAAGTATATTAAAAATACCGTAAATAAAGATAAATTTGACATGTATAAAAGTTAACGGTATAATACAAAGAAGATTGCTAAATTAGTGTGCAGTAGCTATAAAATTACTTTTTTAAACTGGCTTTTTGTTTGTGTTATGTATTAAAACAGTTAAGTAGAAACTAATGAAGAACATTTTTCTTCCAAGTACAACCTGTACGTGTTAGATGCAATTTCTGTTACATAGTAATAGCAATATCACATCATTTAGGTTAAAGAAATTAAATCCTGATAAACTTATCAATCAAAGTTGCATTGTATATAAAAATTTTAGTTGTAAATAACCGAGATAAATCATATTTAACCTTGCGTGCTGAACAAATTGAGCAAATTATTACATATATTTCAAGAAAAATTAGTTTAAAAAATAAAAATACTAATGCAATTATCTTAAAGCTTTCGTGTTTTCATATACCATAAATAGAAATCTTCAAATTAATATTCGTTGTATGAAGTGATGCTTGAAGGACGACATAATGAATAATTACATCTACAGAAACAGTTTGTACATGAAACAAACTAATTATTCATGTTATGCAGTTTAACAAAACTTTCTTGTTATACAAGTCAAGTCGTCTAATTTTTATATGATTGCAATTGTAATAAAATTAAAAAAAGCAATAATACTTCAACTGAAATGAATCAATAAAAATTGTCAAGTGACCATAGGCCAACCTTACATTTACATATTTATAATGAATAAATAAAACATTTATTTCTTGCAAACCTTACAATACATTATATCTTATAAGTCATCAATACATTAATAAATGAAATAGGGTTTTAAAATTACTAACTATCCATCTCAAAGGCAATCCAGAATTTAAAACTAGATATTGATTCATTAACGCAGCACCAAAATGATAGTGAAACAAAACTCCAAGGAGAGGGTGATTAAAAAAATTAAATGATTGTTTTAAGCAGGCAATTTGCATCAGCAGTTTTCTATCTTCACTAGCTATAAGATACATCACAGGAACTAAATATACAAAAATTTAAACTTACTGAGAAAACGCCCATCTTAACAGTTCAACCAAGTGCTTTACTAATTAGAAGTTTGCAGCCAACTTGTGCTGTTCAACAACAAATTTGGTAGAGCAAATGAAGAATAAGCTTTATACGATAGCGTCGTAACATAATATATCAAATACTGGAAATATACACAATCAGTTTATCATGCACGATGGCATTTACTTGATAATTTGTGACAAATAAAAAAGAGCCACAAATATCAAAATTCCGTAAAATTGTCATAAGGAACAATATATACATATTGTATTTCAAATTTTGAATGTTACGTTCTATTTCATATTAAAAAATCTACGGCCTCTGCATGAAGAACAATTATGTCCCAATCATTTAATTTCTATTTGCTATAAACTCAAACCACGTAAATAGTCCATCAACTTCTACACATTGTTTATTCAAATCTAGGTCTGCACGTTTAGGTTCATATTTTCTGGTTCCTTATCGATACTTGCATACCTTTGAAGTAGATATATCATATTCATGAGTGTTTTTATAAATCTGATTGAGCATTATACAAATATTTGGAGATGAAAAATATAACAAACTTCAACTTGAACTACTGTGAAATATATTTCTCTACAAATCGGTGGATATAAAAGTACAGAACACTTATTACATTCATAGCAAGTTCTTCCTGCACAAATTTTACACCTATGATATTTTGCAGTACCTTTTACAACACTGTGTCCAATTTGATCATGTTGCTTGTCTTCCAATGTTGTTTAGATGGTTCTGTTCCATACATTAATAAATAGTGAAGAACACACTAGTGTCAAAAATCACGAAGCAATAGTGCAATCTCTTTCCTGCAGTAAAGTAACCAGCCCTGGATGCAACTAATATCTACAGCCCAACTAAAAGATGACCACCGCAATTTTTTTATTCTTATATTTGTTCAGTATGTTGCCAGAAATTGGTCTGAATGGTCAACTCCGGCCATATTCTTATTATAAGCTGCTATAGGACCTGGAACATTAACTTCAATGCGTCGTTTTTCAGTGAGGTTGTAACAAGTGGCTGTTGACATGAGGTGCAGAGGGATGTAGCTTGCAAGTGCTGTTACAACTGAGTTATCGTTCCAGCGAACAAGTAAGTTGTTGGATACCAAACTTTCATATGGCCCACGTGGTTGCTTTGAAAAAATTATATCTTTCTGTCAAATTCGTATCCTTACTAACACGATTTATGTATTAGGTTTCCGTATCACCATAAGATTGCCTGCTAAGTTCTTCGAGCAAACCAAATGAAGTAAACAAACTGTTAAAAATAGTATCGTATCTTTAGGTAATTTAGCATGTTCGGCAAGACCAAGAACTACATTGCCACCTTGTCCATAGCTGGTTTCAGGCAAACAAATGTGTGTACCACAGTATGGTTCTGCATGGTAAAGATATCCATTTGAACTTGTTATACACCACAATTTATAGCCAAACCTTATTGGTTTTCCTCGAATAAACTGTTTAGCACCATGATGGCCATAATATGGTGTAACAAGTTTATTTTCCAACAGTATTTTGATGAATATTTGTGCTATTATTTTGATAGAAGGTTAGTTCAAGCCTTATATTTCTGCAAATTTCTAAGTAATAATGAATTTTATGATTCTGTTAACTTCTTATATTTATTACGTGTTGTATTAATTTAACTTTATGCTTCAAAACTGGGAGCATAGTTTCAAGTTACGCAGTGACAAAAAATAACTTTTAAATTGAGTTCTGATGAGAAAGATGGCGCTGAGCAATTATGCTTGGTGCCGCATGAGAAAGAAAGATAATTAATGGTAGTGAAGACATCGTGTAATACGTTCCTGGCGACACTTTTCCGGCAGATAGATGTATAAAACACGAAGTTAAAGAAGAAACCTAAAGCATCGGCCTCAAGGCATTTGTCAATTCCTTTTTGTAGTGTAACTATGTAACGTGGCTACATATGGAAATTTATTAAATTTAACATAAATATGGAAGTTAGGTGGTCTGAGAAATAACAACCTATTTCAAGATGATATAAGGAAGCTTCAAGTTTCACATAAAATTCAGGAAATGGTTTAAGTGCATCGCAAATATTTTTACAAGTATTTAACATCTGGTATGTTGTTTGTTCTGTAGAGACGTTCAAGTCTTGACAACATCTGGGTTACAAACAAGTAAGTGTTTTTCTAAGTTTAAATGTAAATCTCCAAGTCACGCCAGGCTGTTTGACCTTATAGCACC
This sequence comes from Platerodrilus igneus, assembly GCA_036346225.1. Lineage (NCBI taxonomy): Eukaryota > Metazoa > Arthropoda > Insecta > Coleoptera > Lycidae > Platerodrilus > Platerodrilus igneus. The sequence goes on along the minus strand of JARFIW010001680.1, from coordinate 8,244,149 downwards.
GTTATGATTTCAAGGAGAACTTTAAAAAGACTTCATTTTTATTTTTGATAAGTGCAATTAAAGAATTATAAAGGGCAGTATGCAAAAAGAGTTTAGCTTTTAGAAGTAAAAAATTAAACTATCATTCTCGAAAAATTAATAATGATTCAGGTTCAGGAAAATAAATTATTTCATTTTACAAAGTATTAGTTAGTAATAATAATTCACTGGCATTATAAATTCGCTGTTCGCTGGTTAGATTAGATATGCTTTATTGAAACTTAAAAATGAAAGAGGACGTTAAATTAAATTAATACTTATATGTGAAATCTATCATAGTACTACTCAAGACTTGTTTGTATATCATTATCCATTCTTCAAATGTTAGATTAATTATCAGTAAGAAAAATGATTGAAAAAATTATAAGATATAGAAAACAATCCTACAAAATTAAATTTATAATGACGTGCACTTGTTGAGAAATTAATTGGAAATAGATATCTTTGTAACTGGTAACTAAGAGAATAGAAAATTATTTTGGTCACATCTGATTATTATTTGGAATGAGATGAGACTTGGTTCTTAATTCCTATAAATTTTTATGATAATTAACTGAACGCACAAATTGTGCTAGTATTGGTTTCGTTTAATTACAGGAGTAGCAGTACATCTTTATCAGCTTTAACATTCAGGAGGGTAAGTATTTCGTAAGGTGACATTCATGGAAAATTTTAGTATAGTGGTATAGGGCTTAGGTTTCCGCATTCTCCCTATACAAATGGGCTGATGTTAGCCATAAATTGTATTTAAAAATTCGGTGGCGCCACATTCACTTTACTTTTGGTCATAGTTCAACTCCGACCCAAGCTCATGATCTACCCAAAGCAAATTACTCTACTAGCCGCTGTGCCTTTAGAAGTTTCCCTACTCATAAGCCATTTTTCATCTAAACTTACTTCGGGCTTTTTATCTCAACAGGAAATCCTCGCTTAATCACCCTTGTGTACCATTTGCTCGGTAAAATATGATATCCGGAGTTCAATATGATGCCAATTAATACGCTTATTTCATTTTTAGTAACCTTCAAATTGTAACAACCTTTTTGGCCAGCATATAAGTTGGTTTCACGTGCTATAACTTCAAGAAATTCGTTATTTGAAAATATTTCAATAGCATCAATGAGAGTATTTACCGATTCCAAAAGACAGTAGCATCCAAACGGTCATTATTTGAAATGTTAGGTAGTTGTAAGTTTAATCCATCTCCTACATTCCAATTTCTAACGTTTACAAGCTTCTTCTTTTGACCGCTTGTCTTGGTAAAGCCACTGCCGATACGGATTGAAGCTTCATATACCAAATTACTTTTATCGTCACTTTCAAGATTTTGTTTGTTTGTTGAATACGGAGATAATAAAATCCTTCTATGTAGGTGATCCATATTACCAGAAGCTTCGTTATCAGTTTTCGCATTAGGTTCTTCAGTAGGTGGCTATATAATAATTTAGTCTACATTTTCTAGTTCCTCTAAAAGTTCAGGTAATAATATGCCTTTTCCATCATGTCCACGAGTATATCCGTATAATAAAAAAAACTAAATACTTTTTACATAAAGGAAGTAGTACTAAAAAATTTTGATCCATATTTTTTAACAAATACCAATTCAGAAATAAAAACTAAAAATACTACATGAACAAGATAAATTCAGCACTCTAAGACTTACAATGTGCAACTGTTAAAGCTCAGTGATAAACTTACTTGCCACTCAACTTTATGACTCATTAGTTTCTTTATCATATGAAGTAGGGATACAGTTCTTTGTCTACAAGTAAAATAATCTCTAATCTATCATGGTCTGGTAATATTTGCTTATTTAGTGTTCTATAGATAAAATAAATGTAGGAACAATGGTACACCATCAAAGAGAAATTACTGCTAATGATCTTGTTGACAATTCATTTCTAATTACAGGGTTAAGTTTAGCAATTAGCAATTGTTCGTAAATTACATGCAGAAAGCAAGGATAGACCAGTGTTATAATTATGAAACTAAAAATAAGTAATGTATAATAAAAGAATAAAAAATAAAAAGGCACGGTAGCTTAATTTAGCCACTGGGCACTAATGGAATAATTTGCAAAGCCATTCGACATCCAGTAACTGATTATATATTTTAATCTTTTCATTATGAAAAGTCTAATTTCAGCTAACCGTTTACTAATCTGAAGAGTTTTTCTGCATCTTAACCATCGAACTTTGTTGTACCTAAGTAAACCATTATAAACCGAGTTTACCCATGTAGTTCTTCCAGAAAATTTCTTTTATCTAAAGCATGTGCAAATGTAGAATTTACTAATTTTGTTAAAACACTCATAACTTCTTCCAAAGACCTGAAACTAGTATTGGTGCATAAAACAGTTTGGTGTATAATACAGTGAAAACCAAGAACTGAATGACCAATTTGTTGTAAATAAATTGGGGAAACCATTTTTATTTCCAATCATATTACAAGCTCCAACAGTAGTAATTGGTACAAACACTTTGGTTTATATCAATTTCTTATTCCGTAAGTGTATTTACAACAGCAATGCAAACATCCACACTTTTTATTGTTATTGCTAACGATGTTTTACTAATAAATTCCTCTTTAGTATGATCTCCTACACAATAACAAATGAATATTGCTAAACGAATTAATCCAGGTACAGCAGTACTTTCATCAAGACAGAAAGACAAAGTCAGCAGAATTTATATTTGTTTTTTCCTGGTAAGTTATATCTTTAGCTATGTCTAAAATTACAATCTTTCACCGTGTTTCTAGCCTAAGGCAAATTTTTTATTCTCTGAATAATCCTTTCTTTATTTTCAGTCTTCAAAGAGAACAGGTATGCCTTTCAACTGTATTTCCTCCACATATTCTCCTTCATTAAAAGGTTTTTCGCGTTTAGCAATTACATTGGAGACAACAAAACTAGAGATGGTTATATTTGAAGATCTACTGATAAATTTTATTAGGGATTCCGACTGTATATTCCTGTTTTAATTGCCTGAGCAATAAATTCCTTTTGCTTCTCTTTGCGTTTCCTAACGAGAAGCATATGATTTGTCTAATTAAGCCATTTTACTGAGCATGTCCTGCATAAAACTGTCCCAGAACATAAAATGCACACCACTTCTTTAAAGGTTTTGAAAACTTTGTCATGTGCAACTTTTTCAACTTTTGTGTTATAATAACTCTAAAAGATTTTAATTTCCTTTATTAGTCATCCTATACTCTTCAGTCCACGACCTTTGGAATTCTCTGCTGCTTATTTTTAATAGTAGTTTTTGTTTTTTAGATTTACTAGCAATTTTGGGCAAAATGAACAAATTTAAAAAAATTTATAGCAAAATTTTTTTTTTAAGTATTTCAAATCTCTTCAGTTTAATGTCAGTTTAAATTAATTACTTTAAAATTAAGCGACAAAGCAAACCAACACTATTGTGCAGTGCACAGGTGCAATATTGTTATTCTTGCCCCAACCAAATTTCAAACTCAACTGAGAAATCTGCATGCACTCTGTCTGTACCAACATGCTCCAAGTTGTATCAAATTGCAAAGTATAGCCACGACAAGAAATAAAAAAATGTAGAGGTAGTTCAATTAACAGTCATAAAGCTGAGAGATTATTATAAATATAAAGCTAACAAAAGAATACTCCAATGCATACAAATTAAACAATAGAATTAAAGAAATTTGTTAAAATACGATCAAAATAGCAATTAAAAAAACTTCTGTCGCATAGTCTAATTTATGTACTTAGCGCACGAAATCTTCAGTCTCGCTTCTCCAAATGTATTCTTTGTCTGTGTGCACTTCTCCCCTTTGAATATGGAGTTCGCATCATGTCACAATTATATCGTTACTATTTGAAATCTTTCTTTTCGCCGTTTGTTCAAATTAAGTATTTTATGGCTAATAGCGCCTTAAATTCTTGAAATCTTGCAATTTTCGTTGTAAACTGAGGATACAATTTGAAAATCGATAACATGCCAGAAAAATTTTCATATGTGCCACCTGTGGCAAGTGTGCTATAGGTTCACGACCACTGTTCTATAGCAATATCATCTAACCGGCAATGTTGCAACTCATATTAAAAAAATCATATCCTGTAAAAGGTTAGATAGATAATCTTTAAAATATTAGCAAGCAATCCTTTAGTTACCTATAGCAATATTGTTTACCTACAACCGTCAAAACCAATCTTACAAATACCTGGAAAAATAACATTTTCAAATTATTTACAAACAATCCCATAAGCATTTTTTAAACAAAATTGTCCCGCCTAGGTGTGCAAATGCCGATCCGGAGAGTATAAAACCATTAAAATTAAAAAGACATCTTGAATCAAAGCATGTTTCGTATGTCAATAAACCAAAAGAATATTTTGAAAGACTGTATAAATCTTTAAATAAAGAAAAAAAATTCTTTAAAAACCCGTTAACGAAAAATAAAAAGCCGTTCACCATTGGAGAAGATCTTGTATTACCTGCTGCTATTAAAATGGTAGAAATACTACTGGAAGTAAATATAGCGATGATATTCAAAAAATTCCTTTGTAGAACGACACTGTCTCGAATAGAATTTCTGATATTAACAAGGACTAATTAGTGCAACTTATTACAAGAATTAAAGAAAACCCAAAATTTTCAATTCAGTTGGACGAAACAACTGATATTACTAAATTGGCTCAGTTGGTAGTATATGTCAGGTACGTTTATAAAGAAAGCGTAAAGGAAGAATTGTTATTTTGTCGTCCTATGAAAAACCATACTACAGGGAAATACATATATTGTAAAGTTGACAAATTTTTAAAAACTGAAGGTTTAGAATGGAAAAATTGCTGTGGAATATGCACAGATGGTGCAAGTGCGATGACGGGCAAAAATATTGGTTTTAAATCATTTTTTCAAGCTGCTCATTATGATCATATAACTACTACTCACTGCCTTATTCACCGAGATGCCCTTGCAGCAAAAAAATTAGCACCAGAATTGAACAATGTGCTTCAGGATGCTGTTAAGATTATAAATTTTATTAAGAGCCATGCCCTTAACAGCCGCTTATTTTCAAATCTCTGTAAGGGTACGGATTCCAATTACACAACTTTATTATTACATGCAGAAGTAAGATGGTTGTTAAGAGGTCAAAGTTTAAGAAAATTATTGTTATTAAAGAACGAAATCGAAATATTTTTAACCGAACAAAAATGTGAACTTGCTGCTTTTTTTCAAAATGACTTATGGCTATCCAAGCTGTGTTATTTGTCAGACCTCTTTGCTAAATTAAACGATCTCAACATGTCTCTTCAAGGAAAAAATTGCGATATATTTACTTCGAATGATAAATTTGAAAGTTTTATTAAAAAGATCAACATTTGAAAAAGTAGGGTAAAAAAAAATTCGTTCGAAATGTTTTCCAGTGTCGACAATTTTATAATCGAGAAAAATCATTGTAAACTTTTATTGCAAAAATTAGTATAGATCACTTAAAAGTGCTAGAAACACAGTTCCGTACATATTTTATATTAAATATTGATTTCAAAAAGGTAGCTTGGATTCAAAAGCCGTTTTGGATTGGCTTAAGTGATATTGATCACCTGTCACTTAAAGCTCAAGAGGAATTTGCTGAGCTTTCGAGTGACTCAAACTTAAAACTACAATTTCCAAAAAAGCTCTTGACTGAATTCTGGATCGGAACTAGAACTGAATTTCCCACAATCGCTGATGTGGCGTTAAATGTTCTTCTGCCATTCAACACCACATATTTATGTGAAGTTACCTTCTCAGTTTTAACACATATTAAATCCCAATATCGTTCATCGCTAAAAAATGTCGAAGAAATCTTACGTCCAGCAGTGTCAAACATTCCACCAAGATTTAATTTGTTATGCAATAAAAAACAAGCACATCCATCGCATTAAATTTTTTCCTTTAATTTTAATTTAATACTTAACTCAATTACTTGTTTCAGATTTAGCAATCAGTTTTCTAAACAAATAATGGCAGACCTCCCTCAAGACAGAGTCAATGTTGTGAGGTCCTTTCATAAATCGGGTGTCGACTTCAGCGACCCCTTTCTCTTAAAATCTTCTCGGCTGCGTAAAGCTCCCAAAATAAAAGCCTATATAGCAATATTCGTTTGTATGGCTACAAAAGCTATACACATCGAAGTAGTTACAAGTCTATCTACTCAACAACTGCGTTCGAATATATTCAAGCGAACTAAGATGGTCAGAATTCCCTTTTATTTATGTTATTGCAAAAAATGCAATTTTGATGAAAAATACGGCATATAATTTTTGTAACTATAATAAATACAATTTTGCAACTTTTGTGCAATTTTTAATTTTAGATTTTTGTATGTTTCTAAACGAATTCTAAAGCTATATATTTTCATATGTATATGTATATTGTTACTTAATAAATAAATCATCAGAAAATATTTATTTATCTTTCTTTTAATTTTATATGGGGTTGCCAGGAAACTCGCACTCATAAATGAGGTCGTGAATGAAAAAAGTTTAAGAAGCCCTGATCTAGATTCTACAGCAATAGTACACCCGCAAAGCCGGTTTTGTGGTGATTACAACACCTACACTGATAAATAACAGAGTTCGTAAGTGCACGGATAGAAAATTGTTGAAATATTCCTAAGCAATTCTTAATTAGTGCAAAACAATAGTATCTATTAACAAGTGGAGTCAAGCCAACTTTTTGATTGGCTGCTATGCCTATACCAGTACAAATTGGTTTTAAAATACTTATAAATTCTTTGGTCATCTATACACATACTAATTTTCAATAATAATACAGTCAAGTTATCTTAAGGCCAGCTTCAACCTTTCTATTGAAAAAATGTCAATTCTAAGAATATGTCCCGTTTATCTACTTTTCTACGCATACGGTTTGGTTTTTAATAGTTAAAAACTTATGAAACCAAAGAAATTTCATTACTTGATGTAAACTCGTGTTATGTAGTAAAAACTTAAAACTGAACGGTTTTAAAATATTGAATGTTTTTAGATGCAGATTTAGACGGTAATAAAATGTTTAAAGTGGTTAATGGGTACTCCATATTTCTTTATATTTTTGTCAATGTATTTACAATGTACGAGCTGTAGTCCATCCAAAATGGGCTTTAAAGCATGCATATTGCTGGTGGATGATATATAACAGGCGGCTCCGTGGTGTAGTTGGTATGCGTGTGACTACTATGCCCAAGGTCCCGGGTTTAAATCCAGACACGATCCGCTTGAAAAAGGTTAGGCGAGCACTTTTCACAAAAATACGCCCTCGTTCGGATGAAAGGTAAAATGGAGATCCCGTGTGTGAGTGTTGTCATGCATGTTAAAGACTTGCTTGCAACAGCAAGGGTTCGGCAAGATTTAAAATTTCCAGGTAAAAAAACTCGCTTCCTGGCCAATGTAGTACCTTCAGGTGGAGCATTGGAAAATCAAATGTAGGGTGGATGATATATTGTAACAAACGCTTAGAGAATTACATGCGAATACTTTAAAAGTTTCTGTGTATCTTTTGATTTATAATTTTTTGAGGTATAGGAGTTGCAGTCACTCCTCAAGATGGATTTTTAAACACTTGCATTTGCATAATATGAGCTGCACTATGTTGATTTACACACAATAGAGATTTGATATATTAAAATATTGTATTTGCTACTGCTATCTAACAAAAAATGAGACTATTTTCATGAAAAAGCAATTGAAATTTTTTTAACTGTCTTTAGAAATCGCCACCTCCCATAATTAATTCTAAATTGTTGTCAAGTATTTTTCAAGATTATTATTTTGTAAATAATCACATTGGCTGGTTTAACATTTTTACCTTCTAAAGTTGAGCCAATTATTGTTAAAATATAAAAATTGATTGAAATTTGGATGTTATGATTAAAAAAATTGTTCATATTTCAATAAACATGGAAGTCTTAATTTTAAAATTAAAAATAGAATTATCAAGGTTGTAGTAATATTCAGTATGACATCAGCATTCTTACACTAAATATAAAGTACTTCCTTTTTATGTAGATTAATATTAGTAATGAATATAACAGTTATGATTATGATTAATTCTTTCAAACTAAACCATCTCAAAGACAACGATTTCTTTGCTTATTTTCTGTATTATTTTATAACATTGATTTAAACTAAATACCTATATTTTTGTATGATTAAAATTTTTTACTGACTAGATCAGCCGTTATTTAAAAAAGTAAAATCCTTAAAATTTACCAAGTTTTAATGAAATTTTTGTACAATGATGTTTAAAACAGCAGAAAGATACTTGTATTAAAAAGATAGTAAGGCACAAAGAGCAATATTATTTGTATATGCAAAAATTATTATTTCCGAAACGAAGTTGCGGTAGACAATATGCTAAAAACATGTCTGAAAAAAAATCTACAACCATAAACATGTCCTATACAGAGTAGTGGATTTTTCGATGCCCAACATTGGTATCTCGAAAACTACAAAAGATACAGTGTCGGTTAAACAGAAAAAAGTTGTGCATTTTAATACACTACTATGTGTCACCAAAAAGTATCCACTACCTTCAACTGTTCGCAAATTATAACATAAAATCTTTCAAAACCTGATGCAGAGTTTAATCTTCTGACAGTAATATTGAGGTGACAGATTCTGCAGATTTAAATCTATAATCGTCAAAGTTTTGTCTTTTTGAATATTTTACTCATAATCACAAAAAGTACTGTAATTCTACAATGAATTTTTGAAATCAATGGTTATTTCGGGCAATACATTTATTTTACTATTATTATGTTCTCTAGTATTCTTTGAAAAACAATTGAAGGCAAGAAATTAATGAGTTTATCTGCCAAATGTAGTTTGTTATAAGAGAAATTGTTATTTATCGACTGTTTATTAATAAATTTATAAAAATGTATTCCGACGAAAGAAGCGGGATTTGTACAATATTTATATTTGAAGTAACAGAAACTCTGTTCTGGCAGCTGAAAAGTATGCTTTACTGTATCCAGACAGACAACACCTGATCGTACAATTTTTACTTGAATTTCACGGAGTTTAATAGATTGTGGCAGTCTCAAAAGACGAAGAGGCCCATACAAAAAAGGACTTTAATAAACGAATTGGCTCAAATAACGACTAATCTAGAAAATTTTAGTTGTAGAATTGCCGAACCGTTGGTATTCATGATTCTAATGTGCAAAAAATTATAAAAGAGAATAACATATAACAAATTTAAGGTAGTACAAACATGATGAATTCCGGTGATAGTGTTAGAAGATTAAATTTTTACAGGTGGTATCAAGCAAAGCTTCGTTGGGATGAACTCTTCCAGGAAAATTATATGGACGGATGAGTCTTTATTTATAAATTCTAAAATATTTAATAAGAAAAATTGTCATCATTAAGTAACTGAGAATCCTCAATTTAATACGAGAAACGAGACCACAAATTCAATATTCTTCGAATGTTTTAAACAACAGAATTTTAGAACATTTATTAATGGTTGTTGAAATGGGCCAAATATTTGACTTTCCAATGCTCCACTGAAGGTACTACATTGGTCAGGAAGCAAGTTTTTTTTTTACTTGTAAATCTTGAATTTTATCATGCCCTTGCTATTTCAAGCAAGGTAGGGATCTTTAGTGTGTGTGACATGACACACACGAGAGCTACATTTTACCCCTTGTCCAAACGGGAGTATATTTTTGCAAAAAATGCTCGCATAATATTTTGCAAGCGGTCGTTGTCGAGCATTAAACCAACTTAGCCACGGAACCGCTCTTGATGGCTTGCCATTAGCAGTCCTTCAAAATCTCGAGTGTTTCAACAATATGGTGGTTATTGATAACTCACAAATTGTGGGAAATTACTTGAGTGACTGCTTCCCAAACTCCTGGATAAGAACACATGGTTCTGTCGTTTGGCCACCATGAACACCATCATGTTGGACGCCATTACACAGAGTAAAAACCTAGTGTATTCACACCAATTGAAAATATGGCATATCTTCGCTTAAAAATCTAGAATCTTCATTCAATTTGAATGCAGTGTTGAAAAAGCAGTTGAGATGGAAAAAAATTTAAAGGCTAACCTATGCATAATTTGAACAATGTATGCCGTAATTTTGTTAATTCATTGTTACCTTTCTTGTTTGTAATTTTTTAATGTTGAAATAAATTATTTAGTATCTCTATTTTTGCATAGTCACAACACAGCACGAAACTAATACCTACCAGATAAGTTGCTTTAAACATTTCTTAGATTTTCAATTGTTTTTTCAAGGTAGTAAGGGCAGATACATACTTTTTAATTTTCTGTAAAAAATTTTTGATTGTCGTATTATACAATTACACAGATGAAAAAAGAATTATTTACACCATCTGAATTTACAAATATCCAAGATTGCCCCATCATACAAAAAAAAAGTCGACTGTCGCTGCTCAAAATGTAGAACGTTTAGAAAAATTCTGTCGATGCCATTAAATTGGCAAAGATCTTAACCTAATAAATAGTCCTTTATAAAATTACTTAACTGAAACAAAATAGCTTATATACAGTGTGGCATTCGTTTTATGTCATTAATTTAAAAGGAGCATAGAAACCGATAAGACAAACAAAAATTGTTAATAATTCTGAGTCTAAAGCAAACAATTTAGCTACAAATAGACACACAAAAAAAGTACAAAATTGTTTTAAAACCACTGCAATGTTGACTAGGTCACAAATAAAATATACAATAACATCATGCTTTAAAGTCAACCAATTAGTTGTGACCTTCAGCAAACTTAGATTAATGAAATAGAGTGCATTTTTGCTGCCAAATAAGATAACTCCATGTACTTTGGCTGCTACTGAAAAAGGTTTAAAATTTTTTCTAAAATTCGCATGTTCAGATAATAATCACAATTTCATAATGCTGATGTGGTCGACTGATTTGGTTCCTGACGTTCCTGATCCAATTTAGCGTTTATGCAGAATACGATATCCTACTTTGAGTTGAATGTACTTTTACATTACATAGCTCATATCCGGGGTTAGAAGTAACTGTGTGTAAGTGTGTGTTTCACCTACGTGCTTAAGTAATACATTTAAATGCAGTGTTGGGACTTAATTGTAATTGGATATAGGTAATTGGAGTTTTTTATCACGTTAGTAGCTTAACGAGTTGTTTTTTAGAAATACAAAAACCCGACAATTGTTCCAACAACGATCTTGCAGATATGGTGGAAATTTCAAGCACATTGTGAAATCATTTCATGCGCATGTTGTGATTCAGAATAGCACTTGTATATGTAACTATTTCTTAAAAAACATAACAAAACAGCAGTCCTAAAACTTTTAATTAAGTTGTCCTAGGTCGGGCATTTAAAAAGCCATGCAAGAGTAAAATGGCTTTTAGGTTTTTGTTTAGCTAATCAATCTCTATCACCTAAATTTAATGACATAATACTAATGCCACCCTGTATATCCGACCTTCTTTAAGCCAAGTGCCCTTTTGTGGTTTGTTTTTAAATTCCAAACATAACAATGACCCAATTCTTATAAATCAATACCAATGTTCCAATTACTCTTAAAATCGTTTAAGCAGAGTAACTTAAATTTTAAATTGCAAATGAATCTTCAAATCTTTGGTTTCATGAATCAAACTCCAGTCTTCAAATTGTTTTATTACGTATTAATTAAATTGTAGATCTTGCATTTTAAAATACTCTACTTTAAATAATAACTTGTTGCAAAATAGTGTCTGTTTTAAGTTTGAAATTAATTATGTAACATACCAAAACTATATCAATAGCATATTCACTCACAACTTCTAAATAATTACTGATCTACTACCTGCTCCGCACATAGATTTAAATGCAATCTCATCTTCTACATCATACGTTCTGGTGTCTTGTACTTTCTAGAATATATTAATTCTCGTCTAATACATATAATATAAAATATATGCTTTGATCTAATAATTTGAACTTTTTAATAATTGAAATTAATGAAATTTAACACATTCATGTAGAAATGACCTTTTGTTATTAAATATAAATGAAAACCCTTTTAAAACATCGCTTTCTTTATTAAACGTAATCATATTTAAAATATTATCCTTCAATTATTAAATATGAATAAATTTCTTTTTAGAACCATGTTTTTAATGTGCTACACGTAACTAATACACATTTACACTGTGCATTTCAATTTATAAAACGTTCAAAGAATTATTCCCCTTTTTAAACGTACTTTAATGTTCCAACCAAATTTTTGTTGAACTTTTACACCAAATACCTAAACTACATGCAAGTTTTAAGTTCATCCAATATTTAAAATAATAAATGTAACGTACTATGAATTGAAAAGATAATTCTGACCTGATACTCCTGCTGCTTCTTACTAGAGCATCATGATCCAAATCGGTTGCTTGTTTAGTGGTTTCGAGTCGTTGACACGCCACTTGGCATGTATTCTTGTACTTCGAACTATTTTCCAGTAACTTGTAGCCGTTTGTCCAATGATTTAAAGTACTAACCCTGTACTTCCAGTGTCATGCCATTTATTTAAGTTTTATCCCGGTATTTTAGCATCATAATTTAGTCTTATTTAATTATTTGGTTGGTTGTTTAGTTTAACGCTCAGTATTTAGTTGATTACTCAGTGTCCGTACTTAGAGCCGATTTTAATTTCCCATACTTACAGTCGATTTATAATTGTGTCCTTACTTAGAGCCCTAAATGAATTGTAAAGATTTTGTTTATATTAATTAAATCTAGACTTACGTTTTACACCAACGGCAAAGTTTTATACACACGTTATCAATCGCGCACTTTTACTGTTTTCCACTTGGAATTTTTAATTAATATGACTTTCACTTATAACTTTCAATTTAACTTCACTAAATTGAAATTTATGCAATACTTTTGTTTCGACTACTAAAGTCCGTGCGTCGATTATGGAATGAATCCTCTTATCGGCTCCGGTCGGTTTTATAGACAAATTCGTTCCATGTGCTTGTATTGGTTGACCACTCGCTATCTTGTTATTAGACCATGGCAAAGGCGTTGCAATTATGTGCTATCTGCAAGCTGTTGGGTTTTATTCGGTATTGCAAACCATATACGTTTAAATTTTCACGTACATCAAAGCTTTGTAGTGGAATTTGTTAACAACTAGTATATCGTATATGCTATAAACTGCACGTAGTCCAAATTTTATTATCAATATTTTGTTTACCTATGTTGGGTTTTATTACATATGAGAATTCCTACATTTCAAACGGCACGTACACTTTCGCCTTAATTCTTTATACTTTCTGAAATATGCCCGCTTTTAAATGTTTGCCTATACAAACTGGTATAAATTATATGCGTTTTATTGACTTAGATTTCTTACGCAAATGCATCTAAGTTGAAAGTAATTTCATTTTACGTTTATTTTACTTTAAATATGCTGAATTTGTATTTATTTTAAGCTTAGGGATGTTTTAAATGTTTTAAAATGGATTGGGCTGCATCCACAATTATTTCTTTTGATGAATGTGGTTAAATTATTACTGAATGTGCTTCCTTGAATTAACTGTAGCTGGTTAGTGATTTTATACAGGGTGATCTGTTATATGTTTTTGTATAATGAACAAAGTATTTACTTTTTATGAATTAAATGTTTGGTTTTCTTGATTTTTATAATGTTTACATGTAGTATTCCTCCCTTGTAATACCCTTAAATAACCCTATTATCATAGCATTATATATAATTTAAACAGATTTTAATGGTCAGTCTCAATAAAAAATGCATTTAAATAAATTAAAAACCTATAGTCTCTACGATTCCAAACCAAAGTAACCTGCAGTATATCAGAAAGTCAGAAAATGTGGTTCCTGTATAGTTAAAACTGAAATGTATGCAACAGGTATAACATGTCCCATTCTTCTCATTTATTCTTTTTAGAGTTGCTTTCTAAAACACCTACAAATTGCATGATTTTTCTTCCCTATAACACGAACTGAAAAAATGATACACAAAAAATTTAATAATTTCTCAGTGTTCTATAGTCAAAGTTTATTTAATTATTTTTAGTAAAAATATTACATTTTATTTCTCTGAAAAATTATCGTGATAAGCAAATAGATCTTGAAGAGATATGACATGATTACCAGGTAATATGATTCGGAACCAAAGCAAAAAAGAAAAATTATGCTAATAATGTTTTTGAAAAATTATTTCTTATGACAAATACACCCCCACCCTCCACTTCCCTTAAACAATTGCTGGTGAAAATTTGGTTGCACTGCTATATGTGTTTTTTATAATTGATATTTTTTATACTGGTCCGGAAAATAAGTCATACAAAATTAGGAAAATTATTTCGCACATCAAAACATGTTTTATAATAACGATTTTTTATGTTGGTTTTCAAAATAAGTAATATAAATTTTACTTTATCAATACATTTTCCACCAGTTTGGATGGTTGCTACAAATTTGTTTACGTACTTGAAATAGGTAATTTTTATACTGGTTTTAAAAATAACAAGTCATAGATTGGAAAATTAATATTTTCTTCTATAAATATTTTTCCAGCCCCTAAAAACTAACGTAATTAGTGACTACATCATATATAACTCTATATGAGAAAGAAATTTCATTTTCTCCAAGCAATTACTCAACAGCAAGAACAAACCACTATATTCCATTCAGAGTTTTCTGTCACCTAAGTTGTGGGAACCATAGTACCATGTGTCTGTTGATGATGTGGCTATTGTTTAACGACTTGTTACGTTCATTTTTGGCAATAATTGGTTCTTTTATTTACATAAATTCCTTTTCTAGTATTAAATTCTCCAACAATGCCCGATATATTGTACCTGCTCATATAAGCTCGCTTTACCATAATTTTCAACTCAAATTCCTTGTTAATTCATTATCGGTTTGTATAAATTCCATGTCTATTGTTTAATCCTTCTGCATAATTAATAATTAATACTCTTTCTAAGAATTTCTCAACCTAAATCTAGTTGCTTTGAAACGACAAGTTTATGTTACAATTAATTAGTCAACATCCTGTTAGGTTTCCGTGAGCGTGTTATACCTTCTGATAACGTATAATTGCGTTCTAGTGGGTTTCCCATCTAAAGATTTGTCAAAATAATATATCCTACTATTCTCTGGTACAGTGTTTTCCAATTTCAATCGCGTTTCGAAAACGTGGATGTTTGCTTTTCGAGTGTTATTTTGAACTCCTTTTAAACTTTGATTCTGTAGCTTGTGTGTTGATGCGCTTGTAAAAACTACTCGTTCTGTTACTCCAAGAGCGTGTAGATTTGGTGTGTATCGGTAAGCGCTCCTAAGTTGTTAATATTAGTAAGATATTCCTTTTTTAGCTCTTAGCTGGAGGCTAAATTGCTTGTTGCATAGCCCGATTATTTCTTGATGTAGATCAACTGCTCTTGCATGTAGACCATCGTTGTAATTATGGTAGTAGCATGGTTGTTGCTGACTACCACTGCAATGCTGTGTCAATTCGCTTCCGAGGGCTGACAATATAAGTATCCCGACACATGTATGTGATTTGTATTCCTTTTCTAACATACCCAGGGATAAATCCAATTTGAATTAGATACGCTAATGTTTGTTCTGGTAAAATCCTTACTAGAAAAGTTTCGAACTTTAATGCTTTTGCTTTTTGTACGTAACCCATCTGCTTATACGAAAGTATCAGCTGTATTCTTTTTTTACTGATTAGAGTTATAACAAATGCTTCGTATGGTAAAATCCTTACTAAAAAGGTTTCTAAATTTAATGTTTTTTTTAAATAACCCATCCGCTTATACGAAAGTATTAGCGTTATTCTTTTTGGTACTGATTAGATTTTATTGCATGTTTGCTACGAATTGCACACTTCGTGGAACAATTAGTGAATTTGTCCATAGAGTAAAATTGTTTTATTGAATAGTAACCTTAGTTAATATTGTTTTGCTGTTTCGATAGAAATTTTTATATTTGTGTTTCTTTATTGTAAATAGAAAATCGTTGGCAATGTATTATTTTTGTGTTGCTAGGAACCCATCCCCTCTCCGCATTGGTAGTTAGCCTGGTATAGTTACGTTTTCTTTCGGCTACGTCATTGTACGTAGCAGACTATTATACCTGTATGATCCAAATATGCACCATATAGGGATTAACCATTTTTCTCATTAGGTCTGGGTCCGGGTAATTAGGATTTTAGTCATTTCCATAAAACAGCCTTGTCCATGATTGCTTGCACATATTCTAATTCCAAGCAGGTTTACACTACTGAGAAGAAACAAAAATGACCATTCCATAGAAGCAAGGAAGTTGTTTTATAATTAAATGCAATTTATGCTGTTTATATTTTTACAGTATCGATTTTTATAACTTTTAAAAATGAAATTTGTTTAAATATTTTAAACATTTAAATTTGAAAATTTTGACAATTTTTTTTAGGCAAAACTTTTTATACATCTACTATTTTTTCATTCTTCCAATAAATTACTAATTCAAAATAAAACGAAGGATTTTAGTATTCTAACTGCATTTTCTGCTCATTATCTGACAAACAAATCAGAATAAATTGATAAAATTGTTTACATGTTTCATCTTAATCGAAATACCTAAAACACTTTATTTACTTCAATATTACTGGATATAGCCATTATCATCACTAATTATCTTTAGTATTTAAAAATATTTGCTCCTCAAGCTCATTATCTTTGCGAATTAAAAAATTACTAATCTAAGAAATCATAATTCAATTTTTTGGATAAAGCTAAATTGTAATTTCAAATTAAACTAATAATCAAAAAATACCTCAAAATTTGCATCCGTTACACCACCTTACATCTTAATTGGTAATTATATTAGCATATGCTTTATACAGGTATTTAAGAATGTGTTATTATTATGCAGATTACAAAAGAAAAATATTCATTAGTTACACCTTCTTCTCTACGAATTTAAACACCTTGAATCCCTCATTAAAATTTAAGAAAAATAACTTCAAAAACATTTAAATACAACTTATGGCTTTAGTAACATACAATTTATATGCTTACCCCTTCCACCATGGCTTGTGTTCAGCCAGTGGTCGAAACAATCCATCAAGTCCAAACAATCCACCAGGGAAATGCCCAATATTATCATTGCTACCAAATGATGTACTAAATCCAAAACTAGAAGGTATGTGTGGCAAAGAACCAAATCCCAAGTCATCATCAGCATTAGCATCAAGTATACCACCAGGTGTAATGGAAGAATCATACGCCGGTGGTTGTTCTACATTTGGCTGTTCAGGTTTTTCATTATGTGGTTCAATCACTTCAGTCACTTTGAAATCAGGTGAAAATTCACGATCAGGATCTTTGTAATCAGGTGCGAGAGGTTCGCGATCCCTCTCTGTCACTTCTTCAACATCTTTAATATCAGCTGCAGATCGTGATTCAGAAGCAAATAAATCGTAAGCATCCCAATTGTTGTGGGGGTCGTCTGGGAATCTGAAACAAATACGTTTGCTCAATAAAAGTTATTCGGTAAGCGTGTAAAATAATTAATAAACTCTAATCTCTCGAAAACATTTAGATTCTTGTCACATAGTTCAACAAATGGTAAACAATGTTATACACATTTCTATTCAGTTCCATAAACCATAATATACTCCAATAATTATTTACGTAATGGTTTTACCAAATAATACACCACTAAATGTTTCATAACACATAGAAATGAATAATGACTTTTATAACAAATTAAGAATATAAGAAGTACCATCGTAGCACCAGGTTGATCGTTCAGTGCCCAAATGGTGCATTAGGCTAGTAAAATAAATTACAACAAACCCATTAAATATAAAGTATGTTACAACCAAAGTTTGTAACGTAATAAAAAACAAACAATCGATTAAAAAATCAGATGTAGAACAAATGCAGTACATGCCTACCAGCAGCATAAAAGCAATAATAATAACAATAATTGTTTTATTTATTTCCATTATAACATATAACAAGGATGTTATGAATAAAATAAAACAAAACAATTAACGTAAATCAATATAAAATCAAAATTAAATACTTGGAAATATGATGATGGTCAGATTGGTATCCAAAAGAGAAGTGCCCCTGCCCCTGCTCTATATCACCTCCATCAAATTGATTATGGCAAGCAAAAACTAAGGAATGTTATTTTGCATTAACAATTATACGTATACAGGGCAACACACATAAAATCAACGCCATAATTCAATCCCATATTTCCATAAGGAATATCAATAAACGAAATCAGTATGTATATATCTTTAGTTGTTTACTACGCTTCATTAATAAGCCCAACTTTTTTGTATGAAATTAACTGAGCAGAAAATTCATTATAGACTTAGAAGTAAATTTTGGTATTAACGGTTTCATTAAAGAATTTTGGACCGTTTATTCCGTTACAAGAAGAGCACACCATGCACCAACTTTTACATCGTGTAATGGCTTTTGCAAGAACTCGTGTAGATTATCTGTGGCCCAGTACGTGTTTTGAGAATTAACATAATCACTATTTTCCTCAGCAACATTCTCTAGCAACCAATTACAGTAATTTGTGTCCTCATCCTTATGTGCTGTATTTATTTCCTGAACAACATTCACACAGAAAGGTTTCATTCCTAAGACACAAAAGACGCATTGACATGACCTGTGACAAATTTCATATTGCTGCGATAAGCGTCGTGTTGACTTGTTGGGACTTCTTTGAATTCATACTGATGTCTGTCACGACTTCAAGTATATGTACAGTCAGTTGCTTATTTATTTTGTTATATGCCAAAATTGGCATTTTACAGTTTTAAATATGTGAGTGAATTCGCACCAATATTTTAAAAAATAAACTTGTTCATTTCCACCATCCCGGACAGTTGCGTCGGCGCAAAAGAATGCGCAGGCATGGAGTGATGGGATAAGTGCACGGTTTCCGACACGACCGGACATGAGGATTAGCCAACGTGTCGTCTAATAGTGAGGTTTATCTGTGTCGTCCCTTTTGTCTTTTCTCTTTTAGGATGTAGGTTTCCTCCTTACCTTTGCCTCTTATCGTGCCCTATCTGTATCCTTATTGTACCGCTACAAACGAAGAAGAGGGAAGACAAGGCAATCTGGTTTCAACGAGGGCATAGCCCCACCCACGCCCAACAACACCCAGGCGAAGATGAGTATAACCCCTGCGCAAGGATGACCGCAAAATCGTGAAGGGTTCCACATTTTTAAATGAGTACATTTTATCTTTTTAGGGTGCATCTTGTATCACAATAGACATATTTGGCATGTGATACAATTTGGCAAATCATGACGTAATGTCTTGTTGTGCAATATTGTGTACGTGGTTAGTATGTGTTGCCAACTGTAAAAGTGGCTCATAACGGTTGCGTGGGACTATAACAGTGGCGCCCTACACGTTTTGTTGAAAATTTTGTCCTCACCTGTGATTTATCTTATAAGGGTTAGTTTTGAATATATTTGTAGCAATTGGGTTTTTGTTCACTCAAATAATAATAAATAATAATTTTTAAAAAAATTTGAATGGCTTTTAAATAGAAGAAATATAATCTGGCAACACTGCATGTGGCAACATCTATTTTATGTTGACATGACATTGAATGCAGCTGAAATGTCAATCTGAGCATTTAGTCAGCCATGTTTGTTTACCTTCCATATAACTTGTTTGTAACTGAATTAATTGGCTTTTCCCTTATAAAAATAGTGTATTTATATTTTAAATTCTCTTAAATAATTACTTAATCTAATTTAGTATGAAACTAAAGCACATACCTTTCAAAAGTGTTTAGCAAATTACATAACCTCACTTTAACCATGTGTTTGGATTAAATAATTCTTTATGTAAGCATTCTAGTTATAGATAAAAAGCTTCTATTTACCATTCAGTATGATTAAAAAAAGGAAAAATCCCTTAAACCTATCTATTACATTATCTTAGTTGGCCATAATTCTAAAATGTTCCCGTAACAATCTAAATAATCAACTATAAGTTACGAATTCCTTCTTAACGAAAACTTTGCTTTTAAATACAGCTAACGCAATTAACTGAGTTCTTGGTATATCTATACCTTCTAAAACACTATAGTAAACTTGATTTCGTTATATCTGCTCTCTTAAACACTACAATAATGAGGTTGTTGATAATATTTTGTATTTAAGCTCATTTACGATCCCCTTTAGCTACTACGATGGTTGTTGACAAATTCCTCGATATAAAAGCAATATTTTAATAATTTGGAATACTGTTTTTTCTATACATGTATCGTTAGAATATTGCTTTTGTGTAGCGAACATGATTTTGTTTTGATAGCATATTTTTTAGATATATCGATATTGCAACGCAGCATTTTAAGATCTATTTGGTCTAGGCGAGACTTGTCGTCGAAGTTGGTCGCTCAGCAGTATGTTAGTTTAGACGAGACTCATGAAGGGTTGGTCGTTAAGCATTACATAATACTAGACGAGACTCGGAGTAAGTTTGTCGCTCTAGTAATTTTTGAATCATTTTTTGAGAATGATGAAGTTTTTCTTTATTAGTCTAGGTGAAGCTCAAAGGAGGGCTTGTCACCCTAGTAATTATAAGCGTTGTAAGATATAGTTTTTCTTGTTCTTCAACAACTTTGTTATGAGTAAATCGAGTCTTAATTACTGCTATCTCTTCATACATCGATTCAAACCACAATAGGTGGCATGAAAATATCTTTAAAATCGCTCAAGCTTTGCGTACATCCAAAATTTTTCACGTTTCATTTCTTTAACGGTTTACCTAATGTTTCTGTCCCTCTTATGAGTGAGTTAACTTTATTTAGCCAATTCTTTCCTTATACAGCACCTACCTTCTACACGTTTGGCGTATTTACCTTAAACTAGCTATTTCTTTACTACCTGCTGACTTCCCCTTGAACTTATTGTTAGCCACATATCAGTTTATTATCTAGATCCCCCAGTATAACTCAGTCACTTCATTTTATCAATCCTCGCACCTTTTCTACAACAGATTTGCTTTCAGCATTTATCTTACATCATTTAATTTTGTGGTGATTGTCGTAACTTTGGTTGCAATAACTCATTGAATTTTTATGATTGGTTTTAGCTGATGTTTTGAGTGGAAGGTTTTTTTCTTTGGGCTCACATAGGAGACGCGGCCTATGCCATTGTAAGAAATAGTCCATATTCGCAGTTGCAAAAAACTAGGAGTTTCTATTCCATGCGTTTTTCTTCTGAATTATTACAGTCGCCCACCTTATCTTTTATCATTACTTGTTTTCTTTTTCTATCAAGTTACCAGAACATATAAACATTTTTTTGTTGTTTTTTATTGAACTTCGTGGTGAGGTGCTATCACTTTTTATTGATATCTTATCGAATTCTCGGTTGTTAGGCATTCTTGTGTGTTTATGGCGTTACCGTTTCTAAAAATTACCATGAAACAGTGGTTTTTTGTGTGAAGGTATCTGTAGTGATACTTTTAAGTTGTTGTTTCAACTTTTGTCTGATTTTCTTATCGTAGTGGATGCACTCGTTAGGAAAATGATTGTACTAGTTCTCATTAAGAGTCTAGTAATTTTGTAACTTATGATGTATCTTAACTTGTCTGATTAACATAGCAGGTGGGCCTTCAGACCGATCTGCGCTTAACAGGGACAACTCTCTACCTTCTCTCGGACGCTTGTCCAAAAACTCTAATTTTCTTATCCTGCTGTCTCCGTTTCCGCCTTATCTTTCATTCGGTAGACCTGTTCTTGTCCCAAAACACCCGTCTACCACATAAGAGTGATTTTTCCCTCACTCCGGGCTACTGACCACATTGGCTGGTTGAGTAGTGCTTTTCTATCCACCTTTTCTGTCTCTTTTGCTCAATGCGAGCCCTTCCTCTATTCTCTTCTACCTGGAAGTGTCATTTTGTGCATTCCAAAATACCTACCTGCCTCTTTTGTACCTTTCCTATATCTCTATTGCCTTTTCATTTCCGTTAGTCACCATGTGGTTGCGAGGGGGGTTTTCACAGACACCCGGACCACGTCTCTGGAAATCTTTCGTGAGGTCATGCGGTGCCGCTGTCAGCGCACATGGCCGCTAACAGTGCATGTACGTATAAGTGTGTGAATGTGTGATGGTAGGAACGAAATTTGTTAGGTTAGTAATTTAAGAAATTAGTAAGATGGTACTGTTGGTAAATTTGTTAATCCACAACCATGTCATGTAAAAGTTTTGATGTGTATTGTTTATTAAGTCAGTACCAGTACATACAAAATTTGCTAAAGTGCAGAGTAACTTGCTCTTTTGGACATTTTGAAATTTGGGCAATTCTTGCCGAAGTAGAAACAGTTTAGATGCAATGCTTAAGTGCGTATGCACTTACAAAACTGTAATGTTAGCTTGAGTTATAGTATATATGTTAGGCGACTTGTTGCATTTGTTTTAGTTTTAGTAGTGTTTCGTGCTCTCCGACAAATTTGTGCAGTTGATTATAACTGCGCCACATTAAAGACTCGTGTGTGCATTTATAAATGTAGTTCATAAATAAATAATTTTAATGGATTTAGACTGCAAATATTCTTCAACAACAAACAATGTGTTCAATGGAATAAGGCATGACTACATACCTAATAACGACTACAAATACTCATCTGCATATGGGTACGCAATACAGTTGCTACTAGTCACGTGCCGTAACTAAACTAGTTTAACAGGTTCGGGTCGGTTTTATATGCGCCATCCATTATCATTTCAATTTAATATGTAAGTAGTCTGTGGCACATATTTATTATTTATCCACTGGCATAAAAAACCAAAAGATCAAATTCAAGTAGGTTTAGATAGTTTGTTTGATTTTGACTTTGAAATTATAGATGCCACCACTGTGACAAGAGAGTGTTTGAAACATCTTACACTAAATGTTCTAAATTTCACTGGTATGCTATTATAATTTTGTAAATATTATAGGTAAAAGAACATTTAAAAAATCTGTATTTCTAACTAGTGGTGTGCTTAAACCCCTTATGCCTTAAATTTAAATTATGTCTAACAATTCGATATTTAATTTTCTCACTTAAATACGGTGGGTTATATTGCATAAGCATTTTATGAAAAAGCACAGAACTATGCAACATGCGCCTATTTTTCATATTCAACCACTTGGTTTCCATTAGCTTATTCAAGATGTGCCCATGTCATCGAACTCTGTGGATAAAATGCAAGCAGAAATTCTGCACTACTTGTATCTTTTGAGCAGACTCAGCGTCAATGCAAGGGCTGTATAGATAGTCACAATAATAAAAAATGCGAGCACCGATGAGACAGCAAGGTTTTAACATTTTTGTTTACAGAGTGCCTGTTATTAAACATTTTAAGCACCCCAAATGTTTTAGGTACACATCCGTTTACGTCTTCTCCAAATCTACAATTATCATAAATTACTCACAAGTTTTGAACTGAATCAATGCTGGCAACTTGTTGCTCTTTTTGAACTGAATCAATTTTGGCTACTTGTGCCTTTCTCTACTTCAAATTTTATTTTAATATTAGAATTAGGGGATTTTTGGATCCAGCAAGAGAAAGCATTTTCCCAGCCTTAAATTAAATTACCACATGTAAAGTGTTACAATTATAGTTCCTCACGAACCAGAGAACAATAACCCCCTAATTTATGGCATGCATTCCGCAAAAACATGTATTTCCCAGGTTAAAGGAATGTGATATGGTTAAACCGTCAGCCATGAGAAGCATGATCAGGAGAGGATAAGACAGGCTCATGGGAGCGATGCATTTTAGAGCAACGTACCTGACTATTGACTGTCAAAGAAATTGAATGTGGGTGTGCGTTAGTTCCGGTAAGGTGATTCCTTCCTATTCCCATACCTAAAACCTATCTTGAGCTCTGTGAAAGTGTAGATGCATTCACTTCACCGTCAGAATTTGACCAAGCATAGAAGAAACTATGCACATGGGATTCTGGCTTGAAGACAAGCAGAGGTTACCTCGGCTTCAACGAATAAGCAGGTATGCTTTTGGTTAATTTTTACTTTGTTGGCTTTACTCGTGACGGAAGTACTTACAACTGAATTTGGGGACATAACAAATTACGTCCAGGGTTATGCATGATTGGCGACACAGGTAAAACGTAACAAACTGCAACCTGATTTATTTTAATTTTAAAATCAACAATTAGTACAGTTCTTACGGGAGTTTCTGCAAAAATAATCAGAGTTGATTAGAATGGGTTTATTTACATAAAGTGAGATGCCGCTAACTTTATCAGAATGTCGAGATCCTAATTAATTTTATCGCACATCCGTAGTTGATTGGCTAGGTCAAAAGAAAAGTTAACGTGTGTGTCATCTGCATATTCATGATAGTTACAATATTTTAGTGAGTTACGATAGTTATGTGAGTAAATAATACACATCAATGGTCCAAAGTTTTATTGTCAAGCATCACAATTGTTAGTGACCTTTACGATAATTTGTTGTTAGTGTAATAGCTATGGCGTCAAATCCAAAGTAATATAAAATAGCAACTAAGAGCTTGTGATTTACTGTATCAAAAGCCTTAAAAAATCAAGCAAGACTAGGGCTGTTATTCGGCCAATTATCAACTGCTCTTAAATATATGATATTGATTAAAAAAAAGAGAATAATCCTAAACTCCGGCTGAAAGCATGAGAACAGTTGACGTAAATAATCCCTAGTTTGTTTATCCATTATTTTTTCCAGGACTTTCAACATGACTAGCAGTATACTAATAGGCAATGTAGTACCTCCGGGTGGAGCATTGGGGACGTGGCCGCAAGTATAGCGGCCCTTATTCAAATTATAAAGTATACTAATAGGTCTAAAGTCTTTAGGATCCTTAGGTGCACTAATTTTATTAGTCAATGGAATAACGTTGGCAGTTTCCACTCTTCCAAAAGTATTCACTTCACTAATCAACAATTAATATATGGGTTAAAAATAGCACTACGTGCAGATGACAAAGCTGCACCATTACAGTACTAACGTCATCACTGCCAACTGCTTTGAACTTAATCGAGTTTAAATTTGTTTGAACTTTTTCATTTATGGATGCAAAAGTAAATCTGACTTTATTAGTAATATTTGATTTAATAATTTCATACAGTGACAAAACTTCTGACTTGGAACCTACAACTCCAGCTACTGAGTCAACAAAAAATCATTATATAGTCCATTCGTTTTAACTTTAGGATGACGTCACAACTGAATAAAATGCAACATTTCCAATGTTAGTTTAAATTTTAATATATTTAATGAAAGATATAGGAATATTCCCATTTGTAAAAAAAATTGGTGGCAACACCGTACAGAACTGCTAATCTTTATTTTGTTAAATGAGAGTATTCTTCATGTGCAAATCTAGGTATTTATTTGCATACAGTTCCCAACACTTAATTACTGCATTTGACGTCATCCCAAAGTTAATTTATTTATTTATTTATTTATTTACGGGAAATCCCCAATATAAAACAATATTTTCTTCCAAAACGTATAACAAATACTAAAAACTAAAATAGCTCTAAATTAATAGTATAACTAGTGACTATTGTTCAATTATACAAGTCCTACAGCATAACAAATACATTTATATTTCTACCGTGCGAATACATTTTTTAAATTTAATTAATGAATTACAGAAAGGGTCTACTTTTAACTTATTAAATAAATGTAAAGATCTGTCTAAAGGTATGTGCTGTCCATAATTTGTAGAATGAAAAGGAATACTAAATAAATTATGGTTACGCAAAAGTCTATTAGGAACATTAAAATGAATTCTCTCGATAAGTTGTAAACAGTCAATTTTCCCATTTAGAAGTTTATACACAAAAATCAAATCGTTACATTTTCGACGAGTTTCAAGCGTTTGTAAATTTAAGACATTAAGAATACTCGAATAATCGTGATTATCAATAAATATTTTTAGTTTATAAGCACAGTAACGTAAAAATTTATGGTGAATTCTTTCTAATGTGTACATGTGTATCTTATACATAGGAGACCAGATCAACGATGCATACTCTAAAGTTGAAACAACCAACGACATATACACGCGTGTTAAAGTTTGTATAGATAGCTCGGCACCATATCTGAGAACAAAACCTAGTATTTTGGAGGCTTTAAGGCAAATATAGTTTATATGATAATTATATTCAAGTTTGTTATCTAGTATTATGCCTAAATCTTTTACAGAGTTTACAGAGCAGAGCAAATTTCCATTTATAAAGTAACGACTATCAAATTTTTTGGATCTGTAGAAACTCATATGATAGCATTTATTGATGTTGAGTGACATATTGTTAATATTGCACCAGTTTATCAAGCAATTTATATCTTCCTGTAAAAAGTCAGCATCCTGTTGTGAGTTTACAACTTTATAAAATTTAAGATCATCAGCGAATAATAGATACTTGCTATTTGCGAAGCATTTTCCTATATCGTTGATGAACAGATTAAATAATAGGGGCGAAATATGTGCTCCTTGAAGAACTCCAGATGGAATGGGAATACTTCTAGAACTGAACGAGCCGATTTTGACCTTTTGTGATCTGCCTGTCAAGAAACTCTTTAACCATTCAATCATATTATCACCAAAACCCAGCCATTTTAACTTTATCAATAGAAATTTATGGTCAACACGATCAAAGGCTTTGGAGAAATCTGCGTAAATCACATCAACCTGACACCTCATCTCTAAGGCTTCCAAAATATCTTGATTGAAGACCATTAAGTTAGTTGTAGTAGATCTCCCACTATGAAACCCGTGTTGATTATCATTAATGATTGTTGAACAAGTGAAACTTAGTTGGTCACAGATAATACTGTCAAATAACTTAGACATAGCTGATTGATTACATATGCTCCTATAGTTCTGTACATTACTTGCATCACCTAATTTGAACACAGGTACAATAAAGCTCTCTTTCCAAATATCAGGAAAGGTTCTACAATCCAGAGATAGTTTAAAGATTAGAAATAGTGGTTCGATAATAGTACATATACAGTTTTTAAGCAAAATGTTTGGGACGTCATCAGGACCTGCTGTTAATTTATTTGGTAAAGTTGATATTTTGTTATATATAATAGCCTTAGTAATTTGAGGATAAGATAAATCATATTGAGTTATGTTGTTTGATGTGCTCGTATATAATGAATTTTCTTCTTGAGAGTACACAGTTGAGAAGTAATCACAGAACAAATTTGCAATATCTTCACCCTGAGTTTTTTGTTGGTCATCAAGAAACATACTATGCGGTAATCCATATAAAGAGTTTTTGTTTTTAAAAAATGCCCAAAAGGCTCTAGGATTGGTAGTTAATTTGTCATTAATATCATTAATATAATTCACATAACCAGTTTTTGCAAGTATTTTACATCGTGTTCTTAGAGAAGCAAATGTTTGATAAGTAGCAATATTTGGATATTGCTTATATGCCACATGTGCAGCTTTCTTTTGATAGACGAGATTCTTTAGTTCTACTGTAAACCACTTAGGAAAGCTTGATGTAGTATAACGTCTTCGAGGTACATAAAGTTTTATGCCGGTACGTAACACATTGTAAAATTTAGAAATGGCTTCATTTACATCTGGAATATTTAAGAGAGTCGGCCAATTTATTGAGGCAAGATAGAGATTCAAAGCTTTGTAATCAGCATTTTTAAAATCGTAAGAAGGTTCAGTATATTGTAGCTTAATATCATTAGTACGAAAACAAGATACTGCAAATGAGTATGCGTCATGATGTATGGATTTAGGAAGTAATGGATCTATTGCAGACTCAATAGCTAAATCATGTTTATTTGAAAATACTAGATCTAAATAAACATAATTACCATTTGGGATGCAACAATTTTGGATAAAATTTAGAAATGAGTATCCTTGAGTGAGAACATGGCCTTAGGGTCTTGTGAACAACTAACTGCTACACCTGGTTCTGAATTAAACCATTTTACATTGGGCAAATTGAAGTCACCGAACACATAAAAGGTATGCTTATTAAATCTCGAAACTAAGTCATCCATTACATCAATATGGCATACATACTTTTCAATAGGACTGGCTGGAGGAATATATACACCACCGACAATGAAATTCACATTATTGAATGAACATAATAAATAAAGTTGTTCTACTGATTGTTGTATAAGTTCAAGTTGTTTCACTTTTATGAGGTCTTTTATAGCAATTAGAACACCTCCACCCTGTGATTTGTCACTAGTTTTATCAGAACGGTCACATCTGTAGATCTTAAATGATTTGAATTGCACTTCTAACTCAAGGATGTCGCTTGAGAGCCAGCTCTCCACGAGAATAATTATATCATAGTTTGATAAAGCAATTGCATTAGATAATTCAACACATTTTGTACGTAATCCTCCTACATTATGACAATAAACTTGTAATTGGGATGAACATATACCGATTGCTTACACTTATTTAGTTTTTTTTATCAGTGCGTTGAATAATAACTGGGATGCCCTGTTTGTAAATGATAGCTAAATTATTTTCCCCATTAGCTTCTCTTGTTTTTAATTGATCAAAAACTACCTTATATTGTTGTTGTTGTAGTTTAGTTCTATCCGGGCCAATCATTATGTTTTTTGAGATAAGCTTACGTTTCAATTTCAGAGCATGTAACACAGTAGAATTATTTGAGAGTATTAGCTCAACTGGACGTGTCTTGTTATTAATCACACGACCAACTCTGATTACCTTTATTATATCGTTAGAGCTGATACCCACTTCATTAAGCATCGAACTAAGAGCTTTTTTATCATCATCAATCTTTTGCTCCAAAATGTTTGACGTTGATTCCCGCAAATTATAAACCATCAGATTGCTTGCTCTAACTGTGCGCTCATGTATCTCAGCACATACATTGTCAATGGAAATTTTAGATTCATCAGACTTCAATTTCACTATTTCCCCTTTTAATTTAGTAATTTCACTCTGTAAAATGTCAATTTTACGTAATAAATTTAGTGTTTGTTTGAAGGCAGATTTACACTCATCACAGAAATATATTAAGGCCCTTTTTGATAAATCAATTACCCTTTTTTCAGTAGAGCTAAGATTGCTACAATTTTTATCAATGTGAAAACAGATTCCACAACTATCACATAAAATTGTTTCATCATCTTCTCTAATAATTTATTTACAATGTGAGCACTTATCCATACTGCTGAATCCAATCCTGCACAATAGTATATAAAACAAACCAAATAATAAATGAATTGTTTTTGAATGGAGTAAGGCATTAATATCGCTCTCCTGTTTATTAAGCATACATTCGTCAATAGAAGAGCATTTATTGTTTTCAGCTAGTTAAATTTTATAGAAGGTTGGTAGTTTACATTTGATGAAGGAGCTATTTCAATATGATAGTAAATTAGGACAAGAAAAATAAATCAAAAAGTACCCAGTACATTTTTATATAAATAGCAATAGAAATAAGGATCTTAAACTAGCCACTGATAAAAACTAGTGGCACTAG
Organism: Platerodrilus igneus; assembly: GCA_036346225.1. NCBI lineage: Eukaryota > Metazoa > Arthropoda > Insecta > Coleoptera > Lycidae > Platerodrilus > Platerodrilus igneus. Next base: position 8,214,584 of record JARFIW010001680.1, on the reverse strand, counting down.
CGTCAACAATAATATTTGTGTCAATTTACATGGGGTTCAAGAAACCGCACAACCACAGAATAATAAAATGTACAAAATTAATGTGATCGGATTTAAATAAAAACGGAGGGACATTGTAATATAACGATTAAGTTCGGAAGTAAAGTCAAGAAGAATAAAAATGGTAACGAACGTGTGTAGGCCAAGGGCCCTTGGTGTCCAATGGCAAATTGTTGTGTGATTTATTGAATGATTTAGGCCAGAAATATTAAGCATGTGAGTTAAGAGTAAATTTAAATCGCATCAGTGGTGTATTAAAAAGGGCGATAAGTTGAATTTTCAGTCAACAACTATTCATCGTCATTAGGTTTTCAATCCTAGAACTGGTTAGATAAACCTCCATTGTTTTCTATTCTGAGCTAACCTACACATTTCCCTGAAATTTCCATAGCCGTTCACTATCTGTATGCAATAATCTAATCTAGGCCTACCTCTACCTCTTCTTTGTTACTTGCCAAAAAATTTGGCACTAAACCTTCTTAATTAAGTTTTAATTTGTAAGGATTTCACGCCAATGAATTTATAAAGACTTGTGCGCGTATCTCCGTCACTTCAGAGAGTGCGTTGCGCGAGATTTGCGCCGGCGCGGTGTGTCAAGAAGAGAAGGGTGATTTCCGGGATAGGTGAGGGACTAGCCTCCGAGACGTGAACAAGTGTAGTTGGCTGGTATCGTATCGTGTCTTTTTCTGATATGTAGGTTTCCTGTGATCCCAAATTATCGTGCATTGACCTGTCTCCATTACTTTATTTGTATCTACATATAGAGAAAAGACAAATTGACTTTGCATTCATCCGGGCTCAAGAATTCCCACGCCCGAAAGACTAGCAAAGTCGCCGACGCCCGAAAGACTAGCGAAGCCGCCGACGCCCGAGAAAGATTAGCGAAGCCGCCGCCGACATCATGGAGCAATTCTGCAAGAAGCATTGCAATTTATGTGAGTAGCATTTTTGTTTCTTTTTTTATGTGATGGAGTAATTTTATATAATTGTGTGACGTCATCTATTATTTGCGCGTCATTTTGCAAATATTTATTTGTGCTACCAACTGACTGCAGTGGCATGCGTACCTCGCCGAAGGGGGTATAATATCTTTTTCATTTCTCTCTCCTAATATATCCCGCACTATTCCCTTATGCTTTAGAATGTGTTCTATTATCTTATCTCTCCTATTTTTTTACTGTTTTCCACATATTCCTTTCTTCCCATACTATTTATAGTAGGTTTGTTCTAACTTTGTCTATCCATGATATCTTCATCATACGTCTGTAGCATCACATTTCAAAGGCTTAAATCTTTTTTCTGTCCGCTTCTCCTACTGTCCACGTTTTACAGCCTCACAGTACTATGCTCCAACAAATGCTTTCAGCAGTCTTACTTGTTTCCGTGTTTGTTGTCTTCAAACATAGTAGTTGCTTTTTCTTGTTAAATGCAGCAGGACCTTGTGCTAATCTATATCTATTGCTCGTTTCCTATTTTTATTCTGTTTTTTTACTTCCCCTCCTTTACATACCGGTATTTTAGTTTTATTTTTCTTGATTTTTATATTGTATCTATGTTAGTACTGTTTCTATTTCACTAACAGCTGAATTTAGCTCTTCCGTGCTAGATACCAACACTGCTATGGCGCCTGCATATCTGAGCACATAATTGTTTGTCCCTGCAGAATAATGCCCAATATCTTCCTGCATTTTACAGTATTCATTGCCTCTTCAATGTACAAGTTAAAAATTAAGGTGATAGGTCACATACCTGTCTCACCCCTTTCCTAATATTTACCTCTCTACGTTCCTGCTTGAATTTTATTACTGCAGTTTTCTTTTTGTATAAGCTATGTAACATCCGTCTATCCCTATAACTCATTTCTACCTTTTTGAAGTAGTTCAAATGCTTTTCCAGATCTACAAACCCTATACAGGGTGTTTTTTTTAAGTGGGAGGTCACCTGTATATGGAAGACCAATGGTAGAAGGAAGCTGAAAATTTGCACTAGGAGGTTATCGAATGTGCCCTACACGTCTAAAATAATTTCGATACGATAGCACTTCCGGTTATACCGGAAGTCGGTATTACTATCGTTATTTTAAATAGAACACCCTGTATATTTATGCATTTTTGAATTCCTTGTCGAATTTTATGTGAACTTTTATAACACAACCATACCTCTATCTAATGCCGTTTTCGAGATATTTTGATTTTAGTAGATTTTGACATTTGCACGCTGTCACATAAATTGGAATAACTAGAAATTGAACGAACTTACAAAATTGTTTTTTGCAATCACATTCATAATACTTGATATTATTTCTACGTGCAAAGAAAATTTGATTGCAATGTACAGGGTGCTAGAAAATTCATTTTATAATTTGACTAATAAAATGTCAAATATTCCGTTTTTTAAATGGAACCTACCATATTTTGTTATATTAATCGATTCTATGGAAAAAAATACCTTAGGTATGTAATTACAATAATCCATTTATTGTAAGCCGTTTTTGAGTTATTTGCATTAAAAGAGAAAATGCACTAGTTCAGTAACATAATAACATTTGCTACTATCAAGTAGCTTTTGTCCGATACATTAACAAAAGAATAATTGGTTATTTTTACGAAATGTCAAATGTAGATAATTCTACGCAGATTGCAATTCCCGTACTGTAGTTATTTATGAGGGTTAATCGAAACTTTACAAATCAAGATTATCTCGAAATGATAATTATTTATGGCGAATGTAATAGATTTTTTCGAAGAACTGGCGATATTTTTTATCAAATATTTTGTTATATTAATCAATTCTATGGAATTAATATCTTAGTAGTTAGAAAGCAGGAAATGCTTTTGCACATTTTAGTTGCCAAAAATGGCAGCGCAAGAACATTTTTTGAAAAATAATGTATAAAAGCTACACAAACATGGAACAATGTATTTCATCTAACAATATTTTACCTAAAGAAAAATAAATAAAACATAAGAGGTTGTTTATAAATGTTCTATTTGGCGGCCATTTTGATCCAAGCATTTTAAAATGCGTCTTTTAAACTCTTCATTTGTTGCCTTTTGTATTTGCTCTGGAGTTAAAGAATTTAGAGCATTTAATACTCGTCTTTTGCAATCTTCCTCAGTAGTAGGAGCGTAGGAGAAGACCGTATCTTTTACATACCCCATAGAAAAAAATCCAATTTCTAAATATCGTTCCCCTGTAAAAAGTGTTCATCGAGAAGAAAAAGAATTACTAAAACAATATGTACTTTACCGTTTAAATTTTCCTGGTAAAACACTACACATACAATTCGCGAATCTCTAATAGCACAATAAACGTTAAAAGACCATCTTTCCTGAAAATTTGTTATGTATGCTTGGTTAGGATTTTCTGTGGAACAATGGTGTGAATTATGTCGGTTAAACACTCTGGTTTTCGTAAACTTTGCTTCATCGCTCCAAATAATATTTTTCAATAACTGTTTATCCTCTTGCGTTCTAAGTAATACAAATTCGCAAAACAACATCCTTCTTTCGAAATCGGTTTCCTTAAGGTGCTGAACAGGATAAAGTGACCAACTTTTAAAATTATTTGCTTTCAAAATATTGTATATGGAACTACGGCTGATTCCTATATCCTGTACAGCATTATTTAGTTAAGCTCTGCTGCATGAAAATATGCCAATACATTAGTAACTCCAATTACTTACTCCGTCACGGTGCTGGTCCTGTTCTTCTTTGTAATAAATGATCCATTATTCGCACAGTTTTCAAGAAGCCTAACATTCGGCGCTGGCTTTTCAGGAAATTTTTGATGAAAGACATCGGAAGTTCTTTGAAAAATTCTGTTGCATTTGCCATAAATAATTATCATTTCGAGATAATCTTGATTTATAAAGTTTCGATTAACCCTCATAAATAACTACAGTACGGGAATTGCAATCTGCGTAGAATTATCTACATTTGATGTTTCGTAAAAATAACCAATTATTCTTTTGTTAATGTATCGGACAAAAGCTACTTGATAGTAGCAAATGTTATTATGTTACTGAACTAGTGCATTTTCTCTTTAATGCAAATAACTCAAAACGGCTTACAATAAATGGATTATTGTAATTACATACCTAAGGTATTTTTTCCATAGAATCGATTAATATAACAAAATATGGTAGGTTCCATTTAAAAACGGAATATTTGACATTTTATTAGTCAAATTATAAAATGAATTTTCTAGCACCCTGTACATTGCAATCAAATTTTCTTTGCACGTAGAAATAATATCAAGTATTATGAATGTGATTGCAAAAAAACAATTTTGTAAGTTCGTTCAATTTCTAGTTATTCCAATTTATGTGACAGCGTGCAAATGTCAAAAATCTACTAAAAATCAAAATATCTCAAAAACGGCATTAGATAGAGGTATGGTTGTGTTATAAAAGTTCACATAAAATTCGACAAGGAATTCAAAAATGCATAAATATACAGGGTGTTCTATTTAAAATAACGATAGTAATACCGACTTCCGGTATAACCGGAAGTGCTATCGTATCGAAATTATTTTAGACGTGTAGGGCACATTCGATAACCTCCTAGTGCAAATTTTCAGCTTCCTTCTACCATTGGTCTTCCATATACAGGTGACCTCCCACTTAAAAAAAACACCCTGTATACACGCTTTCTCCTTTTTCTATTGTTTTCTCCATTATCATCTTTAAAGCTAAAATAGCCTCACGTGTTCACCTATTTCTCCTAAACCCAAATTAATCTTCTAGTATTTCTTCAAAAACTATATGTTGGATATTCAATTATTGGAATGGGAAGCCTAATGTACCGAGGAAATAATGTCGATAAGCAAAATTAACCTGGAAATCTTTCAATTACCAAATTGTGAAAATGTTTTGAGCTTTTTTATTTTATTTTGGTTGACGTTTGATAAATATTTACATGCGAACTTGTAAATAAGAGTAGTATTTGGTTAATAAAGTGACGGAATTAGTTGTTTACATTAAAACATAAGAATATTGGAAAGGAAGTTTAAAACTTTTAAAATGCTAAAAAGATATGCATATTAAGTGAAACGCAGGCTTTAATTGTAGAATATATTGCTAGTAAATTTCATATTTTAATTGACATCTGAATGGCGAAAGCAAAAGTTGATATTGTGCTATGTATTTCTAAGTCTGGTTGTTAAAGCATTTCCAGGTAAATAGGATTTAAAGATATTTTCTAGTGCAATTTAGGAATCTATACAAAGGAATAGTAGTATTACTAACAGATTAATGTTTTTTAACAGTTCTGTTAATAATACCTTAGCCAGTAGATGTTGGATTAGATTTGTTTTTTAAAGTTAATATATATGCAATTGTTTTCAAAAATTACTGTTAAAAGAGTTTAAACTGGAATTCTATTTTAAGTTATTTATAAGATAGGTAAGGTAATTATTATGAAAGGACATCTTCAGTTAACCCAGTGATGAGGTCATATTTAGGATAGGTCTTCATCTGGAAAATTTTAGTAATTTGAAGGAAGTCAAGGAGTGTTTTTAAGGTGTGGTTATGAAAGGTAACAGCTGAGATGATGAGATTTGGGAATATCAAAAGCATGATGATCCATCCACAATAACCATCCTCCGGGTAGCAAATATATCAACAAAATTGCTGGGTCAAGATGGTTTGGCGCCTGTTAATTTTCACAATTAGTAAAGTCTTTCAAGGTAAGTAGTACTTGTAAATAGTTTTATATGTTGGCCATTTTACATTTTATTATTTTCTTTCATATTTTTCATAAGAACCCACTCCCGCACCACTAAAAGTTACCTCATGCACCTCTAAAATAGTTCTGGCCAATTTGAAATTTATAACAACATACGTCATTTTCGCCTGTAACACATCATTTAAATGTTCTAGAAGGTTGTTTGGTACTAGTGTAGATACTGCATTGTTTCAGATTATTCCACACGGTTTTAGCAATACTCTGCCCTAACTTATATTCTAGGCTTTCTTTATATTTTTTAATGGCGGCATTAGCTAGGTTGTGCAATTCCAATGTTCTTGGCAGTTACTTTTTTTAATGGCCTTATAGTGAAGGGACATCATATACCACCATGGTGTAAGTAAGTAAATATATATACAGGATAATCAGAAATTCGATACTAATCCTTATGAAGATGATAAATGAGGTAATCTGTCAGGAGTCATTTGTGATTTGCTTTTAGCAATTTTACAAATTTTTATTATTTGTTTTATATTAAAACTTGTGACGTGTTAAGTGAATTAACCCATAAACATGCCTTTTTTTCAATTATCGTATAACCAGTTTCCATTTCTTATATTCATTAAATTTACCAAATTTAGTTTGGAAGCTAGAATACCCCCCTCCCTCCCTCCGTTTCCTGGATCCAGACTGTAGGTTATGATTTATTAGTTACACTGTGGTAACAAATGGTTGCATTTAGCTGACCCAACAGTATGTAAATGGTTAGCAATATTTTTGCTGAAAACCTATGCCACAGACAAACAAAAAAAGCAGTCGCCAATTTTTGTAGCAACTTTTTAAAAACATGGCATTGTTATGTGTTAACTGAATTAACATATTCGATAATCAGTTCCATTACTTATATTTATTGAATTAACTCTATTTAGTTTAAAATTTATTTAATCCTCCCGTGTCTTTAATCCGACCTTACTATAAATAAGTAATTACATTGTAGGCTTAGAATAATTTACTATGTGTAAATATGTTAAGATACTCTTAAGGATTTTTTGTATGACTGAACACGTATTAACGAAGGATCAAGGTTATTTATTCCAATTGATTGTAAGACATCAGTCTACTTGAATGGACCACTGGCAAGAGTGAAAAACAATGTTTAAAAGAGCAAGAGATTTTACATGGACTTCATTTCAGTACCAGAGCTTGAAGAAGTAACAGTGTTTTCGGGTGTGTTATAACGAATGACGATATAGTGCCTTTAGTTTACCCTTCTTACACTTCCCTTGGGGTGTTATACTTACACGCGGCATAATTATCTGCCATTTTGTAACATATACCGACCACGCTTTACCGGTGATGCAATCGCTTTCTAAGTTAAATTTACATGAACAATTTAAATAAAATCAAATTACTCACGTGATGGGTATCTCGAAACTTAATCACAGGATCCAACGGTTATTTGTAGGTTGGGTTATGCCATGTTGAACTTCAAATTACCCTCCGTCCTTCACGTAACTTCTGTTGCACTCGTAGGGGGGTCGGAAGGAATAGGTACCAGGTACAATAAGGCAAGGTACAGGGAACCTACATACCTATTGTTAAAAAGAAAAAACACGCACCACCCAGATAGTTGCTGCCTCCTTCAGGTCTCGTCGCTTAGTCCCTGCTTTCGACACTCGCGCACCCCCGCATTCACTCTGCGCCGACGCGACTGTCAGCGGCGACGGAAGTTGGCGTTATTAATTTAAAAAAACGGGGAAATTAACTTATAAATTATATCTAAATCTAAAACATGATACATTGCCAATTTGGCATGTAACAAGGGTAAAACAGCTGATATCGGCTATCACCATATCAAGTTATCAACAGGACATCAGACCTCACCGTAATTCCTGAGATGAATTCGTTACCAAGGATTGAATGGTGTTATAATTTCAAAATTTGTACATGAAACGTTGCATTACACGAACCTTAATATTTAATTAAGTATGGGTAGGACACAATAATTTACGCCCACACCTGAAACGTAATAAACTGTTCTGTGCAGAACAAATTTTGCTTTTTGTACTGTTGTTCAAGATTAACGGTAAACAATACGGCGGCTCCGTGGCGTAGTGGTATGTGTGTGACTACTACGCCCAAGGTCCTGGGTTCGAATACAGACACGGTCCGCTTGAAAAATGTTAGGCGAGCATTTTTCACAAAAATACACCCTCGTTCGGATGAGAAGTAAAATGGAGGTCTCGTGTGTTAGTGTTGTCACACACGTTAAAGATCCCTACCTTGCTTGGAACAGCAAGGGTTCGGCAAAATTCCAAATTTTCCAGGTAAAAAAAAAACTCGCCTCCTGGCCAATGTAGTACCTTCTGATGGAGCATTGGAAAATCACATGTAAGGTAAACAATACGCATAAGGTTTACACAAATGCAGCTGGTCTATATGAAACATCACTAAACAGTTTCGTAATATACATTATAGCACCATAATACCAAGTTGTTGTCAGTTTCATTTATTTTTATTGTACGATAGTCATTAAATCACTTACCTTTATTTACCTGAAACTGTTCTTTTTATTGGTGCTGTATGAAGACCATCTGTTGGTAGCTTCGCTTATACACATATTTTGCTGGCTCACTGATGTTATTAGATATTTTATATTAATTATTTCTAAAAGTTGAGTTTTATTTGTTGGGGGTAGAGGGAGGAGATGCCTGTCATGGTCATAGTTATGCTTAGCTTTGTATTTGAACTCTTTCACATTATCGTCACTTGTTATTTTATATTATTTTTCCTGTTTGTTGTTTTATTGTGTAATACCTACTTTTCCAACTTGGAAAACACAAACACTGACATTTTTTACATATACAAAATTCGACGACTATCAAAAACGGTTCCAAACAAAAGCACGTAATACTTATCACTGACTTAGCGAAACTAGAGACGTTCATTGTGCAGACCTGGACCAGGTAGAAGGTATTATTCAGATGCCGGTCAACAAATTTTAAGTGCATTCAGGGCCAATCATACAACCAGTACCTGTAAAGTTGTTCAAGACCTAAATGTGTCCAAAGGAAATTTCATTTCAGAGCAAATTTTCCATCAATGTATAGTACAATATGAAGACACATAATTGGTCCCCATTTTCTGCCACAAACTATCAATGGAGACAACTATCTTACTATTCCCTAGAATGATCTAATGTTGTTACATGTGACAATTGTTAATGAAAGTCACACCATTATTTTCCAAAATGGCAGCTGTTCACCTCACTACTGGAACACTGTCCGGTATTATCTAAATGACATTTCGTAATAAGTGGATTACAAAATGGACCAATAGTGTAGCCTGCTAGATTCCTAGATTTGGTTCCATTAGACTTTCACATATGGGATCGAGTTAAAGGGTTGGTTTATAATGTAGCAATTATGACACAAGAGCATTTAATTGAAAAAATTAATTTCGCCTTCATATAAATAAAAGAGAAATTTCAAGTGGAAATTACTAAAACGAAGGTAAGACATCGAACACGTATCTGCTTAAGAAATAAAGATTCATATTAAGAAATAAAGTTATTAACAAACATGTATTTCCTAATCAAGTAAACAAAAATTAAATTATCTTTACAAACCATAAGATTTGTACAAAGGTAAATATGTCTATTTCAGTTCAAAATTATCTCGTCTATTTCCTCCATCATTCTGGACATCCTATATATTAAACTTTAAACGATATTAGATATAAATATATTTTATTTAGAAAATACAGGAGCATTATCTTATTGAGGTTTTAAGATTGTTGTAATCAGTACATTAGATTTCAAAATGTGTGTAATATGCAATTACAGTGGTACCTCAATATACGAGTGCCTTAATATACGAATGTTTTGAGATACGAGGAATCGCACACTACACCACTTGTTACGTTCCTTTTTTTTAGCGTAAATTAATTCTAATAATTTTCATTTTGCTTCTAAAACGAAACTTTAGCTGATAAATTAAATATCCTGTATATTTTACTTGATAAATCTTTCTGCTAATTAATAATCAATACCCTTTCTAAAAATTCCTTAACGTAAAGTTTATGCTAAAATTAAACAGGCGTTAACGTGTTCTAAGTATCAGATAATTGCTTCTTATGTGTTTTCCATTGAAAGAATTCGTTGAATTAAAGTCGCGTGCTATCCGATATACACTCGGGTTTTCCAAGTTAATTCTGAATAAAAATACTACGTTAAGCTCTGGCCGATAGTTAAACAAAATTAATATTCACTGTCTTTTCGAAGAGCAACACGAAAACATTTAATATATTTTTGCTTGTTTCCGTTCCGTTTTGCTTGATGAAGATTTCGTGCAATCAATGCGGTGTGCTGAGTATTTAGGGTTTTTAGAAAATTGTATTTTTCGTCGAAACTAAATTAATTGTTAATTGTAATTGCTCTAGCTTCTACTAGCGGCCGTAAAGCCCCGATGAATGGTCGTCCCTTGTTATGATGTTAGAACCACCCACCCCAAAGCAAGATCACGCACACCTCTCTTCTGCCCCGTTAGTAAAGACGGCAACAATTACGAGGGTGAGTGGTTGTTCCATATTTTATTTCTATGGGCTCACGAAACTGGTCAAACCAGCACCTTTCCGCTTTATTGGTGGATTAAATTTAATGATGGTAGAAAGATGATCGTAATGCGTGTGATGAGGTATTAGTTAGATTGGGATAGTAGTTATTAATTTCGTTTTTGGGAAATTTGTATATAATCGTAATTTATAAACGTTGGTTTACCGTAGGTTTTTTTGTGTTCTAAATTTTTATTAGATTAAGACACTGTACTGCCAATGTGGCATAACTGATTTTATACTTATAACCATTTAGAGCTGTGGTTTTTAGGGTTGCGTTGTTTTTTTTGTTGCTGAATAATTTAAGGGGAGTGCCTAAAAACGACAGCTCACCATTTCAAAACTGTTTTCTGTTCATTGTGCATATATGGGTAACCTTTACGTATGGATTGCTAATTTTTGTTTGGGTCCTCGTGTGCTATTGTACATATTTTTTTTAAATTATAGGTTTCTTCTTTGTGGTATATTTTGTGTTGAGTATGAACGTGTAAGTGTATAATTTTTCTTTCTCTATTTTATTTCAGACTCTCCTTTCCGGGTTTATATGTACAATACCCCGCCCACTTTGCCGATTGAGTCCGGTAATACTGTTTCTTTTTGGTCTTTGGTTGTAAGCTCCGTCAATGTATGTAACACGCTGTACACGACCCCAACATGTGGGCACATGTTGGTGTTGTGTGCAGCATCTAACATAAGGAAATCATGGGAATGTGGAAGAAAGTTGTAGAGTTCGTGGATAAAAATCACTCTGAAAAAGTTGCAGCTGGTCGTGCATCGGAGTTGTTCAACGAAACTTGCCCAACTCATTTCTGCAATATCCTGAAAGGGAAGAAGAAACAAACCTCCTTGGATAGTTTTTTTAAACGATTTGCAGGTGAAAATGAACAAAGCGTGACAAAAAAAGCAAAGACAAGTGACGAAAATTAAGCGCTTCTGTAAGCACTTCACTTTTTTTTTATTATGTTTTTATAAAATATGTATTTGTTATTTATAAATAAATGCTTCTTCTTGTAAATACATTTTTATTATTCAAAAACACTTAACAAAAACAACTGAGATGGTTTTTTAGGAGCTGGAACGGATTAATGGTATTTCAATTAATTTCAATGGGGAAAATTGCTTTGAGATACGAGCAATTTGACATACGAGCAAGGTTACGGAACGAATTAAACTCGTATGTCAAGGTACCACTGTATAATGATCAATCTAATTCGAAAACATATTTATTGCCATTGATTCTCATCCCAACTAAACTGAAAGTACAACACTACAGCATTTGAAATATGTTAGTGAAAGAATGTTTTATTGAAGGAAGACTTTACTTAGTTAACAACAGCGAGAGGAGGATGGATGTTGAAAAATGAGTTTGCCCAAGGAGCGAGTACTGATTTAAATGTTAAAATATTACCATATGTGACTGCATGCATGCAATTATCAGAAAAGTTGAATGGGTTCCCTTTTAAATTTGTATTAATCTTTATCAAAGTGCCGGTATGCTAGCCCTACAATATAGCAAAGCGAGTTCTATGATTTTCTTTCCTTCTTTTTTGTAATATCTGGGAAATACAACAAGAACTTTATTCATCACTACATCAAAGGGAGTTAGAAGAAAGAAGTTAATTACCAACTAATTTAATTCGTAAGTACCCTTGCATAAAGATAAGCGAATAATTAATTACATTTTAAACATGTGACGATTTTCACTCCATATCTATTTAATTAGAATTATATGAACATTATTTATAAAAAAATTATAAGAACCTTTTTAAAAAATATAAAGATATATGAAGAAATTGCATAAATTGTTCCATATCTATATAATCTTTAACTTCAGCAAAATGTAAGATATCAAATTATTTCCCAACTTTTTACACTTCTATAAGATATGACTACTTGTAAAATTTGTTGCTTACAATTCCATTTATTCATGAGTCAGTTAGTTTACACTTGACCCCTTAACTGTGAATACTCTATTTATGTTAAGTGTGAGAAGCAAATAAATTACTAAAACACAATTCTGCATTAATCATTAATGAGCATCTAAGGATACAATGTATGTTTTTAAGCTTAATGCTTTTAATGTAGGTCACTGTTGGATGTAAAAGAATGTAGACATATTACTGTTGTACAAAGAGAAAACTTCTTTTATTAACATTTTAAATGTACAAAGTACTAAAATTTCTTTTTAAATTCTATTATTGTCTTATTTAAGTATGTGAAACTGGAATGTTTTACAAATTTTAAGATACAAAAATAATACTTTCGGTAGCAGCTTTCACAGTTCTATAGTTCATATAAATATAAAAAGTTATGTATTTTAAAAATGCAAAAATAATCTAAAAGGTATATGTAAGATTAATAACACATTGTGAATACTAACTATGCATTAATTACAAAGAATAAAAACATCTTTCAAAACTACCAATTGTACAAGCATTCCTCGCTAAACCGTAACTCAGACTGTCCCGTCCCACCATATCATGCTATCTATACCTTATTCTAAAAATACAAGGTGTTACATTCCAAATTTGGAGATGTACACTTTTAAATTTGTGAGTGAATTACCGCCCATTATTTTTCAAATAAACTTGTTAAATTTCCGCCATTCCGGACATTTGCCTCGGCGCAAAAGAATGCACAGACGCGGAGTGATGGCGCAAGTGAGCGGTGTGTGACATGACATTATTAGCCAACGAGACGTCGAACGGTGACGTTTGCCTGTGTCGTTCTTTTGTCTTTTCTCTCTCAGAATGTAGGTTTCCTTCTTATCTTGCTTTATCATTCCTTACCTGGTTGTTCCTTCGTCCTGCGTACGAATGAAGAAGAGGGAAGTCGTTAAATGTGGTTTCAACGAGGGCATGACGTAACCCACACCAAACAACACCCAAACGAGATACCTGGAGATTAGCATGGCCCCTGCGCAAGGATGACATGCAAAATCGTGAAGCGTTCCACATTTTTAAGTGAGTACTTTTTATCTTTTTAAGGTGCAACTTGTATCATTGTAAACGTATTTGGTACGTGATACAATTTGACACGCAATTATGTCATAATATCTTTGTTGTGCAATAATGTGAACGTGGATAATATCAGTGTTGCCATCCGTGGTAGTGGCTTTGAACACGCGGCGACGAGAGTATAACAAAGGATCGTCTACCTAGCGCTAAAAAGGAACCATAACAAGTATCCTTGCATACTGCCACATAGACTTCTTAGTCTTACCTCAATTTTGACAAGCTCTTTAGAATCAAACTTTAATTTCAGTTAATAATTTCTATACTGGAGAGAAACCATAGAAACATGATTATTGCTACATATTTTAGAAAAATATTTATTGTTAACAACATCACCCAACACAGGAAGGCCATTGCGTTATGTTGGACACTGTATAAAAGGGGATTTTACTAAAGCAATTACTGCAGTTAAGTACCTATAAGGTAAATGATTTACATTCTTGTCTATTACAGATAATAATTTACTAAACTTAGAGATAAATTTAGGGATAGCATGTGAATAAATAGTATGTCAAAATACAGGTATTCCCCAGCACAGGCCAGCTCAGACTTGTTTGCTTAATGCTCCTGCCCACTCTAGCTCCACTTTTGCTTAGTTCCACTAAGATTTCGGATCAGTTGGATCTGTTAGGTATTAAGAGCGGACTGTAAGGGTTGGTATACTTGCTAATTGTGTGTAAAATAGGTAAAAAAAAATATGAAAGGAACTTATATAATCTGTGGTACTCACCGGCACATTGACGTGGGTAACTATAATGAAGACAGTGAAGATAGTGCAGTTCAGGATCGGCACGGGATCCTGGTCTTCCACACTTACACGAACACGTTGCAATAGACAATGAATGTTATTATACTACACTACACTTGCACACGCGCAAAAGTATTTGAACCACATTTTATAAGGAAGGGAAATGGTTAAACTAATAGGAAATTTTCATTCTTATTGCAATCGTAAACAGGATCCCATAACTAAACCGTATTTTTGGGAGTCGAATGTCTTGTTGAAGATAAGAAAGTGTTGTTTTAAAGCTGTTTTTAATAGGGTTAAAATACAGTTGCACTGGTCATCGCGTAAGAGAGAATTATGTAAAAGATTGGAAAATATATCTACTCATTGATTGTTAATGGCATAAAGGTCATTTTCACCACAGGCAATAAACTTAATGATAACTTAGTCAAAAATAAAGATCCCATTTCATAACTACAAAAGTCGGGAGTTTATACACTTAATTGTAACTTTGATGATGCTATATACATAGGTAAAACAAGTAGATAGTTTGCCACATGCATCAAAGAACACAAGGGAGAGTTCAAACATATGATATACAACAACCGTCAATGTAAGTCATTTTTTGCTGAACACATTGTCCAAAAGTTACATGACTTAGATCTGATAGTTAATTTCCAACACTTACATCTCGCTCAAAAAGGAAATCAACTTAATTTCTATGACCTTTTAGGAAATACATCGCCACAAAAATCAAATTTCCTTTGACTCCAATCTAACTTCAATAAAAATCTACAGAGCATGTATAGATCAACCAACCAACCCACCACCACACTTACTTCAACAATTTTTAGTCTTTTAGTTTTACTAATTCATTAGCTTACTTTATATATACTTTGATATACACTGCATACCTACACTTTACATTTGTCAATAACCTTCATTTTGTCACGTCGATTTTGTTACGTACAAGTTTTGGTCCCCAGAATATCTATCCGGTAATTCACAGAAAACTATGCGAAGTACTTCCTAAAAATCTTGTTTCGGTAAAATACCGATAACCTCGACTGTACTAACAAAACAGGTTGCCGACTAACTCATTGGGATTGATGGTGTTTGAAGAGGGTCCAGAGTACTATCGGGTATGAAATATGTTTTGATTGGGAAATATCTTGGGCATCACCTTATTTCGTGGGGTGCCTAAGGAAAAGCTCTAGAAAAAAATTAACAAGAGGGTGCCAAAATTTGAAATCACGAGAATGATTCTGACTTAAAAATATACCTGAAAATTCATTAAAGACGATATTATTTTAAATTAAAACAAACATAAAACCCTAAAAACACTTAGACCTATTTAAGACTGCTAACTAACTGCAAAGAAGGTTCCTAAAAGCAAATGTTAAATAACCCAGAATACTCAATCACACTTCTAGGTAATCACGAAACAATTTATTACAGCACAACTGTAACTATACCGTTACAATAATGGAGAAACAAAACCAAATATAAACGTGTCTTTACACTATTATACACGACTTGTTTTTAACTATATAGCATACTTACGTTTTCATTACAAATAGATAATACAGTCTTAGGCAAATATTAAAATCATATATATTGCAAATCTACTTAACTAAAAGCTTGATCAAACACAGCCGTACTATAGGTACGTTCGGTCAGTTCATGCATTAAAGTTTAATTGTTTATTTAGTTACACACCATCCTTTAGGTATAGTATCAGCTGGGATTTAATAGTATCTGACGGGTAATTGACTATTGTTCCAGTGGATACCATGAGATGCTGCTATCGACTTCGTCTTCCGCAACATGGTTAATTCCAACACAAGGTTGTAAATCTAGGTACCAATAAACCCCTAAAACTGAAACTGACCCACTTTGCAGGGTATGCTTAGACTACTCAGCCTTGTTCAATAACCCCTAGTCAAGGTACTTTACCTACAAAGCGACATGTTGATGGTTTGGATGTTATGTACAAAGTGCTCTATGAAAAATGAATCTAACCTTCCTAAAATTATTCAAGACATCCTCAAAAAACTTTGGTCGGATGAATTAAGCGTATAAAATGAACATACCTCGTGTCGTTTTTCCTATCTAATCTACATATCTATTTAAATTTATATTTTGTGGACCTAGAATTACAAACAAGAATTTTTCATTTATTTGAGTCAGTACAAAACTGTATGATGTTTTTCCCTCAGACGATGAGATCATCTGACACCAACATAATACCTTATTAATCAAAACTGGATTATAACTTAATTACTCTAACCTATAAAAACTGACATAAATTTAACAACCTTTGAATATGGATCATATATGATACTGAACACAACATCGTAATTATGAAGATCGCTCTTAAATTTATGGAAATAGGAAAGACAGATCAAGCATACAAACTAATTAGAATGAATCTTAGGGATATAAAACCGTATAGCGAAAATATAAGGGACGCGAGAGGAAACGTCATTATAGAAAATTGGTTAGATGGCAGAAATATATAGGGAATTTATATATGCAGGGGAGGAACTAACAGCATTAGAACAGGAATCAGACATTGAAAAGGATGATTTGGAATGTCCTATACTTAGAGATGAGTTTGAATGCATTAAAGGGTCTGAAAAATGGTAAGGCGACGGGTACAGATAAGGTGCAAGCAGAAACTTTAAAATCTGCTGAACAATCAGTAACAGAACATCTCTTCCAATTTGTAAGCTATATGTATGAGACAGGCGAAATACCCAAAGATTTCAAATGTAACATTATAGTCACTATACCAAAAACGAAAGGCTCGGATGGATGTGAAAATTTTCGAACAATAAGTTTGACAGCATATGTGTCAAGAATCTTAACTAGAATTGTACAAAGGCGAATGGAAAAAACGAGCTGAAGAAATACTAGGAGAAGATCAATTTAGGTTTAGGCGAAACAGGGGAACACGGGAGGATATTTTAGGTTCTGGGGGTGATAATGAAGAAAACCATAGAAAAAAAGAGAAAGCGTGTATATAGGTTTTGTAGAACTAAAAAAAAGCATTCAACAATATAAAATTTAGAAGTTGTTCTTAATGAAATGGAAACAGTTCTAACAGAGCGATACAGAATGAAAATTAACAAAAATAAAACCAAAGTACTAGTATGCAAATAAGGGGAAGTTAATCAAAAACAAGAATACAAATACGTTAACGAAAACTTACAAGAAATTAAGAATTTCTGCTACCTACGAAGCCAAATAATGCAAGATGGGAAGAGTGCAAAAGATATAAAACAAAGATTAGTACAAGATCGTGCTTCATTTAACAAGAAAAAGTAACTACTGTATTCAAAGACAACAAACAGAGGAACAAGCAAAAGATTGCTTAAAACATGTGTGGAGCACAGCACTGTATGGCTGTGAAACCTGGACAGTACGAGAAGCGAACAGGAAAATGATAGAAACCTTTGAAATGTGGTGCATCAGATATATGATGAAGATATCATGGGCAAACAAAGTTAAGAACAAAGAGATACTAGAAATGGTAGGGGAAGAAAGAAATATGTAGAAAACAAAAAATAGAAGAGATAGGATGATAGGCCACATACTAAGGCATGAGGGAATAGTGTGGAATATATTAGAAGCAGAGATAGCAAAAAAGAGAGATAAAGGTATACCCAGGTTAGATTATTGCACACAGATAGTGAAAGATGTAGGCTGTGGGAATTTCAGGGAAATGTGTAGGCTAGCTCAGAATAGAAATCAATGGAGGTACGCGTTCAACTAGTTCCAAGATGAAAAACCTACTTATGAAAAAATAACTGTACTTAAACCATATGTTTATTATAAGCAGCTACAGATATTGGTTTTGCAATATTCTCAACTAACGTTAATTGTGAGAAAGGATTTACTGGAAAACTATTAATTCGGCAAAGGTCTTAAGTGTTGGGGGATCTTAGCAGCCACAGGCTGCTTAACCCCCTTCACATACCCTACACTTGATTTTTCCACTGCTCTACCCAAAGGTACTACATTAGACAGGGAGCGAGACTTATTTTACCTGGAAATTTTGAATTTTGTCGAACCCTTGTTGTTGCAAGCAAGGTAGGAATCTTTAACGTGCATAACAACACACACACGGGACCTCCATTTTACCTCTCATCCGAACGAGGGCATATTTTTGTGAAAAATGCTCGCCTAACATTTTCCAAGCCAACTGTGTCGGGATTTGAATCCAGGACCTTGGGCATAGTAGTCACACGCATACCAACTACACCACGGACCCCCACCACAGAATCTGGGCAAAACAGGGCATATAATTAGGAAACAACTGAAGGGGAAACAAGCAGTATCTAGGCTTTGGGAATTTCAGGGAACTGTGCAGGCTAGCTCAGAATAGAAGTAAGTGGAGGTACACGTCCAACCAGTTTCATGACGGAAAACCTAATAACGAAAAAAATAATTGCACTTGAATCTGATGATTATTATAAATAACTACAGGTGTTGATTTTGAAATATTATCAACTGATGTTGAAAATATTAGAAAACTATTAGTTTGGCAAATGTTCAAGTGTTGGGGGGGATCTTGGTTGCAGCAGGCTGCTTAACCCCCTTCACATACCACTGAATATCAGTGAAATACGGTATATATTTGTAAAACAATAGAAAAGGAACCAAACTGCATCTAACAAGAAAGAGTAGCGGCTATGTTCAAAGACAACAAACATAGAAACAAGAAGAAAATTGTAAAAAACATGTGTGGAGAAAAATGGTAGCAGCATTTTAGAATGTTGTTGTTACGTCATCATCGAACATTTATTGGTATTGGTGACAATAAATACTTCCGTGCGGGTATCCTACAGTTTTTAGTGAAACATTTATACCGGCAGGCAGTGCGTGAAGTGAGTTGCATTCGAACCCTTGCAGAAGACGGTTGTATCAGAGCTTTCGAAAGCGACACCGACACCCAAACGTGCATGTTATTGGTTGTCCGCGAAGCTTTTGTGTGTGAACGTTTATTGCCCACAGCGGCACAGGCTTTGGGGTGTTTATGCCCTTCCTTAAGTAGTTGTTGTAGTTGTTTTTAGTTATTGCATAACCGCTCCACCGCCATCGTCATTGCTGCAAAAAGCAGTTGGCCCTTCCCTATAATTAGCATGTCTTATCAACTCATTCACCCCAACAATCCATTGGTCCAATCGATCCGCATTCACTAGTTCTATGGTTTATACGCATGTCCTAAATTAAATACACTTTTGCATTCCAGCGAGAGTTTTTTTAATTAATTAATGATTTAGCTTTAAATTTGTGTTCAAACCCCATATTTAGCGGGTTAAAATATGTACAATATTAGCTACATACTTTCGTTAGACTAAAATTAAGTGAAAACAAATCCTTAATATAAAATTTGCTAATTTGCATTAAAAGCCATTTCACGTTTTAGTATAACATACAACCTTTCAGTCGGTTTACAACGTAAAATATTTAATACATTTGCAGGGTAATAAAGTTGTAAAGCTGAACCCATCTTGCAAATATGTTAAGCCACATGTTTAAACGTTCCTGTGATCTTTGATGGTAAAAGCCGCCCGGGTTTTTAAGCTGTAAATCTTATCTTTAGGCTTTGTTTGACAAACCGGTAGGTTTTCGACGTATCGCTTAAGACCACATTGCAGGCCAATAGTCATAAAACGTGATTTATTGGTTTATACGCTATTTTACCCTTTTCGTGCCTTGTACAACTCATAATATTTTAATATTTCTCAGCGCACATCTGAGCGGTTACCGCTTTACAGCATTTATTGTAGGTCTTTCAGAATGGCTCCGAAGAAAATACAGGTAGCCGAGCTCGAATTGCTTAAAATACGCATTATGGAAATGTGGAAACTGGGTAACGCTATACAAAGTGACCCAACTTTAAAAACGTTGTTCCTTATTCAAACAAGGGGAGTAAATGACCTTTACTCAAATTTCAATAAAATTTTAGTCGAGGTCTTAGCGTCCTCTAACGAGGCAGAATTATTAAATTACAACGCTTTACGGAAGGAAGTAGATTCCGCTTATTATTGCATACTGCTGCATCTCGAAACGATGCAAAAAACGCGGGCACAAATTACGGAAAATCCTCCAAGCAGCACGGTATCAAAATTGTTACCGTTAAAGCTCCCACATTTTAATAATGAGGTAACTGAATTCTCATCCTTTATCGATTTATTTGACAGTCTGGTCTATAATAACGCGTCGCTGTCCAATATCGAAAAATTAAATTACCTTATCAGTTGCTGTAGCGGGGAGTCTTTGAAAATCATTAAATCGGTACCCATTTCTGGAGATAATTTTATCATTTCCTATAACGCTTTGCGTGAGCGATTTAGCAACCCGCGTTTATTGGCAACTTTGCATTGGAAAGCTATGAAAGGCTTTCCACCTTTAAAATCAGAAGACCCTAAGAAACTTAGGGCACTTATTGATTGTTTTTCAGAGAACCTTGCTGTTCTAACTAACTTAAAGTTTCCCACTGAACATTGGAACTTTATTCTGGTCGATTGTCTTTTAGAAAAACTCGATCCGTTCACTAGAAAACGCTTCGAACTCCAATCGGATCCGAAGCAAATACCTAATTTCGAGGATTTGAGATATTTTTTAACTCAACAATGTGCAGCGTTGGAAACCTTTTCTTCAACCGCACCTGTTTCTTATTCGACGACTGTCCATACATCTCACACATCAGTGCCTAAGAAATCCTCAGCGTTTCAATTTAAACCAAAAGTTTCTTCTAACGTAGTTTCACTGGATACACCAAGTAGCTCCAGCGACTCAAATAATTTATTTTCGCACCATTGTCCTTCTTGCAAGGGCAATCACTTAATTTACAGATGTCAATCGTTTCTAACGAAAACTCCGACAGAACGTTTCGACATTGCCAAACGCTTACGCCTTTGTTTAAATTGCTTACGAACAGACCATGGGTCCATGCAATGCAAATCTTATAATTCCTGTCGAACTTGCGCCAAGCCGCATCATACCTTGCTACATTTTGAAGCGCAACCTGCTTCTAGCCGTTCAGCTGAACCGACCGCTACACCTATGCATAAAAATGCCAATAGGACGCAGTCAGCCTCTCCTATTCCGGCAAATGTTTTGTCTTCACAGACGAATTCAAATCATGGGGTTACTGTCTTACTCTCCACTGCTGTTGTGGAAGTTCAAGATCGTTCTGGTAGATACAAACCGATCAGGGTTCTCTTAGACCCTGGCTCTCAAGCTAGCTTTATTCGAGACGATTGCGTGAGCAAACTTTGGCTTCCACGCATACGTTCTCAAGTTCCGATTTATGGACTTGGACAGACAACTTCAGCAGTCAATAGGGGTGCCGTCAGCTGCACCATTCGCTCTATGTTAGACTCTGAAAAATCTCTAGAAGTCA
Source organism: Platerodrilus igneus (assembly GCA_036346225.1). Classification (NCBI taxonomy): domain Eukaryota; kingdom Metazoa; phylum Arthropoda; class Insecta; order Coleoptera; family Lycidae; genus Platerodrilus; species Platerodrilus igneus. Next base: position 8,193,089 of record JARFIW010001680.1, on the reverse strand, counting down.
CAACTTTTGTGCTTTCGTCAATATCTGGCAAATTACCCAGCGTTGAAGTTCCTAATAATTGGGAACACTTATGCGGCCTGCACTTTGCAGACCCGACCTAGAACTCTCCAGGAACCATTGACATGCTCCTCGGAGCAGATGTTTATCCGTTCATCATCAATGGCGGTGTTATACATGGCAAATTTTTTCAGCCTGCCGCCATAAATACAATTTTTGGTTAGACTATTATTGGTCCCACAAAAGCTTGCAGTCTGATACTGTCCAAGCATTTTTACTTCTGTAGAAGATCCTATCGACCAGACCCTAAGGCAGTTTTGGGAGATAGAAGAGTTGCCATCCAAGCCTTATACTTCTCCAGAAGAAGAAAAGGCAGATTTGATTTTTGAAAACACGTTTTCTCGTGACCCTAGCGGTCGTTTTATTGTTGCGTTACCGTTCAACGATACTTTGCCCGTTTTTGATAATTGCTTTGAGATGGCTAAAAAAAGACTATTTTCGTTGGAGCGCAAATTGCATGCTCAACCGGAGCTACGCGCCAAATACAACAATTTCATGCAGGACTATCTTGATGCGGGTCATATGGCATTACTCGATTCTCCGCCCGTTGGGAACGATAATTATTTTTTACCCCATCACCCTGTGTTTAAAGAGGAAGGTCATATTTCTAAAATTCGTGTGGTTTTTGACGCCTCTGCAAAGGCTAAAAACAACGTGTCACGTAATGACACTCAATTGGCTGGACCTAGTCTCCAAAATGACATTTCGTCAATCTTACTTAAATTTCGCTCTCATCGTTTCGTTTTTACTTGTGATGTTCGCCAAATGTATCGACAAATTTTGGTTACCGAAGAACATCGAAGGTTTCCATTAATTGTTTGGCGGTTCTCCGCAGAAGAACACATTCAGACTTATCAGCTTAATACAGTGACCTATGGTATTAAGTCATCGCCTTATCTAGCATTAAAAACTCTTCAGCAATTAGCCATTGACGAAGGCAAAAGGTTTCCGTTAGCCGCTGAGGCTATACGGTCAAATCTATATATTGACGATTTCATCGCCGGTGGAGACTCTATACAATCGGCCCGCGAAATTAAAGATCAACTCATCCGACTTTTACATTTGGCTGGTTTTGAACTTCGAAAATGGAGTTCTAATTCAGTTTCTATTTTGGAAGGCATTCCGTCAGATTTTTGCCAATATACTTCTCTCGATTTCGATTCTGACGAATCAATAAAAATATTAGGTCTTCAATGGTCACCCACAGAAGATATTTTCTCATTTCGGGTTAAACCATTAAACCCAATATGTACAAAGCGCAACATACTTTCACAAGTTGCCAGAATATATTATCCATTAGGATTTTTAGCCCCACTAACACTTTTTGCAAAACGCCTAATCCAGCATCTGTGGATGTTAGGTTTAAATTGGGATGACATCCCACCAGCAGACATTTCGTCTCAATGGCAGCAGTATCAAGAAGAATTGCCGTTATTATCGTCATTAAAGTTACCACGTTGTTTTAATAACTGTACAATTTGTAGCCGCTAAAACAAAAGTAGCTCCAATTAAGCGCATTTCAATTCCACGTTTGGAATTATGTGCCGCCGTTTTATTAACCGATTTACTTTCTTTTACCATTCGGTCTTACCAAGGCTTGATTGAAATCTCCGATGTTTCAGCGTGGAGTGATTCTACGGTCGCTCTCACTTGGATACGTTCTCCACCTTTTCGTTGGAAAACTTTTGTGGCAAACCGTGTTAGCCACATTCAAGAAATCATTGCACCTAGCCGATGGTTTTATATTAAATCTTCGCATAATCCGGCTGATCCTGCATCTCGGGGATTAATGCCAAGCGCGGTTGTTTCATGTTCGCTATGATGGGCGGGGCCTGAATGGCTTCACTACCCTAGTGACTCGTGGCCGCCTCAACCAACATTGTCAACCTCAATTGCTGAGGTAACTACGGAAAAGAAGATCCTAACATTTGTCGCTCAAACAGATCCAAACGTCATTGACATTTTACTAAGTCGCTTTTCATCGTTATATAAAATCCAAAGCATCGTGGCTTACATTTATAGATTTTCTAAACCCATGGCGCAACGTCATACGGGTCCCTTAACAGACATTGAATTACACAATGCTCTCATAATTATCGTTCGGCATGTACAAAATGTTACATTTTCAAAGGAAATAGCTTCGATCAAGGCAAACCGTAAATTACCTAAAGGCTTGCGACAACTTTCTCCATTTGTTGATCCACAAAATATCTTAAGAGTAGGTGGGCGCTTGACACATTCTTCGCTTTCCTATTTCGAAAAGTTTCCTGCGTTATTGCCTCAGCGGCACCGATTAACCGAACTTATCATTCGGTCAACTCATGAAAGGTATTACCATCCCGGTGTTAATACCACAGCATATCTTATCCAACAGAATTTCTGGATCCTTTCCATTAAAAATTCAATCCGAAGTTATTTATCATCATGTCATAGATGTTTTCGTACCAAACCGGTCCTGGTAACTCCTCCTATGGGAGACCTGCCGGCAGCACGTATTACCCAAATCAAACCGTTCAGTATTGTTGGTGTTGATTTTGCTGGCCCCCTTTTAATAAAGGCTAACCGCCTGCGAGGCTCTAAATCTCTTAAGGCCTATATTTGTATTTTTGTTTGTTTTGCCACTAAGGCAGCACATATTGAACTTGTTTCGGATTTGTCGGCAGACGCGTTTCTTGCCGCTTTGCGACGATTTATAGCACGTCGAGGACGCTGTTCTCAAATATTTAGCGATTGCGATACTAATTTTGTAGGTGCCTATCGTCAGCTTATGAGTTATCTGCATAGTGCAGTAACCTCAGAAAAGATAAAGTGGTCGTTTAATCCACCTAGTGCCCCTCACTTCGGTGGCTTGTGGGAAAGCGGTGTTAAATCGGTAAAGACACACCTAGCTCGCGTAATCGGCGAAAAAACTTACCTTTGAGGAACTTTACACAGTTCTTACTCAAATTGAATCTGTTCTAAATTCAAGGCCACTCTGCGCTTTGAGTTCGGATCCAAATGACTTGCGTTGCCTAACACCAGGTCATTTCCTAACTATGGAGCCTCTTTCTGCACCACCAGATGAGGACCATTCAACCAACGTTTTACCATTAAAGAGCAGGTGGAAACTCCTGCAAAAACTCCATCAAGATTTTTGGGCTCGCTGGAGCCATGAGTACTTACATACTCTGAATCAAAAGGTTAAATGGCACTCTAAGGTAGGTGTGCGACAAGTTGAAAAGGACTCTATTGTCCTCATCAAGGACGACCAGCTTTCTCCACTTCAATGGAAGTTTGGTCGTATTATTAATACCTTTCTCGGTGCGGACGGTATTATACGTGTCGCTGAAATCAAAACGGCACATGGCACACTAAAACGACCTTTGGTCAAACTAGCGCCGCTACCGGTATTTTAATTTTATTTTTATGTTTAGATGTATATACACACTTCTTACATGTATAGTAGTATATTATTTTTACATATTTGCTTATTTACATATATATTTTTATTTTTGCATAGTTGGTAATATCGCTCGCTGTAGTGTACCACCCTATCTTTCGTTACCTGTTTTCCTAGCAAGGTCAAATCCCATGTGATTTCCTTCACCCAACCTACTTCCCTCCTTTTCAAAATTCTATGAATTTGGTGGGCGGTATGTTACGTCATCATCGAACATTTATTGGTATTGGTGACAATAAATACTTCCGTGCGGGTATCCTACAGTTTTTAGTGAAACATTTATACCGGCAGGCAGTGCGTGAAGTGAGTTGCATTCGAACCCTTGCAGAAGACGGTTGTATCAGAGCTTTCGAAAGCGACACCGACACCCAAAAGTGCGTGTTATTGGTTGTCCGCAAAGCTTTTGTGTGTGAACGTTTATTGCCCACAGCGGCACAGGGTTTGGGGTGTTTATGCCCTTCCTTAAGTAGTTGTTGTAGTTGTTTTTAGTTATTGCATAACCGCTCCACCGCCATCGTTATTGCTGCAAAAAGCAGTTGGTCCTTCCCTATAATTAGCATGTCTTATCAACTCATTCACCCCAACAATCCAGTTGTGCTTCTGTTGTATGAAGATGATAGCATAGACAGACAAAGTTAATAACAAAGAGGTTATAGAAATACTAGGGGAATAAAGATATCTGTGAAAAACAAGAAAAAATAGGTGAAATAGAACGATAGGATACGTTCTAAGGCATTTTTGGAGAATAGTGCGGGATGTATTATAAGAAGAGATAAGATCAAAAAGCACATAGTGCAAGATGCAGACTGTGGAAATTTCAGGGAAATGTGTAGGTTAGTTCAGAATAGGAAACAATAAGGGTACGCATCTAACCAGTTCCAGGACTGATGATGATGATACAAAGTACACTTTAAATCAAAATTATTGTACCCTAAAAATTATATTTCTTAAAGGGAATAACCTAATCCTATTGGAGGCATTTAATAATACAGAAACTATAATAAAATGTGATTATAAGTATTCCTTGGGAACATCACAATTTGTGCTATGTTAAAAATAAAATACTAGCGCCTTGATCTTAAAATCGTTACATTTATCTGATAAATTTAGTTCACGGAAGTATTTTGCTACTAATTTGTTTTATAGTTCTTCTTTTTAAAAAAGACATCTAATAGTTAATAATTTCATTCATCATAATACGTTATTGTATCAGACTTTTCCTCTACCTTAAGAGCCAATCTAGTCAGATATTTAATATTATCTACCTGTATTTCAATTTTTCGTACATCTAGTCTTTCATAAAATGTTTTAGCAATAAGTCTTTTAATTTATTGTTATAGGCAATTTTAATTTGTTTATATCTTTTTTAACAGTTTTGTTTTTAGCACTTGAAAATAACAGCATTGACTATCGAAACTATAGTCGTGTAATTAAAAATGTACTTTTCATATATTTGTTTTTATGGACATGATTAAAGTTTTCGCTTAATTCTTACTCATATTGCTCATCTATTAAAATTAAGGAACCACAACACAGAATTACACTGAAAAGATTTACAAAAAGTAGCTAGAGGAACCTCTCGTGTTCAGCATGATGAAAAAAAGTATTGATCATTATTTGTTGATATGTTAACTGTAGCTACCGATAATATATCGGAAGTTATTTTCAAAAACCACCTGCAGTAGATGGTTAAAAAACCAAAAAAAACTGCAACTAAGTGTTATTCAGTTATATAATCACAGAAAGAACACTGCTTAATAAATTACGAGGATTACACTGTATTCAAATAAAATAATAAAGTAATAATAAATAAAGTAATATTTTCCAATTTTTAGACATAGGATAAAGATAACGTTCAAGTGAAAACTAAAAGCCGCTGTACAAGCAATAACAGAACATCTCTTCCAACTTGTCAGGTATATATATCAGATATGCAAGATACCGAAAGGTTTCAAACATAACATCATTGTCATATAAGAAAAGAGGTGCAGATAGATGTGTAAATTATTAAAAAATAAATATAAAGCACACATTTCAAAATTACTAACTAGAATTATATAAAGACGGTTAGAAAAACAGGCTGATGTAATACTAGAAGATCAATTTGGGAGAACATAGAGACCATTTTATCTTTAAGGGCTTGTAGATCTGAAAGGTGCATTTGACAATGTAAAAATGCAAAAAAAAGTTCAAAATACAAAAAAAGATAAGAATGGAGTTATAGGGATAGACAGATAGTATATAGCTTATACGAAGAGCAAAGAGCGGCAATAGAATTAGAGCAGGAACATAATATATAAATATTAGGAAAGGGGGAAGACAGGGATGTGCACTATTCCCATTCATTTTTAACCTGTATATTGAAAAGGCAATGCATACTGTCAAATACGGAAAGACATTATAATGCAGGTACAAACAATTGATATGCTCAGATTTGCAGAAATTGTGGTATTAACATCTAGCAAGGAAGAGTTATAAGCAGATCTTAATGAAATGGAAACAGTATAACAGAGAGATAATGTATGAAAATTTAAATAAATAAATAAATAAATAAAATTAAAGTACTAGTATCTAAAGCAGGGAAAATATATCAAAAACCAGAGTACAAATATGAAACAAGAATTTACAAAAGGTTTGGGATTCCTACTACCTATGAAGTCAAATAACACAAGATAGAAAAAGTGCAAAAGATATCAAACAAAGATTAGCACAAGACCGTGCTGTATTTAACAAGAAAAAGCAACTGCTATGTTCAAAGATAACACACATAGAAACAAGGAAAAGATTGCTGAAAGCATATGTATGGACTACAGCACTGTACGACCGTGAAACCATGGACAGAAGGAGAAGCGGACAGGAAAAATGTAGAAACTTCTGAAATGTGGTGCTACAGATGTATGATTAAGATATGATGGACACACATGTTAAGAACAAAGAGCTACTGGAAATGGTAGAGGAAGAAAAAAATATGTGAAAAACGGTAAAAATAGGAGAGATATGATAATAAGACATGTTCTAAAGCATGAGGGAAGAGAGGTGGATGTAGACCTAGATTAAACTATTCCACACAGTAAATGTGTAAGGTGTGGGATTTTCAGGAAAATGTGCAGGTTAGTGCAGAACAGAAAACAATAGAGGACACGTCCAACCCATGCCAAGACTGAAAACCTAACGATGATAAGAAGATTTTGTCTAAACGAAGCAGTTCTCAATATGAGGTTATTATATTGCAATGTTGAAGAAAATAATCCTCTTAGAATTTTACAGGCAAATTGTAGAGGCATTGCCAGTCGTGTCTGATATCTAATGCTTTGAAGGTATACAGCCAAAACATGTAGCAACTGAAACACGATGATATGGGTCTTTTCGTTGATAAAATTGAAAAGCAGCGTCACTGTGGAAAATGCTGTAAATGTATCAAATATAAATGTGTGAAATGCAATGTGGGGTTATTTCCAGGCTTTGGTTTTTTAAATACCATACATGGTAGCATTTGGTCAACTAATATAATACTTATTATTATATATATATATATATATTTATATATATATATATATATATATATATATATATTTGATAAGGGGGTTGTTTAAGGGTGTACTTTATAGTAAAGGTCGTTTAGAAATGAGAAATTACAATAGGAAGCAGAAAACTGCACTTATTTAGTAAAGAATTGAGAAATGGAGATAGTTTGTAAATAGTAAGCAGTCAACAACCTGTATATAAAGTATAAGTAGTTTTAAGCGACGCAAATAAACATAGGAAGACGCATAGTTAGCGTAGGAATAAGAAAGACATGCATTAGGTAAATAGGAGATATTTAATACCCTGTAGATAGAGATTTAGTTAATTTAGGCAATGCAAATAATGATATTTTTAGTGGAAGCACGCGTATTTTGTAAGTAAACATAATAAAGTGTAATTAAACACGCATTCAAAAGAGTTCCAAACAATTAGGGTAATACGGAGATAAGAAATAGAGCTTCGAGAAGCATAATGTGAATGCGTACAAGTAGTTAATAACTGTGATAAAGAGAGGTGATTAAAAATTGCGTAAATAACATGCATATATGAAAATTAAAAGTCGAATTGCATCAGTTGTTTATGGAAAAGCGATTAGATTCGTCAAAACACCGCATGTTTGATAACAAGACAGCTGCGAGCAGGTCACAATTATTTGAAAGCATAGAAAATTACATCAGAAACTACTGTAAATGCAAAGATTTGATTCGTTAAAATGAGCGACGAGTTTGTAGAGCATACCCACTGACGGAGTAGGAGAGCAATGATATATTAACAGGTACAGTGATAACGAAGGCAGTTTTCAACTCAACAAAGGCCGAGGTGCGCCACTATGAAATAAAGTGTGATACGTAATAATAATTGAAAGTGAAAAATTGTATAAGTGCAAATATGAAAATTACGATTGCCGATTAAACGTAAGTAGATTTTAGGGAATTTATTTAAACTCAAACAATAATAATAGGGCTTCCAAGTCAGGGGAAAATAAATGATAAGAATTCCAATTTCCGAGTCCTGGGAGAATAAAAATACAATTTCTGGTATTCTAAGTTTGGGAAAATGGATAAGAAGTAATAAGTCTGAATGAGATGACAATAAATTGGGGTGCATAAGTATAAGTTAATAATGGTAGTCCAGAGGGTGATGGCAATAATTTAAATGCAATGGTTCAAGCGTGTGGATAGACAATATTTCGAATGGGCATGTAATAATCCTGAATTGGGGGAAAATAAATTTTATTCAAATGGATGGCTTAATGCATGGGAAATACTAGCTGATTATGGATGCGTCAATGCGAAGAAAATAGACCAGGTCAGATTTTTAGTTAAGACATTTTTTTTCTATTTGAATATTGAAATTGCTTAATATAAATGAATGTGAAAAAGTCAAAAAAAAGAGGACTTGCAAACGTATAAAGTGCGTGATATGATAAGAGGTTTTGAACATTCCACACTTCTTTTTTTATAAAAATAATAGGTTTTTTTGTGACTTTGGGTTTGATTTAAAAGTATATGATTTTTGATAAATGAGATTTACAACATTAATTAATTGAAAAGTGTATTTTAAATAATTTACAAAAACTGTCCATAATATTTGGTTCATTATATAGAATCGAATTAACTTCTTTTTATAATTCTAAATAAATGCTAGTCGAGGTCATAAGATAAAGTTAATGGGAGTGATTTGATAATTTAAACAATCAAGGAGGAGCTATAAGTTGAATACGAAATTGATAACGAGTAAGGCGGTAACATATCAAATTTTGTTACTGGTCAACAAGGTAGGTTCAAGATAAAATCCAGTCAAGTTCCTGGAGGGAGATTTATAGCAATATTAATAAGACAGCCCAACGTCGGAGAACGATAATTCCAATTCTTGTTTATTCATAGCAATATATATATATATATATATATATATATATATATATATATATGGATAGTCACGTATGGGTGGCATTAGACATATTGAGGTTGTGGCTAGTTAGTAGTAAATGGTGGAGGAACGAACAACATGCTTTGTACTCGCACAGTAATTAGATAGCTATGTAACAATGGGTATTTGTATCAAGGAAATAAATATAATTATAAAAACACTGAAGCACATATATGAAACATAGTGCAATCAGTCAATTAAGTAAAATACTTACTAAGAGGTTAGAAAACTAAAGAAAAATGTGGCATGCAGTAATCTTAAAAAATAAAGTTGTTTATAATCTTGAATAAAATGGAGTACAGAATTCCAAAATCGACGTCCTTTGAAAAAAATATTGCAGAAAAGAAACTCAAACAACAGTTTCAAATTTATATGATGGTTTCGTGAAAAGTTGAAAAAAAAATGCGAAGTTCGAGCAACTTGGTCAGTAAAAAAGTGCATAAAAAATATTTCTGAAGTTAAATATACAGTTGTTACCAAAAGGCTTATGCTCTCCATGGCACAATGAATTTTCGATCCTATTGGATTTACTAGTCCTATAACGTTGTTCCCAAAACTGTTATTGTAACAAACATGGGAGGATCATCTCAGTTGGGATGCGCCAGTAGGCGAGGACATAAAAGAAGAATTCATCAGATGGGACACCTGCAGGAGCTCGAAGTACCCAGGTGGATAAAATCTAGTAATTCACTAACTAAACAGCCTTCGTTGCATGTTTGTTGTGATACCAGCGGCAAGGCATATGCATATGCACTCTTCCTGAGAGTTGAGTATGACGGCCACGTATTTGTTGGTAGCAAAATCCAGAGTAGCACCCATAAAAAAAGATGACAATACCCCGTTTAGAGCTGTTGAGTGCCTCGATAGGAGCTAGGTTGTATATGAATGTTAAAAACAATATTGAAATGAATCTGCCTTGTTATTTCTGGAGTGACTCTTCTACTATGTTGTCATGGATTCACCGAAAGGAAGTGTGGGGCACATTTGTAGGAAACAGTTGCAGAAATACGTACTTTGTACCCAATTTCCGCTTGAGGTATGTGTCTGGAGTAGCAAATCCTGCCTTGCGTGGTTGTACTGATAAGCAATTGATGGAGTTGCGATGGTGGGAGGGTCATCAGTGGTTGTACGAATCAGAGGAGTTTTGGCCTCAAGAAACTACACAGTTTGATGAAGGTGCAATAAATAAAGAAAAACTAAAGATAATTACCGCCTTGATAAATCGAGATTCTGTTGAGAGTTATTTTAATTATTTTTTTCGCTATACCACGATAATTAGAATGATTGCATGGGTATTCCGTTTTATCAACAATGTTCGACCGCCGAATTTAAAACGTTGTGGTAGTTTGTTAGCCGAAGAACTCGATTTTGCAGAATTAGCAGTTTTCAAATTCGTTGAAAGATCTGCCATAAATCCTATACCTTGGCGTTTTAACCTGCCAACTGCACCATGGTGAGGTTTTTTTTTGGGAAAGGCTAATTAGATCCTTGAAGGTATTGCTCCGCAGGGTGTTGGAACGAACGTCCCTTTATTATGAAAGTGTGTGACTGCGGGGTGATTATTAATTCAGGGCCTTTGACGTACATGTCCAAAGACTCAGGTAATTTTGTGGCGTTGACACCAGTCATGTTTCTACGAGAACAAGCAGAAAATGGTTTACCGGAGTGTGATGCATTATAACAATCTCCACTTTGCAGGAAAATTAGATGGATGCAAAAACTACGTATCGATCTTCGACAAAGATTTCGAAACGAGTATCTTGGACAATTGGAGTTACAGTTTACTGGAAAGACGTCGCGGGCGGGTAACCATCCGAGAGGTAGGGAGGGTCGGCAATGATAAAGACAAACATTTAGATTGTCGTATTGCGCATGTAGTTGAACTTTTGCCAGAGAAGGATGAACAAGTGCGGTTAGTACGAGTCGCAACTGCGAGGGGTCAAGTCCTGCGTCCTGTCCAGAGAGTGTACCCGCTTGAAGAAAGTGGGGCATTTATTGATGAACCGTTAGATCAAAACCGGCAATTGGCCCAGAACGAAGTAGATGGGGCTTTGATTAAAACCGGGGAATCAACTGTGCAATTTATGCGTAGTTTCAGACATGTCAACTTACCTAGAAGATCAGTGCGTAAATTTTACTATTGATGTTTCTTTGAGATAAAGCTTTTGCGTTATGTTTGTGAGAAACTAAAAGAATAGTTTCTTAGGTGGGAGAATGTTGGAAAGGGCTTAAATATGCAATGTTCTATTGGTTAGTTGTAGTAGAATGTATTGTTAGTGTGGGTTTGTCGTTTTGTCATGTGAATAATTTTGTTAAATTTGCTACGAAAAAGAAAGCTGAACTGTCAAAGTAGAAATATGGTGACAGGTCAAAAAGTTGTATTCCTATTCTAAAAATAGTAAAATAAATACTTTGGAGTCCCGACAAGGGTGTTTTTCTATAGACAGGTAGTCTATATTCGTGAGATACCACAGTTAGGATGTAAAATGTGCAAACGATATAGGGTAGCATGTATGAAAGGACCCATAAAATATCAGCATGGCCATTTCAAAAAATAACTGCAGATATAGTTGAATATGGCAGTAAAAGTTATCTAATAATAATAGATTATTGTTCAAAGTAGTTGAGGGTTTTATTTTTAACATATAAAACACCTAGTCAGATCATTGAAAAACTAAAAACAGTATTGGTCACTCATGTCATACCAGAAGAAGTAGTTTCGATAACATGCCATTTTCGTCATTTGAATGTACAGTTTGAGTAAAATTGGGGATTTAGATTTACAACAAGTAGTCCACAATAGCCACAGTCAAACCGAATAGCTGAAAGTGAAATCAAAATTACAAAAAATATGCAAAAAAATTTAAGAATTTGAGTCTAGCATTATTAAATGATAGAACTTTGGTAGTAGAAAGATTAGGGTTATCACCGGCATAGATTGTGTTGGGTAGGAGATTAAAAACTAAATTACCTATTCTAAATAGTTTGTTGCGACAATGGTCAGATGCCTTGTCTAATGCAAAACAAAAGTTAGAAAATAAGCAACGATTAGCAAAAAATATATGATAGAAAAACAAGAGATCGATCTGAATTGTGTGCAGGAGATCATATAACACTTACGGATAGAATATGGAAGCCAGGGCAAATAGTAGAAAATCATCCTAGTCCTAGACGTATTGGGTAAGAGATGCGAGAGGAAAAATTTTACAAAGAAATAGTAGTTATTTGTGTTTTTCACTAAATAAACCTAGTATGAAGACTGATGTGAACATAGATGATAATTGCCAGTTAGATGTAGGTCTAGATTGGAATAAGGATAATACAACAAATGTTAACCATAGTCCAAGTGGTGGAGATGTGCATTCACGTGGTGATAATGTTAAGGAATGTGAAAGTGACATAAGTGTGCATGACAGACCCCAACGTCTAGTTCGGCCACCGATTAGATTTAAAAATTAAGTTGGAGAGGAAATGTTATTTATGCATAGTCACGTTTGAATAACCTTAGACATATCGAGGTTGTGACTAGTTAATTGTAAATGGTGGACGAACAGGCACGTACTTAGTTCTCACATGGTATTTATATAGTTATGTGATTAGTATTTGTATTACGTAAATAAATACATTCATAAAAACAATGAAGCACATATATGAAACACTTATACACGTACTACGATAACATAGGGTTTACTTATACCAATTTTTAATATACTGGATGGCTCAACAAAAAAAATATTCTAATTAATTAAAGTAAAATTTCGAAAAAATCCTCGGACAGGTCAATTTTGTATTCGAGGGGGCCTCCTCCTTTGTAATAGAATTCACGTAAAAATGTTTTCATCCCTAAATGCTATAAACACAACCGTTAAAATTTTAAATGGCATTATAGGTCGAGTAATACCTCGTTGGAAAGTTGTTTTTTACTTTATTGACGTGCAAAAAAGAAAATTAAAAACGATCGATTAGTTTTTGAGAAAATCAAAATCAAGCAGTTGAAAATGTATTTATTTAAGTTTTTAAAATGAACAATTTAATTTGGGAAAAACAAAAAAAAACAGCTGAAATTTAAAAGTAAAATAATGTACTTTATTAAATGTTTGAATTGACCACCATTTGTCTCACTACAATTAAATAAATTTTGTTTAAAACGACTTCATACGCTTTCTAAAAGTTGAGTAGTTATTTATCTGCATTCTGCAATAATTCTTTGTCGCAACTCGTTTAGAGATCTTGGTTCACTAGCATAAACTTTATTTTTTAAATAAATATCCCCAAAGAAAATAATCAAGTGAACTAAGATCTGGAGATTGGGCTGGCCATTCCAAAGGACCTCTGTCCAATCAATTTCCCAGGAAACATTTCCAAATCAAAAGCATAACTAAGGGTTTTCCAAACCACCAAAGTTTTTAATTATCAAGATATCAAGATCTCCTGGAACGCAATTTTATGCAAAAAAATCAACACCGGCTTTTTAAGTATTACTGTAAAGCAGAAAACGTAGAGCAAACCTAAATTATTTTTAGTTTCAGGGGCGTCGGGCGGAAATAATCTATTTAATAAATTATAATAAATGACCTGCAGAAGCGACGGAAGCAGCTAATTCATAAATTAAATAAACCACTGCATAAATGATCTGCAATTGAAGTTGTAATACCGCATCTGTTTATTCTATTTATACTTAAAAACTCGTTAATAAAACAATATACAAAGAAAACTTACCCATAGTTATAAGAATGCGCTTGTATAATAAAAAGAGCCGCAAAAATAACTGCTGCGTTTAACATACTGGATATTGTATATACCTATAAACAAATCAAAACAATCTACAACACGGAAATAACAGTACTGCAAAATAATGCACGGTTTGTTGTATTTATAAGCAGCGCCGCGCGTCAGGACGCGGAAGGGGAATACTGTTACATCTTCATCACGGCCAGATACTATCACCGTTAGGTCTCCTTTTTTTCTTTTTATTTTTGCGTATTCAAATTTACAATTATTAATCATATTCGTAAAAAATGAACCTATATTTTTACCGCATTTAATATGCGGGTGCCATGGAAAATCATTTATGTTTATAATTTAATTAAAAAAATCATAGGTTGTGTTCAATACTCTGCTTCTGTGTTCGTAATATTGACATTGTATTAACGTTCTGGTACTTGAACTTTGTGCTAGAAATTCGAACGCGATGCTTCTTCATAAAGGCCATTTAGTTCGACCCGGTTTAACGGTATTTCTCTATTTACCCCATTGAAAGATAGTTTAGTAAATAAAATAAAGTGATCCAAATGTAAATTGCTCTAGAAATAAGTAGGTAAAACATTGTTCTTATTAAAGAAACATTACATCTTTATATGTAAAGCAATTTTCAATGACTGAATCGTATTAGTTTTCTAATAATTTCTACGTGTAATGGTAAGTTCATACAACCACGAATACGAATTTTTTCCTAATTCGCAATTCAGAACGCCTTAAAAGCAACGAAAATAAATCAGGAATATTTAGGGATGTTTTACAGCATATATTTATAAATAACGATATGTTATTATAAATTAAGTGTCATTTGTTGGATTTATAGATATTATTTTAAAGTATTATGTATTTATCATTTCATTCGTAAGGTGCAGTCGTGCGACCTATCTACTGCTAACAATTAATTGTTTAACTTATAATAGACGAATGTATTTATGTATTGTTACGAGCTACTATTAGGCAACCCGTCAAACATACAAATACTGTAAGCAATGTATATTCTCCAGGAACCGAGTAAGTTCGAACACATACCAGAATATGAATCATTTATTTAATTCAGGATATAAATAAGACCGTTGATGAAGTACAGGGTAAGTCTATATCTAAATGTCGAATATCAATTATATCCTGTAAAATGAATTAGTTACGCTTTTGGAAGTACAAGATTAAATATAAATATGTGTCATGTGAACGTATACATTGTACCGCCAGTTTGCAGAATATATACATAGACAAAAGTGTAATAAATAAATTACGGTAGAGTTAGTGTTGTTAATAGACCTATGGTTAAGAATTTAGTTTAAGAAGATATTAGTGCTTGTAAATAGCATTAGTGTGATAATGCTTCATTGTTAATTGGACTGAAAACGTCTATAAAACATACTGTTAATTAGACTTGTGAACAGTGAGTAATAAAGAATCGTTATTACTTGTTTTAAATTGGTGAAACACGTTAATAGTAGCCCGGTGGACTGGTGTCAGGCTGTGCTGGGTGTATAGATTCAATTTAAAAAAAAAACAACACAAGTCTAAAAACATTTGACTAGTTTGTATATGCCTATTACAAGAAGCCAAAGTAAAATGGACGCAGGAACTTTAATGATTTTCCTTAATCACTTTAAATACGGTATGGAAGATAAGTCGGCTATACTAGAAGTGACACTCAGTGAAAACTTAGTGAGGTCAGTTGAACTGAAATCGACCCTTAAAGAATTTAAATACGGTATGGAAGTGACACTTAGGGAAAATGCTGACAAACTGGAAGAAAAGTTTAGTGAAAATACTGCGAAAATGGAAGGAAAGTTGAATGAAAGTACAGCCACGTTAGAACAAAGATTAATGGAAAGCTCCATTGCATTGAAAGAAGATTTCACTGAACAGGTAAAAGAATTGAGTAAAAGTTGGACAGTAAATTGGTAAAAATGGAAGAAGATGTGAGGAGGCTGCAAGAACAAGTGATTTCATTAACAACGCGGTCACTTGATTAGCAAACCAAGTTGTAAATCAGAACATTCCAGAAATAAGAAGCATAGAAGAAAGCGAGTCAATGCCGTCAAAATTCAAAGTAAAACCACCCACATTCGATGGTAAAACACTTTGGCCCACATATTTGAAACAATTTGAAGCCGCTGCAATAACCAACGGTTGGTGCAACAAAGAGAAGGCTATCTCCTTAATAGTGGCCCTACGGGGGAAAGCTCTTAACATCCTGCAAACGATTCCCGATCATCTGCAGAATGATTACGGCCTCTTAACATCGAAGCTTGAGATAAAATATGGAGACGCTCACCTACAACAGGTTTACCATGCACAAGTTAAGAACCGCTCGCAAAAGACAAATGAAAGCATGCAAGAATTCGAAGCTGACATTGCCAGATTATTTAGGTTAGCATACCCAACGGCACCAGATAGCTTCCTCGAACAACTGGCTGTTCAAACATTTGTGGATAGCGTTAAAGATGGTGAAATACAGCAGGCGCTAGGATTAGCACGGCCAAAAATGTTAGATGACGCACTGGCCCATGCGCTTGGATTTGAAGCAGCTAAGCAGACATCACACAGGATGAGTCACAAAGTTCGATCTACCTTAGAAAAACCTGGTCAATCGCAGAACAAAGTAGAAGAAATAATCAACCGTATGTTTAAAAAGCAAAAGGCGGAAAGGCTGGAAAGACAACGACCGTTCATTTACATTTCCAATGCTCCACCCGAAGGTACTACATTGGCCAGGAGGCGAGTTTTTTGTTGCCTGGAAATTTAGAACTTTGCCGAACCCTTGCCGTTTTAGGCAAGGTAGGGATCTTTAACGTACGTGACAACACTCACACACGGGACCTCCATTTAACCTCTCATCCGAACGAGGGCGTAATATTTGTGAAAAATGCTCACCTGCCATTTTTCAAGCAGTCGGCCGTGTCGGGATATGAAAAAAGACAACGACCGCGGAGATGGGGTCTGCAATGCAAGAGCTGAGGTAAAGTTGGCCATATACAGAGACGCTGTACTCAACCAAAAACAACCGGTTGAGCAGCAAGAATATGATTTTGACACAGAACATCGTGTAGGAACTAGTCATCGGAATGCAGACGCTCTGTCAAGGAGACCTTGTCGGGTAGACTGCAATCATTGCTCCAAAATGGAAGAGAAAATAAGTGTTATTCATAGAATGACGGTAACCGATGATACTTGGCAATCCGAAAGAATACGAGAAGACCAGAAGAATGACGCCGAATTAAGGCGTATTATTGAGTGGAAGAGCAGTGGACAACGATCAGCTTGGGAAGAAATTAGTATTTCAAGTAGGAGCCTGAAGGCATACTGGGCACAGTGGGACTCCTTGGTGATTGAAAATAGAATCTTGAAACGACGCTTGGAATGTGAAGATGGCACTGAGAGACGACTTCAAATATAGTGCAGAGAAGCAGAATGCTGGAAGTGTTGCAGCACTTGACGATGGTATTCCCGGAGGGCACTTTGGCGTGAAAAGAACTCTCAAAAGAGTAAGAGATAGATTCCATTGGCTAAACTGCAAAGAAGATGTAAAGAAGTGGTGCCAGAAATGTGAGTTGTGTGCCTCTGGAAATGGCCCAGTTGCAAAACAAATCCCAAATGAGACAGTATAACGTGGGAAATCCTTTTGAGAGGGTGGCCATTGATATAGTTGGTCCGTTTCCTGAATCAGAGAAAGGAAATAAATACATCTTGATTGCAATGGATTATTTTACCAAATGGCTGTAGGCGTATGCTATACCTAACCAAGAAGCCGAGACGGTTGCAGATGTACTAGTGAAGGCGTTCTTTTGTTGCTTTGGAGTTTTGTTGGAATTACACTCCGATCAAGGTCGGAACTTTAAATCAGCGTTGTTTCAAAACGTCTGCAAGCATCTTGGAATCAGGAAGACTAGAACCACGCCACTTTATCCTCAATCGGATGGAATGGTTAAAGGAATGAACAGGACATTAGGAAAGTACCTAGCCAAAGTTTTTTCTGAACATCAACGAAACTGGGACCAATATTTACATTTGTTCCTACTGGCGTACCGATCTTCGGTATATGACAGCACAGGATACTCTCCCGCTTGCGTGATGATAAGGACGTGAATTGCGGCTGTCATGTGATCTTCAGTTTGGATTTACACCTGGAGAAGAGACCACAGATCAAAATTACATTAGTAAGCTTCGTGAAAGATCGAATAGCATTCACGAATACGTCCGACAGAATATCCATGCAGCAAGCGATCGAAAGTAATCACAATATGACACGAGAGTACAAAAAGGTGGTTACCAACCTAGAGATTTAGTGTGGTTGTACAATCCTCAAAGAAAGCGTGGATTGTCGCCAAAATTATAAAGACAATGGGAAGGCACGTACGAAGTGTTAAAAAGAATTAATTATGTAGTGTACCAGATTAGAAGACCTCCCCGGGGTAAACCGAAAGTGGTACACTTTGACCCTTTAACATCTTATGCTGGCAACAACCAAAAACACTCGAGTTTTGAGAATGGTATTCAAAGATTTACGAATCATGAGTCAAACGTAAATTTTGAGTCTCATGGCGGCGTATGGTGGTTCTGCTAAGGCGAAATTTGGCGTTGTTGTTGAAAACAGCAAGATCTGTTTAGAGCACCAGAAAAGTATTCCTTTGCACATTGCGTAGCTCAAGATCTGCAAATGTCAAGAAGGATACCTATTGTTTTCAAGAAAAAGTTTGGATGTGTGGATGAATCAGTACAACAGCAGCCAACTGTAGGAAAAGCTTTGGTCCTTCAAGATAAAAATCGTTATGTTTACTATCTGGTCACCAAAAATTCTTCATGACAGAGACCTAGTTATGAATATCTATGGGAGGCTTTGCTGAATCTTAAGACTCAGATGATGGAAAATGGAGCGACGAGATTAGCGGTGTCCAAGCTAGGCTGTAGACTGGATCGCTTAGATTGGAGAATATTCCAAAATAAGCTAGAAGTAATTTTTCAGGAAACCAACGTCCAGGTCCTTGTTTCTTGCTATCAACCGGTTGCCTACCAAGACCAAGAAAAGAGTGTTGACTGTTATTTCCAACGACGTGGAGGATGTATCAGATGAGATAGCTGCCAATACCGTTATTAGTCATCGAATTGACGTCAAAATGTATTTATAGTTACGAGACGTTGAATCGAGAATGTTCGAGCACATACCAGAGTATGAGTCATCTATTTAATTCAGGATATAAATAAGACCGCTGATGAAGTACCGGGTTAGTCTATATCTAAATGTCGAATATAAATTATATCGTGTAAAGTTAATTAGTTACGCTTTTGGAAGTCCAAGAGTAAATAAACATTTGTGTTATATGAACGTGTATATTGTACCGCCAGCTTGTAGAATATATAAATAGACAAAAGTGTAATAAATAAATTATAGTAGTGTTAGTGTTGTTAATAGACCTATGGTTAAGAATTTAGTTTAAGAAGGTATTAGTGCTTGAAAATAGTATTAGTGTGATAATGCTTCATTGTCAATTGGACTAAAAACATCTATAAATAAGACATATACTGTTAATTAGACTTGTGAACAACGAGTAATAAAGACTAGTTATTACTTGTTTTAAATTGGTTGAACGCATTAATAGTAGCCCGCTACAGTATGTTGTGAATTTGGTAATCGCATTAAGTTGCTTATCACGTCTTGTTATTTGGTTATGCTAGACAACCTTCGTAGTGGAGAAAGTATACATGTTATAACTAGTTTCCTTAAGGTTGACAAAAAATGTCATAAATTCAACACGTTGTCAAAAATATTTGTCAAGAGTTTATTTGAAATAGTTTATTTTACATTAATTACTTAATTTGTTGGAAGTCGAAGATAAGTTCTATTGCTGCAGAATATGGACTAAAGGGAAAATCAACAACAAATAAGATACGAAAATATTTATTTAACTTTTAGGTAAAAGCACTCATGAACGTCCTCTCTTGACAATACCTGCCTCCATGATCTAGTGGCAGTTGCTCATGATACCGGCGTTGTTACCAACACATAACTCAAATATACCCCGAAAGATGGCGCTACGATAAGAAAGTATGAAATTAAACTACAGTATCAAGTGTCAAGTAACCCGACTTTTAATACAATACGATGACCCCAAAATTAGATTGCCAGCAATTAAACATAAATTATATATTGAGCAAACAGTGCTAGACTTAATCTAGGGTATATTGGGGAAAAAGTACGACAGAAAAATCCCAGCAATATTGCACTACTAATTGCATAAGGACATCCCCCCAAGAACGAGTGGTGAGCAAGCGCTGTTTTTTTAATATTACCAAATATCAACTCTTACCCAAATATTCTATATATGACAACTGAAGAACCAATAGTTAATCTTTTCGGAGGGGAGTGTGGTCGGAAAATAATACAACCCAGCTACAGATGAAGGGTTTAACAAATATTCATGATACCTTATTTCATAAATCATCTACTACCCCAAAACAAAAACCATCATATCAAATATGTACCTAAATCTGAGATCCAATCAGATAAATTAAAACAATAATATAATTATAAAAACGTTATTTGTATAAAATCGCCAAGTTGACTCTTTTTTAGTACCCTTCTATGTAAGTAGACAAAGGTAGAGTTCTTAGTTGACAGAAGACAAGAAAGTCCCCTTTCTCTCTCTCTCTCTCTTTCTCTCTCTCTCTCCCACACACACACATACTTAACCGCTACGACGTTTAATTCCAATGTCACTTCAGAGTGCGTTTAAAAACTCGCAAATAGTTATAGTGCTATTCAAAATATCTTCGAATATCGAAATGTGTTACACTTGGCAACACTGATACGGTCCACGTTTCACAATATTGTACAAAAGTTAATATTATGACATAATTACGTGGCAAACTGCATCAAATACCAAACACGTTTACAATGATACAATTCTTATTTTTACACAAAAGTAAAGCAAAGTACTCACTTAAAACGCGCCTTGCAGTTAATGTAAGGGCATTTCCTTGTTGTTGTTTTAGGGTGGGTTGCGTCACAGCATTGTTAAATCGAAATTCATTCGTCTTCCTCTTTCGTCGTTCGTAGCGGTACGATAGGAGCAACCAGGTAAGGAACGATAAGGTAAGATAAGGAGGAACCTACATCCTAAAAAAGAAAAGACAAATAAACACGACACAGGTAAACGTTACCGTTCGACGTCTCGTGGCTAATAATGTCGTGTCACACCGCGCACTTGCCCACTTATTCCGCGCTTGCGCATTCTTTTGCGCCGACGCAACTGTCCGAAATGACGGAAATGAACAAGTCTATTTTAAAATAGTGGCGGGAATTCACTCACATATTTATATTTAATCTAAATATGATACATAGCCGATTTTCGGCATGTAACAAATGCACACAATTATTTCCTGAATAATCATCGACCAATGAAAATAGATTTAGAAGTCCTCAGAATCAATACATTGTCAATATCGTAAAGTGATATAAGTAAGCTGAAATTTACATCTTTTGAACAAAACGAACAATAACCTCGTTAAAATCTGAAACTTAACTGAATTAAGACTCGTAATATGAACGTTGCGTACTACATCTTTTCTAACATTTTTCAAAACTATTTTACAGGTATGCCAGTTTGAATTATGTGTTGCACAAAGTTTTTATTTGTATAAGCATTAATTAAAAAGAAAGTTTCACATTAATATACACACACCCAAATGAAAACAATACAAAACATTACTCAAGTAAAACATCAGGAAATCATGGACAAAAACTATAAACAAAGTATAAATTCTTTGACATTTAATAAACTTGAAAATAATGACAATGGTAATGTATTGAATTTAAAATAATTGTATTAGTAAAATTTATTTGCAAGACGTCTCGATTTTTCTGGAAACACACCATTTTATATCATCCATAGAATCGGTTATTTCTTTTAAATTCTTACCTACGTTTATAATATTTACGTTAGTGTGAAGCAGAATGTTTTTATGCGACAATGCTGATTTAAATTGTAAACGACTTGGTCCTGAGAGGCGGCAGGTATTTACCTCGAATAATCAGTTCCCAACACAATTCTTTACTTTTCAAGTAGAGTTGTTTCATGTTTATGTTTTTAAAAAGATACGTTAACTTCGATATTTTATTTCTTTACGAAGTTCGTATAGGAGGTAGTTTGATATTATTATTTAAGGAAATAAATGGAATTAGATGTCGTATTTTGAAATTTACTCACCAAACTAGGTAGTGAAATTTAGCGTTAATGACTTGGCATTTTTAAAAAGTTTTCGTTACTTTTTGTTGTTTAATTAGAGTACTAAAACGAAACATATATTTAAACAGAAAAATTAGTTCCATAAAGGACAAAACAGATTACTTAAAATAGAATTTCATTATTTCACCACGTAAATTTTATGGCATAGGATTTTTTTAATCAAAAGTGTTTTCAGAGAAGCTATAGATTCATAGCATATGGTATTTTTTAACTAGGATAAACAATATAGAATGAATATACACCTACCTTAAGTATTAGCGAATTTAAAACCCAATTTTCTAGTAATTTAACATTTTTTTCTTTATCACGAAAACTAACACAACACAACTATTAAACACTTCTTTTTTTAACAAGAACTAACCAAACACATTCGAGACAAGCCTTTTCAATTTTTTAAACACGCCATTTTTAAATTTGCATAGTGGAAAATGATGCGTCGACCATATTGAATTACTAGGAAAGTAATTGAAGGTTTCTTTTATCTTTAATGTTTTTTTTAGATTTAAATATAGAACATTTCCAATATTTTTTAAACAGATAGTAACAAATATTAAATACGCGACCCTGAATGTTGTTTTAAATAATAATACGTTTTACGATGTGTGTGAAATAGCAAACCTTTTTTTTTTATAAACAGCACATTTATAACAAAAACCCACATTGGGCGCCGAATTGCTAACCCTTAAAAACCGCTACATTTAAAGTAAGATACTATAGTAGTTACCACATATTTAACCTCAAATTTACTCGTAGCTTAAATTCCCCGAGGCGACGAAATGCGTCGCAAACTAATTATGGATATCATTTACCCTTGGTGTCTTGTTCTTGTTGCAGCAATTTCCTTGATTCGCTGAGGGAGGGGGGCGATCTGTGGTGATTTCATGCTTTTCCTGAGTTTTCTCGTTGTAGTCTTCGTTAAAGACTTGCCGACACGATATGGAATGGGAACAAAAGCACTACTCACACGTTAGCACTCGAATGAAGTAGGTAATCAAATTCTTTGTTTCAATACATTTGCTCCCACGAAAATGTGTATCCTCTCCAAGAGAGGTTAAAGTTGCCTGATGTATGTTAGTGGATACAACGCCGTACAAACCGTGAGAGTGTTATCTTAGCAGTCTCTCAGACCACAAAGATAAGCCAATATCCGGACTTTCCGTGCGAACCAAAACTTTGTGTGGTTTTCACGTACGCCCGCATTACAATATCAATAAGCTGGGAACTTTTCAATGCAGGGTTTTAAAAATCCCCCTAAACCTAATTAATACAATAAATGTAAAAGCTTTGTAAAAAGACGTAACAAGAACAATTCAAAATTTAAATTGTTTTAAACGCCTAGTTAACCCGTAACAGGAAATATTTCACATGTAACATTCTGTTGCTACGAAGCACTAACAAGACGACCCCAAACAAACCAGAACACCACAGTTTTATCAGTTGAATTGTTGTTACATTCCAAATTTGGAGATGTACAGTTTTAAATATGTGACTAAATTCCCGCCATTATTTCAAATAAACTTTTTAAATTTCCGTCATTTCAAACAGTTGCGTCGGCGCAAAGGAATGCGCAGGCGCGGAGTGGGTAAGTGCGTTGTTTGGACAAGACATGAAATTATTAGCCAACGAGACGTCGAACAGTGACGTTTACCTGTGCGTTCTTTTGTCTTTTCTCTTTCAGGAGGTAGGTTTCCTCTTTATCTTGCTTTATCGTTCCTTACCTAGTTTTTCCTTCGTCCTACCTACGATCAAAGAAGAGGGAAGACGCTAAATCTGGTTTCAACGAGGGCATGACGTAACCCACCCCAAACAACGCCCAAACGAGATACATGGAAATCAACATAGCCCCTGCGCAAGGATGACCGCGAAATCGTGAAGAGTTTCACATTTTTGGGTGAGTGCTTTTTATCTTTTTTAGGGTGCATCTTGTATCACTGAAAACATATTTGGCATGTGATACAATCTGACACGAAATTGTGTCGTAATATCTTTATTGTGCAATAATGTGAACGTGGATAGTATGTTACGTGCCGAAAATCGGCACTAAACATTCTGATAAGTTTTAATATGTAAGAATTTCGCGCCATAAATTTAAAAAGACTTGTGCGCGTATTTCCGTCACTTCAGACAGTGCGTTTGCGCCAGATCACGCCGACGCGTGTGGACGAAGGAGGATAGTGGGAGATTTCCGGGGAGACGCGTTAGAACTAGCTTCCGAGATGTGAACAGGTGTAGTTGGTCTGGTATCTTATCGTATCTTTATGTTATGTAGGTCCCTTTTTCCCTTATCGTTGATTATCGTTCCTTATAAACCAGTTTCACGTTGTTCCCTCTACATAGGAAGAAAAAATTTGAATTTGCATTTAATCCGGCTCAAGAATTCCCACGCCCGAGAAAGAGCAGCGAAGCAGCTGACGCCCGAGAAGGGTCGACAACGGAGCCCCGCTGTACCCATCATGGAGTAATCCTGAAGGAAGCCGCCGCCATCATGGAGTAATCCTGAAGGGGTTTTCTTTAAAATTGGTGTAATTATGTTACATTAATTTGCATATTGTGTGACGTCATAGATAATTTGCGCGTCAATTTTTACATTATGTAATATTGCTACCAACTGTCATCAGTGGCTCGCGTACCTCGTTTACGGGGGTATAATAAGTATCCGAGTTGCCAACTGTGGAAGTGGCTCTAAACGCGCGACGCCGGGGTTATAACAGTTACGCCGGTAGTATAATAATGTTATGCTCGTGCTCTAGGTTTTTTTTAAATCATATCTGTTACGCTAGTGCTAGAAATTGGTAATCTGCCAAAAAGTACCATACTTACTTCTTGCTATTTCTATTTTGAGTTCATTATATTTATTGCATGTTTTCTACAGTACTCTATTCGAAGATTATTTTATGTGTTATTATGTTACTTCTCGTACGGTTTTCTTTCATTTTGTTCTATTATTTAACATAGTTTCCAGTATCATTGATAATATTCGGATTTATTTATTTGCCCTTGAAAGTTGGTAAATGTTTTATTACATTTTTTTGAACGTTTTCATAACTCTATTTTATATGAAAACCAGGATGAAGATATACGATGGTAAAATTAAAAATTAGTCTGCCATTCAGTACCTTTTGTCAAGGTTGAAAAATAAATTAGTGATCTAGAGAAAAAAAGTTCAAAAATAAATTTTTCCAAAAATGGTTTACAATCATCTTCACTATCTGAAACGGTTTCTGAGTATAATGTAATCAATATCTCCTAGGAAAATTTATTTAATAGAGTTTCGCTTTCTATTCACGTAATTTTATCAACACTGGACGATTATTGTAGTCAAAAAAGAAACGGAAATTTGCAATGATAACCTTATTGATAACCTTTGTAATTATACATAATATAGTACCCGCACAAGCGACTGCTGTTGTTAATTATAGTCCTTGAAAGCAGCATAAAGCAAAGTTCTTCTCATCAAGTACCTACATCAACAAGTTCATCACATCCGTATTAAAATTTTTAGAATAGTTAATTATACACAAAATGATTTCGGTTATCTTGCTTTATTCTTAGTTCCAGATAATAATAGTGGTACATTACAACATTACTCATGACAAATACAGACAACACATTGAATCATACTCGTAGACGTTTCTTTAAATTGTTATTAATCATATTATTAATAAAAAGCAAGACGCAATTAAATGTTGATATGCCATTGTCAAGTACTTTTATTAAGCCCTTGCTATTGTGGCAAAAATAACGTACGAAACGTGCTAACTTTATAAAACTATGTTTGTATTAAAACTGTGTCATAAAAGAAGTACATGAACTTTTGCTTCATTTGATCAAAGTTTAATTTTATAATTGACAAAAATGGAAACAATTAAAGTAAAAAATTTAATCATTATTGCTAAAAATACAATTTTTAAGACAAACTGTAACAGTATGAACTACTGGTAGGAATAATAATTGTAGACAACCATAATTGCAGATCGGTGTTTCTAGGGTGATTATGAATTAAAAGGTAGTCGTCCGCGCGATTTCTCTATCTTTCTTAACCATCCTCTTGAGCCTTTACGCTCGAACAAGTCCCTCGATAGGCTTTTTGAGGTTATATTACAATTAGAAATAGGTATTATTATTAAAAAACACAAATCACTTAACACGCAAAATTGCTGCATTGGAAACTAGCCCAGCCGTTAATCAGACCAAGAGATAAAGGGTACAGTCCATAGACAAATTAATTTCTCTATGGTACAGTCTTTATAATTTTGTACTTGGGTAGAAACAGGTGCGTTTTTTGTAGACTGTGTAAGACTCTTCCTTGTTACAAAAGAACATTCCCACTAAAAATCCACCTTGGTGTCGGACTCGAGATCCCCTGTTAAAAACGTCTATGAGGATCCTGTGGTTAACGTATTTGGATTAGGTCTTTTATAGCCGTGGCGAATAGGAGAAACATAGCTTTATGCGCAGTTTATTCCTTTAAGACGTTTGATGTTGCTGAAATCAAAGCAAAAATGAATGCTGGAGCATCACTTTGGAGTGTTTGTATCGCTGCCACAAGGCATCTTCATAGACATTATAATGTAATTAAGGACCGCTATGCTTGCGGCCACGTCCCCAATGCTCCACCCGAAGGTATTACATTAGGTTTAAACGCGAAAAGTAAACGTGCTCCAAATTTAATCTAACTTCAGGTTAATCAACACTAAATAAAAATCTAACAAACTGAAACTAAAATAGGGTTTAAAGAATGGTATCCCTAGCGTTGATTCTAGAGTTAGCCTGATCCACAAGATACAAGCAAAATGAATGGGGAGGGATCCGTAATACCAGATAGCAGCTGCCAGCTCTGCTTACCGGTTCGACCTGAAGGGTCGTCTTAAAACTAT
Source organism: Platerodrilus igneus (assembly GCA_036346225.1). NCBI lineage: Eukaryota > Metazoa > Arthropoda > Insecta > Coleoptera > Lycidae > Platerodrilus > Platerodrilus igneus. Next base: position 8,166,249 of record JARFIW010001680.1, on the reverse strand, counting down.
CCAAATGAAGCTAGCTAATATTAAAATTGGATTCAAATTTTCTAAGCATTCGCCAAATGTTTAATAATGAATCCAGCTATTTTGCCTGTTCTATATATTTACAAATTCGTCCTCCCTAGACTAAGTATTTATTCAAATTTCATCCTAAATTTATCCCTAACGTTCCCTATCATTTCCTAACTGACATATTATAAGTACAATCTTCTTTCCTATATATACTGCCACCAAAAATTGGCGGCAAAACGTCTAGCAAATAAAAACCACAGAACAAAAATACAGGCAAAAATATAAATATAAAATAAGTATAAATATAATGTAAGTATATAAATAAACAAAATAAATATATAAATAAATTAATAAATATCTAAATAAGCAAAAGCATGCAACAGTGCATAAATTAGTAAAAGCATCCCCCAAATTATCAGTTGCACTCGCATAAACATTATGATGGCTAGCGCCATTATGCACAAAACATGCTTGTTAGATTATTTCAAAATCTCTTTATTAATACAAGTCAATGCTTATGCGAGTACAGCCGTCACAATTTTAATCCTACCTCGTATATAAATTCTCCAGCATCTGAAGATCTGGTCGTCTTCTTACGTCTATTGGTATCTTACTGCTAAAGGAAGATGATGCACTGTTAAAGTTCTGGTGGGTATGCACTAAACTTTCGGGGGGATCACAATCACTGTCACTTTTAAGTCTTGGGGGGGATGCGCGGTTTCGCTCTATTTTATTTTCTTTATTTATTTGCTGATATAAGTTAATTAGGGTTTACTGATTTATTTTGTTGTTATTTATTTGTTTTAGTTTATTCCCAGTTGCGATTTTTCCGCGCGTATAAGGTGGAACAGTGATTGTTTTAGTGGTGTGGGGTTAGTCGTGCATATTAGATTTTGGTTATTGATTTTTGCTTTTGATTTTGCTTTTCATTTTTTTTATTTTCTTTTTTTATATATTTTTTTGTATAATTTTTTTATACAGGTTTTGGTTATATCATGCTCATGTCCGTTTCGCCTCCCAAGTCAAAATCAAAAATTTTTAATCTTTCCCTAACCCCTCCGATTTACGTGCGGTTATCACCGTCTAATCTCGAGATCCTTCCCGAAGATTTTTTGAAGACTGTCCAGAACGCCTAGCCACTTCCCTGACTTCCTTTAGGCTCTTTGGCCATGCTAGTCCTGCGATAGCTAATTTCATATCAGCTAACCCTCAATTTGCCACCTCGAGTGGGCAGTCGAAGAGCACGTGCTCTGTGCTTTCTGCGCCCTCACCGCATTCGCAGCGTCGTTGTCGGTTAAACCGAACCTTTCTAAATACGCTTTTAGGGCGCCGTACCCTGTTATCAGTTGCACCATTTTATGATCGAGTTTCACTCCGATCTTACCTCTAGCTTCTATGCTCGGTATGAATTTGTGGGTCAACCTGTCCGTGACAGCGTTGTTCCATCTCTCTTTCCATTGTCGGATTGACTTTTCGTGCAGCTTTCTTTTAATTATAGACCTCGGCATCGACGAATGTGATATCCGAAAGTCGCCCGTCGCGGCCTCTTTAGCTAATTCATCAGCCCTATCGTTTCCTACGTTACCATCGTGCGACCTCACCCAACGGAACTTTAAATGCCGAAACTCGAGCGCCGTATGCGCTATCCTCCAGACGTCTGCTTGGAGGTCTATAGAGGTATTCATGTTTGTTAAAGCCGTCAGCGGTGATTTACTATCACTGATTATATAATATTCGTCTCTGCCCGTATGGTTTATTACGAAATCGATAGCCTCTCGTATGGCTACCAATTCGCATTGGAAGATAGAGTTTGATTTGATAAAGGTTATTACAAATTGTGTTTATGTAGTGAACAACTGCTCAACAGAGCAAAACCGTTTTGGCCAAACTCTGGCATAAGACTTCCTAATGCTCTCCCTCCACTTTATACATAACAACATCAATCACTTGAAAGTTCATAATATACATGGCAAAGACACCTTATACAACAAAAATATAAACACTTGATATACCTACAGGGTGCATATAACATTTTTGTTCTAGCAATATTAAGTTTTATGTTTATTATTTATTTAATAGCTAAATTAATAGAAGTCATAATAATTATGCATACATAAATCTGTGATATAATGATCTTTATAAGTGTTTGCTAATTAATTCTCTAATATCCAGATATACATAAAAATGTTGTTATAGTACAAATACTGTAAAGTATTTCAAAATATAGTAGAAAATATTATTTTATTATAATTGCATTAAAGGTTATAGTAACGATACTCACCACTCCCGAAGCAGCATCATAACTATGGCCGTATGACCTTTTGCTCCAACCTCCATCCAGATATACTGTAATATATGGAATTCCATCTGCATCAACATCAAGGTTTTGTCTTGCCAACTCTAACTCTACTTTTCCATTTTCTTCCATATCTTTCATAAGATTGTCCTTCCATACCTAAACAAACTGTCAAGTAAGATATTAAACAATTTGATTTTCTTACAGCGCCTAATTCGGCTTCAATTTTTTTTTAAATTGGTAGAGTGTCATGGGAGGTACATCCATAACTGCAAATAGTTCCTGAGAATGGCCATATGTACTGCCAGTTGCCAGAGTACCCCAAACAAATCCATAATTAATTTTTGATTTTTGTGAAATATCTTCAGTGTAATGCTTGTATATTTTATCACACATTGTACATGCAAACATAAGGCAGCTTACTAGAACTAATCCTCTGTTACATTCCTCTTTCAAATATAGTTTTCCACCAGTACAAATTTGGGAATGTCGATTGCAGATCTATGGACCAACTAATACATATTGCAAATCCACAATGCGGTTTCACTAACAGTTGGTTCTTTAGAGAGTGATTTATCTCGAAATATAATTTATGAGCCTCTATTCTAAAAACAAAACAAAATATTAGATTTTTAGAAACCCAAAATTTAGCATATTCACAGGACAAAGTTTAATATAAAAAAAAGCAATTTACACAAATTGTAGCCTGTATTATTTTAAAATTGTTTCATATCTACAGGGTGTTCATAATTATATCAATATAAATATATATATATATATATATATATATATATATATGTGTGTGTGTATATTATAAGTAGTTTTTACACAAGGTGAGTTGATATATATATATATATATATATATATATATATATATATATATATATATAATAGTTATTAAGATGAAATGAAAACCCAACTTTGTATTTAAAGTTGAATTACCATTTCAAATCGAACTAGTAATTGAAAACCACTAAAAGAACGGCTACAGCAGGATTTGAACCTGCAACCTCTGATTCTCCGGATCAGTGCTCTAACCAATTTTAGTGGTTTTCAATTACTAGTTCGATTTGAAATGGTAATTCAACTTTAAATACAAAGTTGGGTTTTATATATATATATATATATATATATATATATATATATATATCAACTCACCTTGTGTAAAAACTACTTATAATATACACACACACACATATATATATATATATATATATATATATATATATATATTTATATTGATATAATTATGAACACCCTGTAGATATGAAACAATTTTAAAATAATACAGGCTACAATTTGTGTAAATTGCTTTATAATTTCTACAATAAATAACCGGTATATTAAACTTTGTCCTGTGAATATGCTAAATTTTGGGTTTCTAAAATCTAATATTTTGTTTTGTTTTTAGAATAGAGGCTCATAAATTATATTTCGAGATAAATCACTCATAAAGAACCAACTGTTAGTGGAAACCGCATTGTGGATTTGCAATATGTATTGTTGGTCCATAGATCTGCAACCGACATTCCCAAATTTGTACTGGTGGAAAACTATATTTGAAAGAGGAATGTAACAGAGGATTAGGTCTAGTAAGCTGCCTTATGTTTGCATGTACAATGTGATAAAATATACAAGCATTACACTGAAGATATTTCATAAAATCAAAATTAATTATGGATTTGTTTGGGGTACTCTGGCAGCTGGCAGTACATATGGCCATTCTCAGGAACTATTTGCAGTTATGGATGTACCTCCATGACACTCTACCAATTTAAAAAATTGAAGCCGAATTAGGCGCTGTAAGAAAATCAAATTGTTTAATATCTTACTTGACAGTTTGTTTAGGTATGGAAGGACAATCTTATGAAAGATATGGAAGAAAATGGAAAAGTAGAGTTAGAGTTGGCAAGACAACCTTGATGTTGATGCAGATGGAATTCCATATTTACAGTATATCTGGATGGAGGTTGAGCAAAAGGTCATACGCCATAGTTATGATGCTGCTTCGGGAGTGGTGAGTATCGTTACTATAACCTTTAATGCAATTATAATAAAATAATATTTTCACTATATTTTGAAATACTTTACAGTATTTGTACTATAACAACATTTTATGTATATCTGGATATTAGAGAATTAATTAGCAAACACTTATAAAGATCATTATATCACAGATTTATGTATGCATAATTATTATGACTTCTATTAATTTAGCTATTAAATAAATAATAAACATAAAACTTAATATTGCTAGAACAAAATGTTATATGCACCCTGTAGGTATATCAAGTGTTTATATTTTGTTGTATAAGGTGTCTTTGCCATGTATATTATGAACTTTCAAGTGATTGATGTTGTTATGTATAAAGTGGAGGAGAGCATTAGAAGTCTTATGCCAGAGTTTGGCAAAACGGTTTTGCTCTGTTGAGCAGTTGTTCATTACATAAACATAATTTGTAATAACCTTTATCAAAATAAAGGTTATTACAAACTGTGTTTTAGTATTAATTACGTTTAATTAATAATACAAGTAATAACATAACAGATGTAAAACTCTATTTACAAATATAATAATTACATATAAAAATTTCCATTGCGTTGTTCGAATATTGCAGTAATGTTTTATATTTTTAGGCTGCTATCATTGGAAGGCGCACCAAAAGTTATTGTTTTTAGGAGTTCGTAACAAATATTGTTCGATTTGTGCTAGAGCCACCAACAAAAAACTTCCTCCAAGTAAACACATTTGTTATCGAAACTGGTCTGAAAGTTCATCAGCAATGGAAGCTGACATAATAACCGAAGGTTTTAAAACATCAATCGAAATGCATGGACTTGATACAAAACCTTCATTGCCGATGGAGATTCTAACGTGTTTGCTAGTATTAGACGAAATGTGGAATATGGTACGGCTGTACAAAAATAGAATGTGTTAACCATGTTTTAAAAATTATGGAAAAGCATTAAGGTGCATCAAAAGGATACTACTGTAAATTTGCCTGCTAGAAACCAATTGACAAAAACATAATTGCAGAGCTGGAAAATTCTGTTCAAAGTGTGATTTACAGTAATGCAAATGGGGATGTGGAGGTGCTAAAGAAGATATTTTAAATACACCCAACCATGTTTTTAATGATCATCGGAACTGCAAAGATTCATATTGTGTCAATGTTGGCGAAAGCACACAGAGCCAAGTCACAAATATTCAAGCCACTGGTCTGTTATTGCATATAAATGGTATATTATTACAGATTTTGAATGATTAATCCTAAATTGTGTCATTTTTAAGGGGTACTCGATTCAGTTGTACAAAAAGCACATAAGTTGTTGGACGTTGAAACAAATAATCGAGCAGAACTGTTTATGGGTATCTTAGCACGATTTAATGCTGGGAAGAGGCTTAATCTTACCCAAAGAGGATCCTTTGAGAGTAGATCGCATCTAACAGGATTGCGATATGACAAGGGCTTCGATTGGCATTCTACACAATGGAAGACTGCTCTCAATGTAAGTCCGGGTCACTATTTTAAAAAGTATCTAGCTGAACAAACACATAAAGCGCAGTTGATTGCTGCAAGAAGACATATTGTAACACAAATGACCGAGAAAAAAACAAAGATCAAGTTACCAAAATTGTAAACAATTCATATGGACCAAAAGCAGAGCAAGCAGAGTTATCATCGACAGAAATGGAGTCAGAAAGAAAAAGATTATTAAACGCCATGCAGGTAAGCATTTTGAAAACATGTATTGTGTAAGTATCATTGCTTTTAACAGATAACAAAAACAATGCAGGAAGAAATACAGTGTAAAACAATTGGGCAATTTGAAAATCCAATTTTTTTATTAAATAGAAGAAATAGGCTGACGGCGTCTCACTTTGGGTCAGTTGTTAAAAGACTGGACCATACCTCTTGCCATGGGCTTGTCAAAACTATTCTATATGAAAACTTTTCCAATAGTCGGGCTATAGAATATGGTAAAATGAAGGAACCAATGGTCAAGGAAAGATTTTCGATGGAGAGGAAAATTTTGGTAAGAGAATGTGACCTATTTGTAGACTTAGCAAGAGGATATTTGGGAGCAACACCAGATGGTATGCATTGCTTTCAGTATAGATATACAGATATTCTTTTCTAGGACTTATAGGCAGTAATGCCATAATGGAAATTAAGTGTATGTACAAAATTGCGCAAGAACATTTATCTTTAATTGAAGGAATTGCTAAATATAAGACAACATGCCTCCAGCTAGTCAATGGCGAAATAAAACTTAAAAGGACTCACAACTATTATTATCAGGTATGCAAATATGAAGTACATTTTGTGGGCAAACTGTGTGTGTGTGTGTGTGCGCGTGTGTGTGTATGTGTGTATGTACTAATTTTGTAATGATTATTGTTGTAGATTCAAGGGCAACTGAACATCTCAACAAAAGACGTCTGTTACTTTGTAGTGTACAGCGGTGATAACAATCCACTGTTGGTGGAAAAAATATACAGAAATATTAGCTTTTGGGAAACTATTATGGTTCCAAAATTGGACCGGTTTTATTTAAATTGCATATTGCCAGAGATTATTCAAAAAAATGTTCCTGCTGGAAAGAAATGCGTTGATCCTGCTTATATATTACAAGCACAGGCAAAGCAACAAGATAAGTCTCTCCACAAATAAAAGCAAATATTAAAAGCTGCACAACATCTTTGTTACCAAGCAATTCTAATCTATAGTCAATCGATGTTGCCGAGTTAAGCGTTACCCTAGTAGCTTGATTGACCATCTGTGTAAACCCTATATCTTCAAAAAGCACATTTACTTTCCACACTACCAAAATACAACAAATCTACATTCGTATCACCCATGCAAAATACTGTATCAACCTCGAGTAAAGTATCTCATACTATCTTCTAATACATCAAAAAGTTCCTTATAATACCTGCTATGAGGATTATTTTGCTACTTGTTTGTATAATATCATATTTAATGGTATTCGTAACATATATTGCAATTCCCCCTCCCCAAGTATGTCTATCTTTACTAACAATATTATATTTCACAATACTAACTTTGTCCAGATGTAATATGTTGCTGAAGCCAAGTTGCGCTAGTTCCGAATATGTCAAAATCATTCAACAAAATCACCTCTTTAACTTGCTGAAAATGTGGCTGCAATGAGCGAACGTTTAAATGTGCTAACTTAAGTTGTTGCATAATTACAGTAACTGCTTAAATTAAATTTGTTAATTGAGTGTAAATACTGAACAACAGGAATAATCACTTGCTATAATTGGGATTGCTGTAAAAACTACTTGCCGTCAATCACATGCTAAATAAATTGATTACACTATATAACCTGCCTACCCTACACCAGTAATTAATAATAAACAATGATTTTTCTTAAACATTACAAACTAAATATCTATATAAAACCAATAAACAAGGAACACACAAACTGGACGTAAATCTATTCTAGTTTATTTGTGTGATATCAGTGACCTTAGTTCGTTGACCATTTTTGATAACATATATTTCCATTCATTGACCATACCTCACCTTTTTGATATCTTTTTAAGCATTCCTGGTAAAGCAAATATTTATGCCTAGATAAATCTTCTACTATTCGAATACTGGAACCCTTTAACAATTTTTTATTACTTAAAACCTTATATTTACTTCTGTGAGCCGTGAACTTCACAATAACAGCCCGTGCCTTTCCACTGATTATTTTTCCAACCCTGTGACACACATCTATATTAGCTTCTGTAATTCTAATACCTAACTTCTCCGTATACAATTTAGGAATCATAGTTAACAGTTCCTCATCAACCTTTTCTTCCATACCAAAAATTCTTATATTATTTCGACGAGTGTAGTTTTCTAGGTCATCTAGCTTTATTTTTAAATCGACTTTTTTTTTAAGTTCATTTATAATTTTGTGTAAACCAGCCAACTTATCTTCTAACGGTTGCATTATTCTATCGGGCACTTTTTCAGTGTTAACCTCCATGAATTTGACATCTTGCATTAAGTTAGTTATGGATTGTTTAATGTTATCAGTAATATCATTCACCTGTTCTCGAGTAAAAGGCATAGTAAGATAACGGTAATAATACACACACATAAAATTATTGCAAGGTATTAAAATTGATATTAGCACAGAGCAACACCAATACGTCTCTACACCGAAGCGTACATCGCGCAATTAGGTTGCGGTATCATAACGTCTTTTGTGGGTTGATAATTTATTTCAATACTTGAACCTGTTACCATTATTGACAGTTAGTGAAAGGTACGGTAGCTATCATACCGACTCTTGGTTGCCACATTGGAAGGAGATCTGCCTATGATAGATCTTGGTGTTTCAATTCTGATATCCTTACACTGTCAGTTATAACTTCGTTGTGTCCTGGGTTTTTATAGAGAATTCCCAGTTAGCTATTGGTTGGTTTGACGTTAAGGGGCATGCTAATATATTTCTATTTAAAGGAGTGCTGAAGATGTCCAGCTTCATGATTTTCGTTCGAAACTTTTTCAAAGGGGCGAATGAAGTAATCTGTACTGTTTCTAAGTGATTTCTCATTGGTCGATAATTATTACAAATATTTTAATGTACATTTCGATATTCGAAGGTATTTGTTAGAGTAGCTTAGTAATCACTTGCAGGCTTCTGAATCCATTCCATGACGTCAGAATTTACAGTATCAGAAGGTGCATGTGTCGAGACGGTCAATCGAGTCGACAGTCGGAGCATTGTTTTGAATATGATGTTGGTATTTATTGTAAAACCATTAGTTATTTAATCATTGAAGGGAATATTTATGTGTTACTTGTTGCTTTTGGCTTAGAATTTGATGGCGGTTGTTTTATGTATAAATGAGTGTGATTTTAGATTTAGAGTTGAAACTACAATTGCATTGCACTTATTGCAGAGGTACTTTTTTTTACTATAAATCAACAAGGCATTATGACTGGAATATGTCAAAAAGAACTTACTGAGATTGTTTAACTTACAAACATTGGAATCCAGAGAAAATGTAAACGCCGTATTTTACCTGCATAAACTAGTACATGGGAAGGTAGATAACTCACATGTTTTGCAGTACATTAGCATATATGTTCCAACTTACCCCACTCGGTTACCTAGTACCTTTTATCTAGCAGAAACCCCTAGGACAAATCTCTTGATTAATTCACCACTATACACAATGTGTAGGTTGTACAATAATATAGCAAATCAGTGTGATATTTTTGGGCTGTCTTACAAGGAGTTAAGTAGCATGCTAATTAACTTGTTGTAATATTCTAGTTAGTACTATAGATATTTATTATAAAATATCTGTATGTATCGTTACTCTATAATTGGATTATTTCTGTTGAGTACGTAATAATAATAAATAATAATAATTACTGTAATTTTACGACAATTAATGATAAATACTGACATTGTATTGAATCAAATTATTAGGCAAGTTTGAATATGAACAGTGTTATATTTCTATGTTATATTTATTTTGGTTTTAAGATAGAACTTGAATTCACCACAAAATTGTTGTGTATTTTTTTAGTTAGAACTTGTAATGCTAGGATGTGTTTAAATTTTAAAAGGTACGTTTTAACTGATGCTATCAGAATGAATATTTTTTAACGTTCGCTTACTAGGTTTCATATATTTAACTAACATGCATTTATATAAACATTTAGTGTCTGACTCTGGGACTGTATTTGTGCTATAGAATTTTGGCATGTATTTGCTGTCAACTTATTTAATAATGTTTGATATTTTTATGTTTCATTTGTCATTTTATCATGTGTAATTGTTTTATTTCAGCTTATTAACCACATATTCCACTGCATCGCTCATATCTCGGTTTAAAGTTAATTATATTGTTTGTTGTTTTGTATATCCTATTATCTAGCCGATGTTCCTATATAATTAACTAGTATTTAACATTTGTGATAATTGTTGTGATGTAATTGAATTGAACCTCTGATTTTATCTTCCTGGTGTCCCCCCTCTTCAACTTTAGCTGGGGTAGTATTGGTTATCCAACCTCGGTACCTACCAGAAAAGACTAGCTGGTTTACAGTAACGTTTCTTCAGTTGTCATGTGTGGTATGTCTGGGTAACAGTTAACATCCCATTAAATTCAATGTTGGTGATCTGGGTACTTGTCGTTACCCGTCCTTGTCGAGATGTGCTAAATGCAGTTGGAAGTGTGAGGGCAGTTTGGGGTTTTCTCTGCCGTGCTCTTTCCCCAATCACCCAGGTTGAGTACGGCACTGTTTGCTTTGTATGTCATTTTTTTCCATGCGAATGGCCTATTTAGTGGTTATTCTTTTGATTAAACGTAAAGTTAGGAAAATTCTGTAGTTTTATTTCAAACCTTCCCGCCACTGCCACTACATGTTAGATCATGGAGCCCGGTGTACCGTTTATAGAGAGCGTTTGGGTCAGCCTTCAGGTCGGTTACACTACAAGAGTTTGTATATAATAGTGAGTCGAACGATGAATCTAGTTTCCCAAATAGCCTTACCCAGGATTGCTAACATACTCTTAATGTCTCTGAAACTAATTTATTGATGAAATTAAGCAATTGGGTAACTGATCGTAACAAATCCCACTCAGCTACTACCAAGTTGCTGCGAATTGTGTCTGCATATCATTTATCCAACCTCTGGACTGCAAAACTTTGTTAAAAACTCATACTACTCAATAAATAAGGATATTGGTCAATTAGGAGTAGTAAATTTATTGCCGCACATCTCATTAAATAGCGTATTTCCTGATAAAGAAATCAAATCGAGTTTCAATATTGATGGCATATCCTTATTTCCAAGTTTTCACATTCAAATATTTTGTTCCCAATTAGCTAATAATTCACTTCTTACAGATTTTGTGAAACATTGTGAAATTTTTATGGCAAAGAATGTTTTGCGTACAATATCCACACATTGTGTCATTTGAGTAAAGATGTAGAAAAGTATGATCCATTAGATCAATATTCAGTCTACAAAAAAAATTAGTAACATGTCCACATAAGCCATGTTCGCGCCATTTCGCTCTCCCAACGTGGTATTCGTTATCAAGCCAGGCGAGATAAGGAATACCATAATTTAAAAGAGTCGATTAACAACCATCCGCAAACGCGAACGTGTTTCTTCAATTCTAAATATTACTCTCTAATCTCTTTCCTAAAACAACCCTTTCCTGACTCCGTTCCTATTTACCTCTGGCCAGAAACAGTACTGAAAGGTGCCGCGTTAGTGCTCCAGATGTCTGTGCTTCGGTAAGTGCTGTAAGTATTTATGTGACTTGTATTCCAATTCTATGTTTATTTCCTTCTAATCTATACAGTCCACTGTCTACCTTACAAACCCTGGTTTACTGCCTACTGCACTCCAGGCAATTTCTAATTGTGCCCCTTGACGTTCCAAGAGGCGCATACATAATCTTTTTGATCCGTACGAGCCGAATTAAGAACTACGTTATATCTCGTTCTTCGTTTCACATCCTCAATTCAAGCACATAAATACGTATGTCCAACATTAATTGTAATTTCGAATAATCATAACACTTTAATTCTAAAGATAATTTAAATTGCTATAAAAGTTTCCAGTTTGAATTGCACGTGTGTAGTTTTAAAAATACTGCATTTATACTTTAGTCAGATAACTTCGTTATCGCGTTGCCATTCAACACGTTTAAAACAATGACCTTTGTATTTGTATACAAACAATAAACTCTGCTTCGGAAGTACTCTTAATCTAAGATTCGCGCGTTTAATCATGACTACCAGAAACATTCTACAAAAGAAATTAGAGGATTATTTTTCTCGTTTAACGGAAATCCAAGACTATATCAAAACGGCTATGCGCTTTTCAGCAGTTGAAGCGAGATATGTTCGAATGGAAAGTATTGAGCAACAACTTGATACTTTGTACGATAAAATTTTAAGTTATAATTCCACTGTAGAAGAAAAGGATGAGATAAATTCTCAAAGATCTTCCTTCGACAATTTAATAGATGTTATTCGTTCTCGGTTTTTCGATATGAAGCAAAAGGCTTCTACTTCTGCCGGCGATACAGCAGTTATCGCAAGTGCATCTCAACCTGTTATCAGTTACTTAAAACCTCTTAGTATAAATCCGTTTGATGGTTGTTTAGACAATTGGCAAAATTTCATTACGTTATACAAAAGTTTAGTCCATGAGAACGATCACATTCCCGTAATCCAGAAGTATCATTACATGCGCATGCTTCTTCGGGGAGAAGCATTGGCTTTAATTTCGGATTTAGCTCTAGATGCCAATTTATATGAACAAGCGTTTACTAAACTTCAGGATCGCTACAATTCACCTCGTAGAATTACGAGCTACTACTTAAATAAAATACTTCAATTTAAAAACTCTGGATCGCTCTCAAACTTTATTAATATTCATGTTAATGCTGTTAACACGTTAAAGGTAGCGAATAAAGTTGAAGATTTGGCTGATTTTTTATTGTTTTCTTTATGCTATCGCAACCTAGAATTCAAAACTCAAAACGCATTTGATTCAAACATAGGTTCGTCAGTTCCTACTTGTACTCAACTGTTCGATTTCTTAACTTTGCAAAGCAAAACTTCAGAGCTTTATGAAGACATTAAAGGAAAGAGCGCCAAGGCCAGGTGCACCCTTCGCTTTAAATCTAGTTTAAACCAATCCTTCTTGGTTAAAAACTCGCAGACTTCAGTGGCGACTAAAACCGCTAGTATAATTTGTCCCTATTGTGGGAAGTCCATAAAATCTATGGATGTTTGGCATTTAGAAAACTTAGCGTTGACGATCGTCAGGTTGCTATTAAATCTTTAAATCGATGTTTTAAATGCCTCGGCAGTCATACTCCTCGTGATTGTAATTCTGATGGTAAATGTAAGTTGTGCCATTCCTCTTTTCATCATACTCTGTTGCATAAACCACTTGCTAGGGAACACATTAATGAATCTAACAATTGAAAGCCGCACTCACAACTGAAGTTGTTTCGACATGCAACGTCACAAATTCACTAGAAAATTACACTGTTTTATTAGGTACTGTAGAAGCTCGTGTTTTAGATATAAACAATAAGTTACAATCTGTGAGATGCATTTTAGATTCCGGATCTCAAATCAACGCAATTTCAAGTTCTTGTGTCCAACGCTTAGGGTTGGAGCGTCAACATGATTTCCGCCAAGTTGGTGGCATTTCAGGTTCTGCAATTAAATCCAAAGGAGCTGTAATATGCACTTTGTTTTCTAATCACTCGAAGCATCAATTTCAATTTTGTGCTTCAATCTTTCCTAAAATAACGGAAACGTTCCCGGTTGCTCACTGCCTTCTAGTGTTTACCATAAATTTAAATGTTTGCAGCTTGCTGATGAAAATTTTCATAAATCATTGCCCGTAGATATACTACTGGGTGCTGAAATATGTTCCGAAGTGCTATTTTCTGATCGCACTAGAATCATTCCTGGCCAACCAGTAGCTATTGAAACAATATTCGGTTACGTGCTATTGGGACAGGTTCCTAATGTTAACACCGCAGTTAATACAACTTCTCTTTTTATTTCTGATTCAGTAGATAATGATATAAGGAATTTCTGGGAATTAGAAGAGGTCAAAATGCCCAAAGTTCCTTCTCAAGAAGATGTTATTTGTGAATCTCATTTTCTAGAAAATTATTCTCGAAACGCCTCTGGTCGTTTTACTGTCGTTCTCCCTTTCAATAACAATATTAAACCTCTCGGTAGCAATCGACATATTGCTTATAAATGTTATCTAAATTTAGAAAAACGTCTTTCATGTTCTCTGGAAAAACAAAATTCTTATAATATGTTTTTACAAGAATATTTTGATCTTGGTCATATGATTTTAGCCGAAAATCCATCCGATTATATTTTACCACATCATGCCATCTCGAAAATAACAAGTAGTACTACCAAACTACGCGTTGTTTTTAATGGATCTGCCGTGGATTCAGTAGGTCTTTCTCTCAACAATAGATTATATGCTGGTCCCAAATTACAGTGCAATTTACCAGATATAATAAATACATTTAGATCGCAGAAAATTGCTGTTTGTGCGGACATTCGCATGATGTACCGGCAGATCTTACTTCGTAAGCAAGATTGTCAATTTCAGCATATATTTTGGAGACCAACTCCACAAGACAACATTTCTGAGTACGAGCTTAGAACTCTTACATATGGTTTAGCTCCTTCCGCTTTCTTAGCTCAAAGAGTTCTTCGGCAATTAGTTATAGACGAAGGGAACTCTTACCCCCTGGCTTCTGAAGCTATTATGTATCATACCTATATGGATGACGTAATTAGCGGTGCTGAAAGTATTGCTGAAGCGAAGCAACTACAGCACGAGCTAGTAAAACTTCTTTCTCTAGGCCAGTTTGATTTGCGCATATGGTCTAGTAACTCTGAGGAATTGTTACGGGATTTCGAACAAACTGAATTAGAAACTCTAATTCCTTTCTCTGATGACGTTAGTGGTATAAAGATACTAGGTTTAGTCTGGAACCCTGGAATAGACGTGTTCACTTATAACGTGATACCCTTTAAAGGTGAATTTACAAAACGCTCTGTACTTTCTTATATGGCCCGCATATTCGACCCTTTAGGATGGTTAACTCCCGTAATATTTGTAGTAAAGCATATGTTACAACTACTGTGGGTTCAACAGATTGATTGGGATGATACCCCTGATCATAAGTGGTGTCAGGAATGGCAAGGCTTTTGTAACCAAATTACTATGTTATCCCAGCTAAAAATTCCTCGTATTTTGTCTCATTTTCACGGCACTTATCGATTGCTAGGATTTTGCGATGCAAGCGAAAGGGATACGGCGCTTGTGTCTACTTGTATGTTGTTAATGATAAATCTGTAGATTGTAATCTTTTACAAGCCAAGAGCAAGGTTGCTCCTCTAAAGCATCTTACTATCCCACGCTTAGAACTTTCTGGAGCTCTTTTATTATCCAAATTAATTCATTCTATGCGTTCAAATAAATTTCCATACCCTATTTTGGAAACTAAACTTTATTCAGACTCTCAAGTCGTACTTACATGGTTGCGTACGCCTACATATTTGTTAAAACCTTTTGTGGGAAATCGAGTAAGCCAAATTCTAGAATATACCTCCATTGATCAATGGAGCCATGTTTCCGGAGAACTTAACCCTGCTGACGTCGCTTCTCGTGGACTCACCCTTTTCAATTATTACGCCACGATTTGTGGTGGAAAGGTGCATCTAATTTAAATGATGTTTGTTTTAACCTCAACCATTCTTTTGTTCCTTTGAGTGAAGTACCTGAATTAAAATCAATTACTACACTACTGGTTGCATTAGAACAGTGCGATTTTGCTGAATTCATGGGAAATTTTTCGTCTTTAAGTCGCTTGCAATATGCAACGGCATATATTATTCGTTTTATTTATAATTGCCGTCACCCCATGGGAAAAATTCTAGGTCCTATTTCACGTGATGAATTACATAATGCATCACAAACATGCGTGAAACTTGTTCAACAACAATTTTTTGCAGTAGAATTGTTGCAAATAAAAATAAAAAACCTCTCTCCGCCTCTTTTAGAAAATTATCGCCGTTTATCGATACTCTAGGTTTGCTTAGGGTGGGCGGTCGCTTACAGCATTCACAATTGAACTATGATAGCAAACATCCTCTGTTATTGCCTAAAAGGGCAGCTTTATCTAAACTTATTTGCGACCACTATCATGCGTTATCTTTGCATTCCGGACCTCTTACCACACAAGCTCTTATTCTAAGAAAATACTGGATTTTAGGATCACGATCGTTAATACGACAACGAATACATCAATGCATACCATGTTTCCGATTTAATTCCAAGCCTTCTCAACCCATTATGTCTAATTTGCCTCCGTCCGTGCAAAATTATCTCGTGCCTTTACTCATGTTGGAGTTGACTTTGCAGGACCGTTGCTTGTTAAGTCTTCCATTCGGCGTAATGCTTCTTCTTTCAAATCATATCTTTGTGTTTTCGTGTGCATGTGCACGAGAGCAGTTCACTTGGAATTAGTTTCGAACTTACTACTAATGCTTTTATGGCGTGTTTTGATCGATTTGCTTCTCGGAGAGGTGCTCCTGACACTATCTATTCAGATTGTGGAAAGAATTTTATTGGTGCAGCCCGTATGTTAAAGGAAGCTAGTGCGTTTCTTCATCAAAACCAAGATGAAATATTTTCCGCATTGGTTTCCGCCAAGTTAAATGGCAGTTTAATCCGCCATATGCTCCTAATTTTGGGGGTATGTGGGAAGCATCGGTAAAATCTGCAAAATCTCTATTGCTACGCACTCTTGGCAAACAACCTCTTACTTTTGAAGAGTTGTCTACTGTTTTCACTCGCATAGAGGCCGTATTGAATAGCCGACCTTTGTGTTTCTTTTCCTTGGACACTAAAGACAACCCCGATTATTTGACTCCCGGTCATTTCCTTATTGGAGGCCCTATATTAAGTATGCCAGAGATAACTCTGCCAGAAAATATAAACTTGCATTCGTGCTGGCTACGACTGCGCCAAATTACCCAGTCCTTCTGGCGGCGATGGTCCAATGAATATTTGCTCACTTTATCTCAACGACCCAAATGGAATCGTTCCTCCGATGTACCCAAAGTGGGTCAAGTTGTTTTTCTTCCCGGGATTAAAACTTCTCCTCTATCGTGGCCGTTAGGACGAGTCGAGCAATTATTTCCCGGTAGCGATGGTGTTGTTCGCGTGGTGTCGGTAAAAACCATCCACGGTTCCCTCACTCGGCCGGTAAATAAAATAATACCTCTTCCTTTAGAAAACTAATTTTTTTTCTTGTTTCTTTCTCAAACTTAGATTTAGTTTTTTTTTTTTTTTAAAAATCGCGTTTTATTTTGCTTTTTCTTCTATCCCGAGCATCGGCGGGTAAACCGTAGCCCACTACTGGGAGGAAATGCCCAGTTCTAATACAATTTTCTTTTCAAGTTTCTAATATATTTCTTTTCAAAAAATGTTCATTTTTGGTGGGCGGTTATGTTCGCGCCATTTCGCTCTCCCAACGTGGTATTCGTTATCAAGCCAGGCGAGATAAGGAATACCATAATTTAAAAGAGTCGATTAACAACCATCCGCGAACGCGAACGTGTTTCTTCAATTCTAAATATTACTCTCTAATCTCTTTCCTAAAACAACCCTTTCCTGACTCCGTTCCTATTTACCTCTGGCCAGAAACAGTACTGAAAGGTGCCGCGTTAGTGCTCCAGATGTCTGTGCTTCGGTAAGTGCTGTAAGTATTTATGTGACTTGTATTCCAATTCTATGTTTATTTCCTTCTAATCTATACAGTCCACTGTCTACCTTACAAACCCTGGTTTACTGCCTACTGCACTCCAGGCAATTTCTAATTGTGCCCCTTGACGTTCCAAGAGGCGCATACAAGCCATTACAACAGGTGTTCTGTAGAAGAAATTAATACTGCAAGTACTACCAACTGTTCATCTGATGATCATTCACAATTCATATATATTCATTATTCTGGTCCATTACTACGTGAGTGGTCTACCTGCTCCCAATTCAAAAAATTATTTGCAAAGGCTATACATTCATTATTTGTTCATATTGTATTCTGACTCGTACTTTATGATGAACGATAATACTATCGTTCAAATACACAATATATTATTAATTCTGAAACTAATGCATTTGTGGTTGGAAGATATTAAATGACTCGTTTTGCAATATCGCGAGTATGTCGAAGCAGTAAGACGTGTGAATGTGTTACTCTTGTAAACAAATCATTTGGATAAGCAGTAACACTAATTTTTCTTGTAGAAATATGTAGTGGTGTAAAAGTAGTCTATGACTAAACTTCGCCTGCATGGACCTGCAAATATGTCTTATATACTAATATTGAATGTAATATTAAAAACAATAAAGTCAATTTCAATTCGAAAGCTGTTAGTATATTTATTATTAAACATTTATGTATTGACCTTAAAATATGGGGTTTAACAAATATTTAGAAATGCCTCTTCTTACGGATAGTTTTATATCATTTACATTGCTACGTATGGTGTCAAACAGTGTTCCTTTTAAATTTTTGGTTGGTAATGATTTAACGGTTAAAAATACCTATATACACATTAGTGTAAATATTACAACAATTGAACCTATTTTTATTTTGTTAGTTATTCATTAAAAATAAAACATTTGTAATAACTTTGTTTTAATAAAGCACACTTTACAGGTAACAAGTCAAAGTTTTTTGTATTGGAAATACTTTCTTCGATATTAGCATTTGATGAAAGATATTAAACCGAAGACCCCAAATATTCTATTAGTTATGAAATATTTATTGAAATAAACGTTTACTCGTTTTTGACAAAGCAATTTAATGTAACAAAATAGCTATTTTTTGACATTATAAACCAAAAAGGAATTCTTTTATGGTTTATTTCTAATCACCTAAAGATAGGTCTAGTTTTGTAATTCATTTAATCCTAAACAAACTTTTACGCTTTTATTTTTAATTTAGCTTAATATATATTTCATGATTAGTGGGAGTTTTGAAGCCTGCTATGTGGGGGTAAAGAATGGAAAGACTAATAAGTTGCCTATGTATTTAAAGCTGATTTTGACACTTTTCAAATCGAAAATATAATTACCATTGCAGACCCCTGGTACGATACACAAGACAATGAACTTCCCCAAAGTTAAGTGTAAAATGATGTAGGAATAATTATTGTTTTTTGAGAACGTCCTCCCCCCAGATCGTTCAAATTTGTAAATCATTTTGCTGCGTAGCAAAGGTGTAGCCTAATTTGTAACAATATGTATCCTAATTCCGTGTGATGGTTCCACTAAGATATTTTAATAAACTTCACTTTTGCTAACTGAAGCAATATTTTGCTTACATTGAATATTGTAGAATTTCTAGTCACGTTTTGGGATATGTCACACTACCCTTTTTTTAAAAACTATTATAACATAGTATAAGTTTCCCAAAGTAACACTACTGTAACGCTTGTAAACATAAACATGGAAGTTTATAAACTGTTATAAACAACCATGGATGTTGAGGTTATATCATTTTTGGCTTCATAAATATTCGCAATTAATCCAATCATTATTATATTACACTTATCAAATGGTATTTCAATGCGACAAAAACAAAGCCCAAAATAATTTAATTTGAAATATTCTGGTTTTAATCCTTATTCTACACATCATTAACAGTGCCATCTTCGGAAAAAGTCGTGAACAACTCCTATTAAAATGGCGTACATTTAATGTAATAATTCAATAAAATCCATTCAGTACACTACGGCTATCATGATCAATATTTTTGAAATTTTTTTTAACAGAACGATTATATATGTATTCTGCTATCCAACGAATGCTTTTTTTTATATACAAATTGATTCTGTTAGATGTAGTAACTAAAATAAAGTAAGTGAATTTTTACCATTACTTTTAACAGCTATTTCTTGCGGTATTACTCCACTTTAGAAAAAAAAACAAACCTTCCTTAGAAAGTACAAAGTTTTGTGAGTCTAATGGTGAAGTTACATTTTGCATATTTTCAATCCAACAAAAGTTATTTACCACACAGAATAACCTGTTTTTTGATGGATTTTAGGCAGCCAACCATACATCCGATCGCGCCCTTAATTTCCCCGACAACAAAATCTCAAGCATCGTTAGTCGACTTTCCCTCCATAAAACCGAACTGTCGGTTATTAAAACCTCCGCTGTCATGCACTAAGTGCTCAACTCGCGTAGTCATAACGCTATCCAAAACTTTCCCAGCACCTGTAGCAAGCTAATTGGACGATAGTTGCTCGGGTCTGACGCATCCGCTTTTTTAGGTTTAGGTATGAATTTCACGTTCTGGACCTTCCAGCAACGCGGAAAGACGCCCCTTTCTAGACAATGATTAAACAACCCAACAAAGACACACGGGGCTAACAGGCACGCCTTCAGAGCTGCGTCTGAAGTGATTCCGTCATGCCTCGGTGCCTTCTTAGGATTCATCCTCCTAAGATCCCTGACGACCACGTGAACTAGCATTGCCTTATCGACACCTATTCCTTGCGCCTCTGTAGCTTCCGGACGTACTAAATTGTGCGATCCCTCATCCTTCTCGAGATTATCCGAAGGGAAGAGTTTCTCTAATAAATATTCCGCCGTGGTTTTAAAACCTTCCGTAAATTCGTCATTTGTCTTTCTTATGTTACCGAGCGTGATTTTCTGTTGTTTCATCTTCATAGACACCCCTGACTTGTAAGAGCTGCTTTTCGTAATCTTCTAGAGATCTATAAAACTTCTCTGCGTTCGATCGGAGTCATTCCCTGACGGGTGGCAAGTTTGCCTTTTTGCGAAGCTAGACGTTTCTTATAAACCAGGTAGCTTTGAAGACTCTCCTTAGCTCCGTATCACTAAAGGTTTACGCTTATGCTTTCCCGCTGCGCTACCCCATACCGCTGATGCGTAGGCAAACGTAGGTCTGGTTGTCACGTTGTAAAGCCTCAGCTTTTAAAGCGTTTGTAATCCCTCTAAAATCACTGTATTTACAGTAAAATACAATAATAATTACCACACATATATAACCTCAGTAGAGGGAGAGCCTTCATACTGGACCCACCACCACCGCTAATTGCTTTTTAATGGCTTTTCTCATTAAAAACTCATTAACACTAATTGTTTTTAATGGGTTTTCTCCGCACATCTAGTAACAGTATTAAAAAAAATCTAAGACGCATGTACGCCTTACAACCAAATTTACGAAAATTTTATAAAAGGAAATTATATATTTTAAATTAAATAACTAGTACTTAAATCTTAAACAAAATTTTATTATTATAAATATAATTTCATAAATTTTATTGTTTTAATCAAGTTTGAGTCGGACTACTTAATGATATAAGCTCCCAGAACCACTCAAACTAACATAAATCTTAATTTAAACATGAATTATAATTATTATATAGGATATCTATAAAAGTTTATATTGGTTTGTACTGTTAACATTTCTCAAATAAATTCGATTATCTCGATAACTAAATGAGATATCGAAAAGTGTATAGCATATTTGTAATCAGCGTAAAAAACTAAACAAGGTACATATATATCATTTAATGTATCATTATGGGAATATGGCAACGGACTACGGCGGCGACGACGGCGACGACGACGACGTAGCGATTATATTAACCTAACTTACTTCGTAAGTTTGGTTGATAACATTATCATCTTAAATCTGCACAATAGTTTTCTTCGACTAAACATTTTTAGCTCCAGGTACGGATCTTTCTCTCGGCACCTGATCTGGACCGCCATTACCACCACCACCACACACACATGCAAAAAAATATTCGCACATCTGGTAACAGTATTAAATAACATTGTCATCTTAAATTTGACACAATAGTTTTCTTAAACTAAACATTTTACGGAGGCATGGATCGTGCTCTCGGCACCCTGATTTGGACCGTCGGGCCCCCGGGATCCTTCCCCAGGACCACCGGATCTGCAAATTCTCCCCGCTAATTATGACGATATTTACATAAATCTCATCATCATCATCATCATTTTGTTTTCGACCTTACTTAAGGTCGGTTTGGCGCAGCTCTAACTTCTTTCCTATTCTGTGCTAATCTAAAAAGCTATACATACCCTTCACAACCTAAATATCTAATAATTTGACTAATATAGTTTGGTCTAGGTCTTCCTATATCCTTCTATCTTTTTCCTATCCAGCTGACTCTACATAGATATTAGCAACCTGATGGTTGTTAAAGAACTCTAAACATGTTTACATGATTACCATTTATATGAAAATGAAATATAACCTGGTTATCCGCTTCAAAAAGGAAAAGTGTTAAATTATATGTTATGGTAAGGCTTAAGCAACGAATCGCTGCCAACATGCCAGACCGCTAACTAATTGTGAGTTTGTCATGGTGACATCTAGTTAACTGATTTTTATTTTTTTGTTTTGTTTTCGAACTTACTTAAAGTCGGTTTGACGCAGCTCTAAATTCTTTTCTATTCTGAGCTAGTCTAAAAAGGTCTATATACCCTTCACAACCTAAATCTCTAATAATTTGACTAATATAGCTTTGTCTAGGCCTTCCTACTCTATTTTTATTTGGTAGTCTATAATCTAAAACTTTACTAAATAGTCCCTCATGTCTTAACTGGTGCCCTATCATTCTATCTCTCCTGACCTTCAATTGTTTCCACATACAGGGATTCTCACTTATCCTTCTATAAACTTCCTCGTTTGTTACTCTATCTGTTCAACTAATCTTTAACATTCTCCTATAACACCAAGTTTCAAAAGCTTCTATCTTTTTCTTATCTACTTCTTTAATTGTCCAAGTCTCACTACCGTATAGTAGAACGCTCCATACGTACGACTTTAAGAAACTTTTTCTATTATTTAAACTAATACTATTAGCTATTAATAAGTTTTTCTTTTTTAAAAACATTTTTCTAGCTTGAGCTATTCTAGCTACTATATCCCTTCTGCTACGTCCATCCTTTGTAATTATACTACCTAAATAGCAAAATTCATCTACCTCCTCTAACTTGGTATTAACTATTTTTAATTTTAGTTTAGAACTAGGCTGTAACTCACTTGTCATTATCTTTGTCTTTACTGAATTAATTCTCATACTATAGTTACTCCGTAGTATCTCATCTAAAATATTTAAAAACTCTCCTAACTCTTTTCTAGACTCTGCTATAATGGCTATATCATCTGCAAAACGTAACATGTCTACTTTCTGTCCCTGTACACTAATACCTATCTCTTTTCTCTCTCTAGCTAAGTTTAAAGCTTCCTCAATATAAACATTAAAAATCAAGGGAGACAGTATACAACCCTGTCTAACACCATTTCTAATCTTAGCTTCTCTTTCTATTTCCTCAAATTTAATTACTACGCTTTGGTTTTTATATAGACTGTAAATAATTTTTCTATCCCTATGAGAGATTCCTATTTTTTGCAAAACCCTGAACTTAACAATCCAATTAACCCTATCAAATGCTTTTTCTAAATCTACAAACGCAAAATGAGTCTTTTTATTTTTGTGTAACTTTTTTTCGATAATTACCCTAATCATTAGTATCGGTTCTCTAGTCCCTCTGTCTTTACGAAAACCATATTGGTCTTCGCCTAAATAATTCTCAGTCAAAGCTTCTACTCTGTTTTTAATTATTATTGTTAGTATTTTGGAAGCATGAGAAGTTAAACTAACCGTTCTAAAATTCTCACACCTATCAGCTCCTGACTTTTTTGGGATTGGAATAATAATATTTTTTTCGAAATCTATTGGAACCTCACCTGTGTCATGTATTACATTTACTAGTTCATATAATCTGTCTAAAGTTTTCTGACTTGCATATTTTATTAATTCTGCGGGAATATCGTCTATCCCTGGCGCTTTATTTAATTTAAGATTCCGAACAGCTCTATCAAATTCCTCTCTTAATATTGAGAACCCTATTTCTACATCCTCTTCTTGGTCGTTCTCTAACTCATCCATATCGTCTCCCGTGTATAAATCTTCTAAATATCTTTTCCATCTATCTGCTACCTCAACTTTATTTATTAGAAGCTCATTATTCTCGTCTCTAATACCATTACCTTTTTTTCCTATCTTTCCCGAAAAATTTTTTAACTGCCCTGTAAGCCCTGTCTGTCTTACCTACTCTCAAATCATCTTGTATTCCCTTACAACTCTCCTCCATCCATTTATTTCTAGCTTTTCTACACTCATATACTATCTTATTTCTAACTTTATTATATTTTTGCTTACTTTTACTATGCAATTCTCTGAAAGGTTTAAGCTTTCTTCTATTCTCTATTAAATCTAATATCTCCTTTGTTACCCACGGTTTTCTCGCTTCTATTTTTTCTTACCTATAGTCTGTGTTGCTGTATCATGTACAGTCAGTTTTATTTCTTTCCATCTATTTTCTACATTCCCTCCTACAGCTATCTCTTTGCTCTTATTATCTAATACTTGTTTATATTCCTCTCTTACCCTACTATCATTAAGCTTACCTAGATCCCATCCCTCTCTTTTAGCCTTTCTCAATTTTTTGAATTTTAGTTTACACTTCATTTTAACTAAGTTATGATCACTATCTATGTCAGCCCCTGGATAACTACGACAGTTTTTAACATAAATCTACAAAACCCATATGTTAACCCAATATTTATTAATAAAATAAAAAGATATGTATCCATTTATTTAGAAATATGTTTTAAACATGATTACCTTATTTTTGGCGCAATTCATAGGAGTGGGGAGGTAGGAAAAAACTTACAACTAATACATACAAACTTACAAACTATTATATACAAAGCAGCTATGCAAACAGAACTTACAACTACGTAAAATAAAACTTATCTATAGCTTTATGCCACCACGCATATGTATTTGTACTATTGGAGATAACAAAACGTTTATCGTCATCACCAGACAAACTGATTTTATGTTTGAGCTGGGTATAGATTTCATGTTTTCTGCTACGTATGGTTGTCATAGTATGCATAAGAGGTTTACTTGAAATACATACAGCGTCCTAAAAATTATTTACACTGATTTCATTAGCAACAACATTTCTGCTCATCCTTTTAATTTTTTTGATAATGTCTTTTTGACTAATAATACAATAACTTTTTGCCCGCGTCCTCACAAATTCTAATACCAACTCTCCGGAAAACTCATCCTTAAATTTACCCACCACTTTCTTGTTTGCAGGGAGGATACCATACATATTGTCTTGGGGGTAGTCACTTGTGTCAAAATGTTCTATATTAGTACTCACGTCTTTGTAAAAATCGAGGGGTTTCTATGCAATACATAAGGGAATCGGTATCGGTATAGAAAAGTTGAATTTTCTCGCCATATATACGTTTTATTGTTTCGTAATGAAATTTATACATTAATGTTTTTGATGAATCCAAGACGCTGAAACCGGCGTATATTGCTTTATCATAATGCACCTTAACTCGATTCATTTGCACAACAATTAAGTTTTCACTTAACACCATTCGAGAATTAAAGTTTGGTTTAGATGTTAAGGAGCTCGCACACAAGTTGTTTCCATCAGAGGCTCATCGGTTTACAATTTTAACGTCAATCCGTTTGTCCACGTTTTCCATCGTTTTTCCGAAAATCGAGTTGCTTATTACTTTAAAAAATTTTTTTCAAACTCGTTTTTGGCACGTGTACGTAGTTCAGTGTTCAAACCAATATACGATTTTAGCCATGGGTTCTGATCAAACTCCAACACTCTATGCACAGCACTTAATATGAGACCGTTACGCAAACACTGTTGTAGGTTGGGATAATGTATGACATTTTTTTTTTGTTTTCAAGATTTGCAATTAACTTAAATGTTTTTGATTCGTAGTAAAGCGACTTTATATTCTCGGGGCAAAACGGGAGATCATTGTGCTGATCGTGCAACTGTTCTGGATAGTCTAGGTCAACCTCTAAAATGTATCCCTTATCAGAGGATGTGGAAATGTTTAAAATTTGCTCTTGAAGCATACTAACCTGATCATCGTTTAACCAGTTAAACCCACTTACGGACAGATGTTTGGTCATAGCCCAACCATATAGATTGTTCGCATCCAAGTAAATCAAATATTTGGATGGTGCAGAAGGATCATAGCAATCCATGTACTGGTTGTTAGCCCTCTAATACCGCCCACATCACGTCGTTAGACCTCCACGTATACCTTGTCGGAGAAATTGATGCATCTCAATATCTGTAAGCAGCTCCAGTTTTACTCCAGAGTACTTGAGCATAGCATCCCAGCTTAAACTTGGCGCAGTAATTTAGTGGCTAAGGTCCAAATCGTATGTAGAAATGCAGATATCACGAAAGTTTTCAAAACGGCGGCTAACAACAACACGTCTGTTTTTAAATACAGATCGCTATACTCTCCGAGTGTTGTAATATTAAATTCTGCCCAAACTTTCTGAGCATGGGCGTATTGAGCAAAAGTGATATCACTCGATGTCAAGTTATTATAAAACGCACTTTTTGGCGGTAATGCTTTTTCGTTAAGCACATGCATATCTGTGATATAGTTATAGGGAAATACACCTTTTCTCGTTACTAAATCGAATTCTCTATCGTCAGGAAAATATTGACAAACTTCTGCGAACTGATCTGAATTCAAATTTTGAGCTAACTTGAAATGTTCTATATTTCCCTCGTGAATATCAGATAGCAAATTGGACCTCCATATAACATTAACGACTATCTTACCTGATATCACAAGGTCGAGAATTTCTTATTAATGATGGAAGCCCAAGCTAAAGTTGGATGGAAAACGGCTTGAGAAAAAGAAAAACTCTTTAGAAATAAACGGCTAGTAGAGTGTTAGCTCTGGGTAGATCATGAGCTTAAGTCATGGGTTGTTTGTTGACCAAAAATATAGATAAAGAGCGCCACCGTATTTTTCAATACACCAACATACAAAGATACATGTACTTGTATTAGGAAATGCGGAAACCTTAAATCTACACCGCTTATATAGCCACAAAACCTGTATATCAACCTTGCAAAGCACATACCAAAGTATCAATTGCCAGATGTGTTACAGATGTCTCAACTTAACCTGTGAACAAACAAATGCACAACATGGACACCGTTTGTGTCCTTAAAAATATTCATCAAAAATAATATAATTTAATTTAAGTTCCATGAATATATACACCCAGGGTATTTGTTATCATAGGACACAGTTAACTTCTTGCTTATTAAGATTCTATAAATATCACTTGAATTTTTAATAATAAAAGAGTTAAGCAAAAATAGATTCTATTCAATTAAATTCTCTTGGTTTGTTTCAGCATTAACTTTTTTAACAGAAATTTACATAAGCAGAAACTAGATCTCTAGATTGAATACTTCTACATAAGTTTACTATAAAGTTTATGTTTTCTTAATAATTCATATTTCATATTTTAATTATAGTCATCTGTAGTACTACGGTCGACATTATAAAAAAATTTGATTATTTATAATTATTTATAATTTTATAATTTTATAATTTTATAATTTTATAATTTTATAATTTTATAATTTTATAATTTTATAATTTTATAATTTTATAATTTTATAATTTTATAATTTTATAATTTTATAATTTTATAATTTTATAATTTTATAATTTTATAATTTTATAATTTTATAATTTTATAATTTTATAATTTTATAATTTTATAATTTTATAATTTTATAATTTTATAATTTTATATTTTATAATTTTATAATTTTATAATTTTATAATTTTATAATTTTATAATTTTATATTTTATAATTTTATAATTTTATAATTTTATATTTTATAATTTTATAATTTTATAATTTTATAATTTTATAATTTTATAATTTTATAATTTTATAATTTTATAATTTTATAATTTTATAATTTTATAATTTTATAATTTTATAATTTTATAATTTTATGATTTTATAATTTTATAATTTTACGATTTTACGATTTTACGATTTTACGATTTTACGATTTTACGATTTTACGATTTTACGATTTTACGATTTTACGATTTTACGATTTTACGATTTTACGATTTTACGATTTTACGATTTTACGATTTTACGATTTTACGATTTTACGATTTTACGATTTTACGATTTTATGATTTTATGATTTTATGATTTTATGATTTTATGATTTTATGATTTTATGATTTTATGATTTTATGATTTTATGATTTTATGATTTTATGATTTTATGATTTTATGATTTTATGATTTTATGATTTTATGATTTTATGATTTTATGATTTTATGATTTTATGATTTTATGATTTTATGATTTTATGATTTTATGATTTTATGATTTTATGATTTTATGATTTTATGATTTTATGATTTTATGATTTTATGATTTTATGATTTTATGATTTTATGATTTTATGATTTTATGATTTTATGATTTTATGATTTTATGATTTTATGATTTTATGATTTTATGATTTTATGATTTTATGATTTTATGATTTTATTTTATGATTTTATGATTTTATGATTTTATGATTTTATGATTTTATGATTTTATGATTTTATGATTTTATGATTTTATGATTTTATGATTTTATGATTTTATGATTTTATAATTTTATAATTTTATAATTTTATAATTTTATAATTTTATAATTTTATAATTTTTCAATTTTATAATTTTATAATTTTATAATTTTATAATTTTATAATTTTATAATTTTATAATTTTATAATTTTATAATTTTAAATTTTATAATTTTATAATTTTATAATTTTATAATTTTAAATTTTATAATTTTATAATTTTATAATTTTATAATTTTATAATTTTATAATTTTATAATTTTATAATTTTATAATTTTATAATTTTATAATTTTATAATTTTATAATTTTATAATTTTATAATTTTATAATTTTATAATTTTATAATTTTATAATTTTATAATTTTATAATTTTATAATTTTATAATTTTATAATTTTATAATTTTATAATTTTATAATTTTATAATTTTATAATTTTATAATTTTATAATTTTATAATTTTATACCTGTAACGTGTTGGTTTGCAATATTTTCAACTAATGTTGATTGAAAGGTTTTAAGTCATGAGGGATCTTGGTAGCCGTAGGTTGCTTAACCCCCTTGACATACCCCTGAATATCATTGAAAAATGATATACATTTAGTAAACTGGAAGGGAAACAACTGTATTTATGCTCTAGAAATTTTAGGGAAATATATAGGTTTGTTCAGAATAGGAAACAAAGAGGAGCGCATCTATCCAGTTCCAAGACTGAAGAAGTGAAGACCATAGATAAATAAGAAGTAAAGACCTAATGATTTATACTATTTAATAATGATACGTATGTTGAATATGCAAGGCTAGAGGTCGCTGCGACTTAACCTACAAAAAATTAGTGGTTCCCAGACCCTTGTAGGTGCTGTTATTTCTGTGAGCCAAGTTCGTTATTACTTAGAAGATATCTATCAAACAAATTGAAAATTAAATTTAAAAAACCTTTTGAATTTTCTCACCATATAATAACGTTTATCTGCTATTATTAATCACCACACGTTACGAATAACTTATTTTTTGATAAAGTACTATGGGTAAACAACGCTAAGTACAGTAACATTCTTGTTTTTTTGTCTACCTCATTCTACATGTTATACATAGTCAGGATGAGGTTTATTTTTTAGAGATAATAGTATGCGCTCGAAATTTTCCTTCAAACTACTCCCGCAATGTAGAAACCGTAACCTGAATTTGTATATCGACGAAGTATAATCAAGTCGATTCCAAAGTCGTGTGTGGTTGCT
Organism: Platerodrilus igneus; assembly: GCA_036346225.1. Taxonomy (NCBI): domain Eukaryota; kingdom Metazoa; phylum Arthropoda; class Insecta; order Coleoptera; family Lycidae; genus Platerodrilus; species Platerodrilus igneus. The sequence continues at coordinate 8,136,526 of JARFIW010001680.1, read as the reverse complement.
TGTAACAGTGTTTTTCGTATTTATGGCATCATTATTCTCTGTATTTATTCTGTACAAAAAACTAATAAAAGTAGATCCAAAATAGCCAATACTAACTGTTCAGTTTATAGTGTAAATAATTTACAGCCAAATTAATGAATACGTTGAGTTTGTTGATTATTTACGTTCGTCTCGGAATATTTAAATTTTTTAGTAAAAGTCCCATGGTTTTACTTGAAGCACGCGCCAAGTGCCGCGAGTGATAAAAGACTGTGATTCCGCATGTGCAAGAACACAGTGTAGTGACTGTAAAATCCACGAAGCAACTAGAGAATCGATTTGTCGTTCGAACTGGCCGCATCGCCATTTTTACACGTTCTACGTAGGACAAATTAATTATAAACCGCTTTTCTTCAAACCGCTATCGTCATAAATGTGCTTCGCTTCGCAAAAGCAGAGTAGATGTTACATCGTTTTTTCATTGGCACGGCTTCGTAAACAATAAGGTGAGTGCTTTTAGTAAATACTTGAACTGATTAAACATTAATTATATGTTGTTTGTTAAATTATTACTTAAATTGTATACAGTCCACTTTTCTCTCCTAATTAGCTATCGTAGTTTGTTACTGCATTTTACACTAACAAAATAAATATAGGATAGATACAAATTTTGGGGTATATACAAAACCTTATAGCAAAAATATAAGATCCGCGGGAAGAAACGTTTGTATACAAAATGTAGAGAAAGTGGTTTGATGGCAAGAATATATACGGAATTTATATGCAGAAGAGGAACTAATAACGAGGGTGTATTTTTGTGAAAAATGCTCGTCTAACATTTTTCAAGCGGGCCCCCTCTGAATTTAGGGGAAATAGGGTATATAATTATAAAACAATAGAAAGTGACCAAACTGCATCTAACAAGAAAGAACAGTGGTTATGTTCAAAGACAACAAACATAGAAGCAAGAAGAGAATTGTTCAAAGCATATGTGCGAAGCACAGCACAGTACATGTATAAAATACAGACAGTAGGAAAGGCAGACAGAAAGAGATAGAAGCCTTCTGGAATGTTGTGCTTCAGATGTATGAAGATGATAGCATGGATAGACAAAGTTAATAATAAATAGGGTATAGAAATAGTAAAGGGATAAAGATATCTGTGGAAAAAATTGGAGAAATAGAAGGGCAGTATAGGTTCCAAGGTATTTTTGGGGAATAGTACGGGATATATTACAAGCAGAGATAGCAAAAGAAAGGTGGAGGTCTATCGAGATCAGATTTTTACATGCAGATAGTGATAAATGAGATTGTCCAAATTTCAGGAAAAGGTGTAGGTTAGTTCAGATTAGAAAACGATGATTGTACGCGTCTAACCAGTTCCAGGACTGAAGACTTGATGATGATGATGATGATGCTACAACTTGACAGTACAGTTTATTTTGACATACCTTACTCTGCTTGCTTTTTTTTACAAAAATAGCATGTATGATTATACTGGAATTTTATTCTCAGCACTTTCCCTAAAAGAAAAATTGTGTATTTAAGAACTTGAATCTCTTAAAACTTCTAACTTGACTGATTAACCTAACAAAATTAATACTTAAACAGTTCAGCCAGATCAAGGCTAGGTCAAAAATAACTTTACATAATGCTTCCTTAAAAAGTCAGCAAACTGGCTTTCACCTGTAAAATGCACAATACCCAACTGCTTCTCTAGATATTTTTCCAGAACAATATAGTAAGGGATATCAATATGTTTAGAACGTTTTTGAAACATAGGTTTCATTATAAATTTGATTGCACTCAAATTATCAATATATAACATTAGTTGAGCGCTTGTTATAGCAGTTGATGCTAGAGACATTTTAGTTTTTGGTTTGTAAAGTAAATTTATTTTGAAATACATCACTTTTCTAAGGACAATACTTAATGACTACTTAATAATTTGTTGCCACAGCAACAGGTTCAATGCCTGCCTTCTTTCTAGAAAAAGTCCCATAATGAATTGGACAGGTAAAGTGGAAGAAATAATTACAATTACAAACACCCCCTGAAAGGGTAAACCTTTTGAACAAGTGAAAAAGAACTAACAGGCATTGTCAATAGGAAGAGGACAAATTTTGACCAAGGGCCTCTTAATATTTTCATGTATTGTCTTGAGCTCTGCAACTCGTGACACATTGTCCTTGCTGGGAATAACACGTACTACCTGACCTAATTGGCATTTTAAAGGTGGTCAGTGATCGTCTTTATTATCACAATGGCACCGACTTCCAGCCTATTGCAGTTTTGACGACACTTGACGCAAGTTTGCAACTCACTAACATATTCTTTTGACCATTACTACCAAAATCGTTGCTGTACTTGTTGTACGTGTTGAAAATGCGACAGTGGTTAATAGGTGTTTGAAGAAAATTATGGGCAGCAATTGCGTTTAATCGACGTCCAATTGAAAGATGAACTGGCATAGTAGGTACTAAATCTTCTGGATTGGATGAGAAAGGAGTCAAGGGATACGAATTTAAAACACTTTCTATCTGAGCCAGCATAGTAGAATATTGTTCAAAAGTATAAGGTTGGCAGCCAAGTATTTTAAATGAAATTTAAGGGATTTTTCACCCGCTTCCTATATATCTCCAAAACAAGGACCATAAGCAGGTATAAAATGTAATGTTATACCTTCTGATATTAAGCTATTGATAATTTGTGATTCGTTTTTAGAAAAGAAATTGTTAATTTGTTTTAACTCAGATCGGGTTTAGACAAAAGATCGGCCATTATCAGAATATAAATGTAAAGGTTTGCTTCGGCGGGCAGTAAATTTATGCAATGCAGCTAAGAACGCCTCTGAGAAGAGGCTTGTGACCAATTCGATATAGACAGCCTTAATTACAAAGCACACAAATACAGCCATGCACATTTTAAAAGTTTGTGACCATGACCTAATCGATTCTTGTATAAAAAAGGACCAGCGCAATCAACGCAAACTATTGAAAAAGGAGCAGCATGATCTACTCTCTTCTTGGGTAATGGTGCCATTAAAGGATTTAATGCCTTATGCTTAGCATGAAAACAAACAATGCAGTCTTGTACCGTTTGATGAGCTAGATCTCTAGTCGAAACAGGTCAATAGCTTTCACGACGACGCTAATAATAATTGAGGCCTGGCATGACATAAAATTTTATGCTCATGCTAAAAAATGTCTTGTTAAATGATTATGTTTCGGTAGAATTAAAAGATGCTTTTTGTCGAGAGGATAGTTTGAGTATTGGAATCTCTCACCAACTTGTAGTAACCCTTCTTCATCCAAAAAAAGGGTTTAATTTTAAAATTTTGCTATTCTTGAGAATACATTTTAGATTTTTTTAAGATTTGATTTCATATGAATAATGCTTTTGCTGAACAACATACACCTAAGTGTTTAGAGACTTCTGTAATTCATGACTGGATAAGTCACCCATAATTCTCTTTTGAACATCTTTTTGAGATGCATTAACGATAAAACGAATGCAATAAGCAATTAGTCATTGGAAGTTAGTCATAGTTGAGTAGCTTTTCATTGAAATAGAAATATCGCGACGGGGCGCTAATACCGCGTTTTCCGTTGAGATTTTTAGATCAGGTACACAATTTAGAACTTTAGTTGGTGAATCTGGTCAGTCTGGCCCATGTCACAAGGTGGATTGTGCAATAACATCTTTAGAAGAACACCCCTTGATATTATGTCAGAAGGGTTGTCTTTGCTTTTTACATGTTTCCATGTGGCAAAACTAGTAGTGGACTATATTGAAGAAACTCGATTACTTACAAAAATTTGTAAAAAATGAGGGTTAGTTTTTAACCAATGTAAAACGACCGAAAAATCTGACTATAAATGAAGTAACGTTTGACCTTGTCTGCTAACCGAGCAAGGATTAAAGCAGGACACAACTGTAATTGCGGTATAGTTTCTGTTTGTAAAGGAGCCACCCGACTCTGTGCACATAATAGGCGCGATTGAATCTCATCAGCTGCACTTATGCTGTGCAAGTATATGCAGGCTACGTAAGCATTTTGAGATGCATCAGCAAATCCACAAATTTCAGATCTTACGACGCTAGGTAAACAAACATGACGAGGAATTGAGACAATTGTTGCCTGAATTCATTCCACCTAGTAAAAATAAACAAAGGAACTGAATTGTCCCAAGATAGTTTTTCAAGCCATAGTTGTTGTAATAATATTTTTGCAACAACAATGCAAGGATTTATGTCCTAAAGGATCAAAAACCGAAGCTACATCTGAAAGTATTGACCTTTTGGATATAGATTTACGGTCTGTTAGCATTTGGATTAGGAATTGCAAAGAATCGCTTTTACAATTCCAAAACAGACCAAGTGCAAAAATGCTTTTATTTTTCTCAAAATGAAGTTTTGCATTGTCGTTATGTAGACTCATTTCTGACAATTTGGACGAACAATAGGAAATCCATTTGCTTAATGGAAATCCAACAATAAAAGTATTTTGCGAATTTCTGTGACCCGTTGAGTAAGTTTTAGTGGACATGAACTACTTGCAAGTAAATAATCCACGTAGAAATTGTTTAAAATAATATGAGAAACCTTTGGAAATCGGTGGGTATATTTATCACCCAAGAATTTTAAGCAATTGATTGCTAAATAAGAAACTAAAGTTGTGTCGTAGGTCACCGTATCTAATTTATAAATAGATATAGGTTCAGATGGATCCTCTCTCCAAACAATTTGTTGTAGTCGCCGCTGATTAGGAGTAATAAGCACTTGCGAATACATTTTCGAAATATCTGCACCCACCACATACTGGTCTTGGCGAAACCGAAATAAGTGAGAAATAAGTTCATCCTAAACCATAGGACTGGTCATTTGCAAGTCACTGAGCGACACTCCACAATCAGATGGAGAAGAACCATTGAATACAACTCTAAGGCGAGTCGTTGCACTTTTTTCGTTTAGTTCTCTATGATGAGGGAGAGAATAAGTGGGATGTTCCTTGGTGTCATCACCAACCTTTGTCATGTAGCCTAATGCTTCATACTTGGCCATAAATTGAATATACTAGAATTTTAATTACGGATTGCGATGAAACCTGCAATCAAGGGCAAATAGGCAACAAATTGCGACATCTTTTGAATTACAGAGCTTGAAAGGTGATCTTTTTAAAGGAATTGTAACAACAGGACACCCTTCTGGAGTTGAAATAATAGTTTTTATAAAAATAGCCTCATATTGATTGTCCTCTTTAGTAAAGGATCGTTTGCTTGTATCAAATTCCTCTAATGCCCAAAACCTTTCTAATTGATATTGTACATCTATAGTACTAGCAAAATGACAACGATAAGCTAATTGAAAAATGGCTCGAGGAAAAGTCCCACTGACTATCCAACTGAGATTTGTCTTTTGTAAAATTGGACCGTCTGGTCTCAATGAACGTTGGTCTATGCATAATAATAGTCAAAAAATACCAGCACCCAGTAGTATATCAACCTCAGAGGGTGTATTGAATTGTGGGTCCGACAACCAAATATGAGAAGGAATGATTGTCCGAGAGACCTCTATTTGGTGCATTGGAATCTTTGCACCAATTTTGTCAATAACTAGACATGATATGGTAGCTCGAAAGTTGTAATGTAGACTTTCTATTTCAACATTACATCTGTAATTGGGATTTGAAGTTACTTTTTAACACCCATCACTGAAGCAACACTGCTTGTAAGAGGCACACCCAACTTCTGGCACAAATGATTTGTTATAAAATGTGATTGAGAGCTTGAATCTAGCACTGCTCGACAAGTACGAGGAGAGCCTGAAGCATCATAAATTTGTACGAGGGCTTTAGGAAGTAAGACTTTGAAATATGTCATAGATGTGCAACTGGATAACACTATTCCTTGATTATCAGGAAAATTAGATTGTTCCTCGTTGACAAGACTGGCCACTGATGACGCGTTTTGAACAGGTTGCTTAAAGTGTAACAGAGTATTGTGCAGAGCGTTGCATTTTTTGCACCTACCTGCACTTTTGCAATAATTGGAAGTATGACCGCTACATAAGCAGTTGATGCATAATTTGCATTGCTTTATATTATCATAGAGTTTGGAGCAGGTATTAATGACATGATTTGCTTTTCAAAAACTGCAAACGGAATTTGTGGACAAACTTACGAATAAGGTATCGAACTTGCCCCTGCTATTTATAAAGTGCAATTTTGTTCATCAGATTTTAACGATTCCAGCAGGTCAGCTTTGATTTTAGGAAGGTACGTAGGTCCTAGTGTTGGAAGACCGTTCTGAGGGTTTTGTGTTTCCCAGTCTCTAAGCGTAACCTTGTCTAGCTTTTCGCTAACAATGAAAATGATGAGGTTGTCCCAGGACTCAATAGCTGGCTGCAAATTTTGTAAAGCCCTTAAATGTTTAAATAAGCTGTCTACATAATTTCGAAGGATACTTGCTGATTCCCTTTGCATAACAGACAAATTGAATGTTGCTTTTTCATGATTATTGATTAAAAGTGTGTTGCTATCATATCTGTTCAGGAGAAGGCCTCAAGGGATCAAATAATTGCTTGAGCTCTAAAGAATGAAGAAGCGGCAGGCCATTTAAGGGCACTCCTCAGTACTGGGATATGAGAACAGGTTCTAATTGACTGTTGTCATGTATTAGCGACTCAAACATGTCTTTGAAGCCCAACCAAAGGTCATATGAACCATCAAAGGTTGATAAATGAATTTGAGGAAGCTTTATGATATTGACTTGTCTATGTACCTGATCGGGAATTGTGATTGAACCGGTCACAAGTACCTGGTCGTCAAAGACACCTAAGCATTACTCCGAGATTTAATTATATGCTTTGCTTTTGAAATATTAGTATAATATGCATCTTCAAACTGTTCCCGTTCAATGAGTTGAGCATCGAAGTCTGGATTCTATAACTCAATATCAGATCGTATCGATTCGAAATCATTGAGGATATTCTCAAATCTCTCAAGTGTTTTTATGTTAATTAAAGTAGTTGAATCTAGTTCAAAAGTGTCAGAGGCATTTAATTTCTCTTGAATTTTATCAATAAATTTATCAAAATTAGTGCATTTTTATTTTAAGACACCATGCCTTATGTTTAAAGATTTTAAATGCTCTGCCATTATAATTAAATTCCGCTATGACTGACGCAGACAGAAATAATAGGAAACAAAGTGCACCTATTAGTTTAAAAATTAGAAATCTCTCACCCAATTTGTGGATAACTTCTTTGATGCTGCCTTTGGTGTAACCTGTTGGATATTCCAAGGCGTAAATTGCTTGATGCTGTCTGTGGTGTATTGTTTTGGCAGTGCTTGAGCTTGTACCGAATTCCAATTAAATGAAAAGGTATGATGCGCGCTTTTTAGTTTGTGACTGTAAGCCTATATTTACAGTAAATGTAGCACTTGCTCGTATCAATTTGTGGTTACAGGCCTATATTAGCAGTAAATATAGCTGTCGCGTGTATAGAAATACTGTTTTGTTCGAAGTAACGCTGTAATATGAATTACCCGAATCGATTACTTGAAGATAATAGCAGATTTTTATTTAATGCGATGAATATTTTGACATAGCACTAAAAACTCGTTGTTTTAAGTGCTTGCTACTTTGCAATAGAATTAGAACGTTATTTAAAAGCACAGCTTTATTGATAAGCCGCATTAATTCTTTGTATTTGATGTATATTTTGGTAACGACGGCAGGGGTCTCGGCTAACCTGGTTTATTTATGAGAACCTGTCTAATACCCGGCTCTTAAATGGATCAATTTTATGTTATAGCAGTTGATGCTAGAGACATTTTAGTTTTGGTTTGTAAAGTAAATTTATTTTGAAGTCCATAACTTTTTGTGATGACGATAATAATTTGTTGCCACAGCAACACGTTCAATGCCTGCCTTCTTTTTAAAAAAATCCCATAATGAATTGTGCAGGCAAAGTGTAAGAAATAATTAAGTCGAGTGCGCGCAGCTATCGCGAGAGGTTGTTAATAGTGCTCTACTAATAATATCTACGGCCGTGCTAAAGTGTTTGTTCCAACAAGGCCATTCGCGGTCCTTGTTGGAATGTTACCCAGATATTAATTATGGACATGAATTTCACCGCTGTTGCAGTGAAAACGCACCAAAACAAACGCAAAGCATCTGCTTTGTCTCCTACAGACAACACAATTGGAGAAACTCAAAAATGCTATCAATGGAACTTTGATAAACATTTACATAACAATAGATACTACCTACCAGACCACATTGTTGATGATATTAATGGTGATAACGATAACCACGATACCCAAACAGAAGCTCAAACATTGACACAAACATCTAAACCAATATGCAATAAAGTGCCAACCATATACTTACATAATTCAATAAACTACAAAGAAGTCATCGTTGATATTAATAAAATCGTTACAGATGTTAATTACGGCACGATAACAAACTACAAATATTTACGAATCAATTTAAATAATGTAGACGATTATCGAAGCCTTACAAAATATTATGTAGATAATAATATCGAATTTCACACATCCAAAATCCCAAAGATAGACCTTTACAAGTAATAATTCGAAATGTTCCAATATCGTTATCACCAGAAGACATACAAGAAGATCTCGTCAATTACAACTTGTCGCTTATATAACAGAGAAAAGCAACCTATACCACTATGTGCTGTGAGCCTGATCAATAATGATGGCGCTAAAAAAATTTATGAATTGGAAAAGCTAAAATTAAAAAACGCCAATACCATCGTAGGTGTTGAAGCAAGAAGGAAATCCAAAAATATACCTCAATGCTATAGATGCCAAAGGTATGGCCACACCAAAAATTATTGTAATTTGAGCCCACGCTGTGTTAAATGTGCAGATAATCATCTGTACACAAGCTGCAATAAGCAAAGAGATGAAAAACCAATTTGCGCTAACTGCGGTGAACAACATCCAGCGAATTACAGAGGGTGCCAACATCACAAATATCTGCAACACAACAATAGTCCAAGCCGCAGCTATCAGAAGAGGAATTTAAAATCAACGATCGTTAACCCATAAGTATCGTATGCTAATATCACCAAAAACACACAAGATAACAGACCCATTGAAAACAACAATAATCCTACTGTAAATGCCTTTATAGAAAATTTGAAAAACATTTTTAAAGATTTAATAATGCAATTCTTACCACAGATTAAAACATTTTTTATCAATATCATTCCTAATATATTTAATAGACCTTAGATCAACACACATAAATAATTTAACAATCCCTAACTGGAATGTCAATGGAATAAAAAAAGCAGATCTCTATTTATTGTATTTTTAGCAAGGTACAAAATAAACATCGCCTGCATCACAGAAACCCATCTTGCAAATAACGAACGTTTCAAAATCCCAGGTTACCACATTTACCGCAATGACAGAAATGCAATTGTCGCATCTGGTGGAATTGCAATAATTGTTAAACGCGCCCTCGCATGCTATAAGGTCAAACAAATATATATCAACCTAAAAGTCATAGGAATCAAACTGAATATTACGGACAATCAATTCGTACACATTAATTGCGTATATCGGCAGCCAAACAAAACATTATTGGAAGAAGATATAGCAAAACTTTTTGATAAAAATATAATGCATATGGCTATTGGAGACTTCAACTGCAAACACACAATATGGGGATGCAGAACCAGCAACGCTAGTGGGATTAAACTTAATAACTATTCTACTACATACCTATACCAAGTAGTAGCACCAGAAGAACACACACATCAACCTTATCGCTTAAATCACAAATCAGATACCTTAGACATAGTAATGATTAAAAATTATTATCAACAGATCAAACAAACGGTAATAACTGAACTTGACTCTGATCACCTGCCAGTATTAATAACCTCCGATGCAACTCCTGAATTTAATCAACCTCTATCTAAACTGATAAAAGGAAAGGTTAATTGGGAAAAATTCCAGGATTACCATAACGGAAATTTGAATAACAACACGAAAATGACAAAACCAACAGACATCGAAATGGCAATTTTGCACTTCAATGACACTACAAAAAACAGTATAGAATCTGCTACTGCAACGACCACAATTCATCACAGAAAACTAAATTACAAAATACCCCCCAAACATATACTAGACCTCATTAAAGAAAAATCCATATACCGAAGAGAATGGCAGTGCACTCGCAACAAAAACACAAAGGCCGAAGTAAATAGATTATCACATAGAATAAAATGGGAAATGGATAACTACTACTTTCAGTCTTATAACAACATTATTGCACAATTACAACCTAATGACCCCGGACTGTGAAGGACTACAAAACGATTACTCCAACAACCTGAAACCCTAAGTAGCATTACTGAAGATAACAGCATATACGAAACAGACGAAGGAAAAGTGCAGATATTTGCTAAATATTTCGAAAATACATTTACCCCCACAATCTGTGAATACAATAGAGGGTTTGTTCGGTTTAATATTTTTCATCAAATGCTAATATCGAAAAAGTATTTCCAATAAAAAAAAACTTTGAGTTGTTACCTGTAAAGTGTGCTTTATTAAAACAAAATTATTACAAATGTTTTATTTTTAATGAATAACTAAGAAAATAAAAATAGGTTCAATTGTAACATTTACGATAATGTGTATATAGGTATTTTTGAACAGTAAGTCATTACCAACCAAAAACTTAAAAAGAACACTGTTTTACATAATACGTAGCAATGTAAATGATATAAAACTATTGGTGAAAAGAAGGGAATAACAGGCATTTGTAAATAATATTTTTTAAACCCCACATTTTAAGGTCAATAGATAAATGTTTAGTAATAAATATACGAACAGCTTTCGAATTGAAATTGACTTTATTGTTGTTAATATTACATTAAATATTAGTATATAAGGCATATTTGTAGGTCTATACAGGCAAAGTTTAGTCATAGACTACTCTTACACTTAACCTGCACAAACCACTACATATCTCTACAAGGAAAATTAGTGAAGCAAATGAATAATTACACAATAATTGAAAAATATACAATTAGGCTATATTACTACTTATCCAAAATATGCGCCCTGATTTGAACCTTGAATGCAGTAAAAGTAAAAAAGATTTTTATATCCATCTGGAATTGCATTATAAGTAGAAACAGCATTATAGATGAATCTTCTCTGAAACATAGCAGTCAGTTGCTTGGGAATTGTTAAAGTTTTAGTGTGTCTAATATTGATGCAATGCACTTTGGAGCGTGTCATTAATTATTAGCAATATCCTCTGAAGTCATTTATAATTATTTTATGAACAAAACATAACAAATGATGTTTCCTGCAGTTATCCATATTTAACCAGTGCAACTCTTTTATCTTATGCGATACATGATCAAATTTTTTTAGTCCAAAAACTAAACGACAACAAGTATTTTGAATCCTTTGTATTTGTGTCATAGAAGTGCTATCAAGGTTTGGACCATATATAAAATCACAATAGTTAAATAATGACAAAACTAGCTTCCGACAACAGCTTTTTCAATTGTAAGGTTAGTATAGACCGACAAGCATATAGTTGTTTAAGTGCTATATACGACCTTTTTATTAACCTTGCAACATGTGACTTAAAGCATAGATCATCATCAAGTATTAAACAGAAATTTCTTGAAGAACTAACTAATGGAATAGAGGTATTGTTAATTATGACTTTTATCTTATCCTTAACACAATCTCTAATTTTCTTTGATCCGAAAATAATCACCTTAGGCTTACTCGAGATCAATTTAAGATTATGTTTAGTACTTATCTCATTGATCAATTCTAGATCATGATTTATACAAATTAATGCATTGTCAACATCACATGCTGGAAAACTTAAATAAACTTGAATATCATCAACATACGCATGTACTTTACAATTATGTATCGATGCTAACAAGTCGCTGGTATAAAGTATAAACAGCAAAGGATATAAAATTGATCCCTGAGGAACTCCCATTGAATTGTTTGCAAAGGACGATACATCATCATTTATTCTTGTGCACTGCTTTCTATTAGTTAAATATGAAGTAATTAAAGACGTCGACAAAGTAGAAAAACCATAATATTTTAATTTAGCCCAGATAAGTTCATGGTTAACTGTATCAAATGTTTTTGCACTAGTACTGTTGCTAGCTTTTTATCACATGATTTAATAATATTATTAGAAACCACACATAATTCAGTAGAAGTGCTATGTTTATTTCGAAATCCAGATTGGAAGCTTGAAAGGACATTATTATTTATAGCATATTCATAAATCTATCCCGATCGCATTTGATTTGAGCCCATGTAATATTTTATTGACCTCCTCTACTGTAGATAATTGAAATTGAAAGTTTAAGCTTTTGTTGAATATGGTATTAGCATAGTAATTGATTTTCTCTACACAAGAATATTTTGCTTGTAAAGGGAAAGAAAAGTGATTGTTGATGTCTTCGGCATTAGATAATTCCAAGGGAATAGATAAATCCTTCTTAGTTTTAATATTGAGCAACTGCAAAGCACTTCACATATCACGTACATTACCTTGATCTATAACATTTTTCAGATACATGCGCTTTGCATGCCTCACTATTGCTAGTGTGTTATTACGTAGACGCTTGTATTCATTCCAACTGATATTATTTTTAGTAGCACGGTAATTTCTTAATGCTAAATTACGAGATCTCATAGCCTGTTTCACATTCTCTGCAAGCAATTTTATAATATAGGAGTTGAATATTTTTATTTTCTTATCAATACTCGATTCCCAAAGAACATCAGTCCAAGATAGTCTAATCAAACCCGCAAAGAATCTTACATGATTAAATCGAGAAAAATTTCTAATAGTTACATTTATTGGTTTTGTGGTATCAAAATAAACATTTATTTTGCAAAAAACTAATCTGTGATCCGAAACAATATCAGCATCAATAGTACCTGCACGAACAAATAATTCATCACTTGATAAATATATGGAATCAATAAAAAGTACTGCTGTTATTTGCTATGCGCGTAGGTTCGTTTATTACTTGGATGAATCCATAAGAATCAATGCAGTGTGTGATAATATTACTTAAATTGAAAAGATTCACATTGACATCACCTAAACATATTATATTATCCATCATTGGTGCTAAATAAGATAATATATTATCTACTTCATCAACACAACTAAGCAGATTAGAGTTTGGGGATCTGTATACTGTGCCTACACTAAAAGTTTTGCGATTTAATTTAAACATTATCCAAAATATGTTCAAGTATACGAGTCAATTGCAAACCAAACAAAATAACCTGACATTCAAGTTCCTTCCTTACGTACACACCAACCCCACCCCCTGAACCCACTCTATCATTATGAAAAAAATTATACCCATTTATATAGACAGAGGTATTGGGGACGTATGAAGTAAGCCATGTTTCAGAGACACGAACCAAATCAAAACGGTTTTCATCTATTAAATTGATGAAATCATTGAAACTAGGCAACAAAGAATGTACATTTAAATGAGCAATTTTCATTTATAAACAACTATACTAGCCTAATAGAACTGTTTAATTTACTTTAATTTAATTTAAACAAAACAAATACAAAAAATTAAAGCACTCGTAGCTAAATAAAAATGGAGCAAAAAAGAAAAAATGCAAAAGAGGCTATCTCCAACGTAACAAATTATCGTATTCTAACAATCAGCAACTTAAGTATAATGTGCTGCATGCTTAGTAAACTATAACTACTATATACCTGTTACTTATTACCAACTATGCTACAGGAATTTAAATTACTAGAGGTTACAATGCTGTACAAATGTAAACTAAAAAATTTTCAGTAAATAAAAACAGTGTGGTATTTACATTTACAAGTTGTATTAATATTCAGCATCTGTCTCGTATATACATCGTTTCACAGGATGTAATATCCAAGTGGATTCATTATATTCCTTATCGTCTTTCAACGTTTGATCATATTTGGTTTGCTCCTTGTAAAGGGGCCAATATATCTTCTTTTTCATAGGCGTGGTCCAATTTCGAAGTACAATAGACACCCCACCTGATCGTTATTCCACAAGTACCAATTTTCCCAATCTAGAAATATATCATGAAAAAATTATGTTCAGATAGAAAATTGTATCAAACCTACTTTGTGAATGAAGTTTCTGTGTATTTAGCACTAATAAGTAACCCAGCGACTTTCTCAAAAGTCGCCAACCGCAATGAATAATTAAAGTCATATGCCCGTTTAACATCCATCTATCTATCGTTAACAGGATTTGACAGGATTTGCATTTGCATCGACATCAAGGTTTTGTCTCAACTCTAACTCTACTTTTCCATTTTCTTCCAAATCTTTCATAAGATTGTCCTTCCATACCTAAACAAACTGTCAAGTAAGATATTAAACAATTAGATTTTCTTACAGCGCCTAATTCAGCTTCAATTTTTTTAGATTGGTAGAGTGTCATGGGAAGTATATCCATAACTGAAAATAGTTTCTGAGAATGGCCATGTGTACTGCCAGTTGCCAGAGTACCCCAAACACATCCATAATTAATTTTTGATTTTTGCAAAATATCTTCAGTGTAATGCTTGTATATCTTATCACACATTGTACATGCAAACATAAGGCAGTTTACTAGACGTAATCCTCTGTTACATTCCTCTTTCAGATATAGTTTGTTACGTGCCATTTTGGCACTAACATTTCTTAGTTTAATTTTGATGTGTGGAAGTTTTCGCGCCTTAAAATTCAAAAGACTTGGCGTGTATTTCCGTCACGTCAAAAGTGGGTTGGACGAATAATTTCGCGCCGACGCGTGAAAGGACAAAAAGTGGTGTTTTTTTCCGGTGGTCTCTGTAACGTGGCCGTTTGCCTTTGAACATCGAGAAGGGCGGTCGTGTCTGATATCGTATCTTTATTTTTATTATGTAGATTTCCCTTGCTTATCTTTGTTTGTCTTTACCTGATTAACCTATTCCTTATCGTTCCGCTACATATAGGAATTTGATACGACCCTGGAGCAGTCCCACGACCCTAGAACGAGCCGGATGTCCATGCTCCGCTAACAGCTAACCGGAGCAGTCACCATCTTGAACTATCTTAAAGGGTGCTCCAGCCATTTGGAAGGCGTACCCTCCGTTAATTGCCTTAAAAGGGGCCATCAGTAGCCCTGATGGACGTCAACAGAAGCCAACTTTAACTCAACCCCGCAGGACGTCGGATTTCTTATGTAAGTACTTTATTTGCTTAATCTGTTCGCTAATTTAATATATATTTTTCTGCAAATTGCGCATTTAATTAGTATATTGGTGACGTCATTGACAGATGGGCGCGCGCTAAAACCGGTGTAAAGATTGGAGCTACCACCTGTCCGTGGCGTCGCTTATTCCGCGCTTGCGCGCTTGTAATTATGAACTTTAAATTGTAAGAATGGCGCCTTCATCGTGTTAAAGTGCAAAATAAGGGTTTTTCTTTTGTTTTTATGACTATAGAATGTACTACCCAATGTTATTTATAGCTTTTTTACTAAAAAATCAATTATCTAATATCTGTTGACCTTAAAATCCTATATTCGTGTTTTGGAACACACCACATTGCTTAGATGCCAAAAATAATTGTTATGGTAACTAGAAGTGTACCGCCATTTTGAAACTAAAATATAGCTGTTGTTTATAAAATATGTTTTAATATAATGTTCCTTTAATTTTGAATGTGGGATCTGTTTGTTGACTTCAGTTATATTGTTGAGTGCATAGTTTGTTTTTAAATACAAATATAAGTTTATCAGGAAGGATCAATCCCTTAACCCTACTTCTTACACGTGAGTACATTTAAACATTAATAAATAAGCATTCAAGTAATTTCATACCTTAAACACTGTTTATTAGGGAAATTATCTATTTATATTAGATTAAAACATACCCCTTGCTTGTTTTTCGACTTTAAAATAAACTGTTTTTGAAATTGTAAATCAACATTATCTTGTCTGATAACATTTTAAAGGAAATTTCTAGCAATCTACCTATTTAATTATGACATTCGAACTTACTTTTAAAAAGAAACCTTGTGTTTGAAAGCATTTAACGTAATGATTTAAGCCTTAAAATATCTTTTTTAAAACGTTAGAGTACCGGGATTTGGTTTTGTTTGTTAAATAACACATTTTATCTACCTTTTTATAATTTGGAGTGTCTTTTTGTAACCTAACCGTGATATATTTTTTTTTTCTTAAATATTATCTTGCTTTGATATAGTTTTAAAAGTGTTCCCTTAAATGTTTTAAACAGTATAACCTATAAATGCCTTTTAAAAAGGTTTTTGCCTGTATATATAGTTAACGAAATTATCTAACCATATCTTTTACCTTCCAAAATGTTGTAATAAACTGGATCTCTTTATATCTGATCCTTTAAATACTGAAATAAAGGAATTGTCGTTAACGTTTTATTATTTAAAATCATTTACGATAGTTGTTGATAACTCCCGCAATATCGAAAGAACATTCCAATAATTTGGAATACTGTCTTTTTATACATGTATCGTGGAATTTTTCTTTTGTATAGCGAGTATGAGTTTGTCTTGATAGCATATTTTTTTAAATATCGATATTTCAACATAGAACTTTAAGATCCATTAAACGAGATTTGCCATTCAAATTGGTCGTCCAGCTCTGCAAGTCTAGAACGAGACCCCAAGAGCCGATCGTTAAGCATTATAAGTCTAGACGATATTTTCATGGTAAGTTTGTCGTTTTAGAATTTGTAATTCATTTTTTAAGAATGATGTTGAAATTTTTCTTTATTAGTTGGGTAGAACTCGAATGAGAGCTTCCCATCCTTGTAAATATATGCTTTACAAGATATCTTTCTGTTATTCAACAATTTTGTTAGTGAATCGAGTCTTGATTACTCTTATCTCTTCACATATCGTTTTAAATATTTTTAAATGCCTTAAAATTATCTTTAAAATTGCTCAACCCTACTTACATCTAAAAGCTTTTCACGTTTACTTCTTTGAGAATGTACCTAATGTTCTTTGTTTTCACTTGGCTAAATAACTTAAAACAACCCGCAGGTCGTTTGGCAAGATGGA
This sequence comes from Platerodrilus igneus, assembly GCA_036346225.1. Taxonomy (NCBI): domain Eukaryota; kingdom Metazoa; phylum Arthropoda; class Insecta; order Coleoptera; family Lycidae; genus Platerodrilus; species Platerodrilus igneus. Next base: position 8,119,404 of record JARFIW010001680.1, on the reverse strand, counting down.
ACTTGCGTATCTCTCAATTCACTTTTGACGTTAGGCATAGGCCTGGCAAATTAAATATCGTACCTGATGCCTTATCTCGTGATGTTGTCTCTTTTAATATTCCAAATCTAATTCCTGATACCTGGTATCTTAATAACAATTAAAAAAGTTTCTGATAATCCCGATAAATTTCCTACCTTTCGTGTAACTAATAATAGATTATATAAATTTGTATCTTCTTTCCCTCAACGCCAAGGCAGGTGGCATATTAAAGACCTTAAGCCATTTTCTGCTGACCCAAATGCTACTTAAGTTTTTCACGTTCCATTCCCCTTACGATTTACCTAATATTTTTTTGTTTTCACTATCAATTAGTATCTTTAATTACTTATTCCTTCTCCTATACACCTACATTTTATACGTTTAGTTCATTTACCTTAAACCTTTTGCTTCTGGTTGACTTTTCTTTGACCGTACCGTTACTTGTATATTATTTTATCCTCGAAACCCCCCAAGTTGTTACGTGCCATTGCACTTTAACATGTTTTTTATGTTAAGTTTTTTGATATACGGAAGTTTCCCGCCATAATTTTCAAATACGCGAGACGCGGGAATTTTTAAATGGACTAGGCGGTACTTCCGTACGTCAGAGTAGTGAGTTTGCGTAGTGTGCTTATCCCTAGAGGGGTATGGCAATACTAGACAATGGGGTGGGAGAGTTCTCCGCTTCTCTCGCGATAACGTGGCTTTTTACCTGGTATCGTCGTGTTAAGTGCACGTTTCTATTTTGGGTAACGTATCGTTAGGGTTTACCTATGTAGTTCCCTACCTAATTATCTTTTGTTTGTCTGCCTCTACCTCTCTCCCGCCAAATCCCTACATAGGTACGAATCTGCCGCCACCTAAGGACTTTCGAACTTCATGCCTGTGGATGATCTCATGTCTACCGCAGCTAGCCGAAGCTGCTCTGCACGCATTTGGTAGCGTCGACGTTTATCTCTAATTCCTCCGGGAGGAGCCCGACTGGAGTGGTTAAAGGCCTACCGAGTGAAATTGCAGGCGGAAGCAGAATACCTGATGTGAGTAATCTTTTACGTATTTTTATTTTGTGCATGCCTTATTTTTGGTCTTAAAAATGTAGTAAATTTGCGTAGGATTGCGTAATATTGATGACATCATCGATAGTTGACGCGCCCTAAATCTGTATAAGAATAAGTGCAGCCAACTGTTGATAGTGTCTATTACACCATGCTACCGGTGTTGTAATTATCGAACTTTTAATTTTAACCAGCGTGTTAAACGTAAGAATATAGCGCTCCAACGTTTTTTTTAGGTGGTATGCCTATGGAAGGTATTAATTAAGGATTAAACAGGCTTTTTCATCTAAATAAAATCAATAATTTTTATTTATCTATGTTACCTAAGATATCTGTAGCTTTTTGTTTCAGTTGGTACCTTGGAAAAATTAACCAGAATATTTTCAGTAATTGACAGATTAGCGCTTGTAATGTAAACTTTGTTATTCTTACATATACCTTTTATCTAAAAAACGTCAATCTATTTACCTTAATGTAAATTTAAAATGAAGTTTATAACTGTAGTTGCCTAAAAAATGTGTCAGTTATATGAAAAAATGCGTTAGTGTCTAAATAAACTCCAAGGATTTATTGGATAACCTCACTTTTTCAAGTAAGTAAATGAATAAATATTTTGAGTATTGCATTTCTTAAATATCGTTTGCTTTAATAGTTATTTACCTTGTATCAGTTAAAATATAACCCCTGCTGTAATAATGAAAAGGACTGTACCTAAGATCCTCTAGTTTGTTTATAAAAAAAAAGTGTTTTAATCACTTGTTAACTATTATTTAAACTCGTTTTTAAAGAAACCTTATGTTATAAACGTTATTGAAATAAATTGCCTTTTAATATCTTTTTATGTAACGTTAAACTATGGATTTCTGTGGCTATTGGTTAAATAATACATTACATACGTGTATTTTCTAAAATGGGAGGGTTTCTTTGTAACTTATGAAGGATATATCCCCTTGTTAAGCATTTACCTTACCTTATGTCTTTAAATACAGTTTATTACAAAATTACCTATTAAAATATAACTTTTGTTCGTTTTCTTAACCTTAAAAGCCCGTTTTTGAAACTTCAATGCACAATCGGTTATTATATCTTTTTAAGAAGTGTTTGACTATAGGTTGTTGCTTTTCTAGGTTAAATAACATATCACCTGTAAATAAATACCTTACCGTACCAACTTAAAGTAGCTGTAACGTTTTTTACCTTCTGATCTGCGTCAAAATCGCATATCTTATATATCGTATCTCGAATATTCTATTCACCATGAACGTGTCACATTTAAAATCCCTCGAATTGATCTATGAGCTGGAGTGTAGGAATATTATCGCAGCTAGTAATCAAAATGACAGGAGATCTCAACTCAGGGCCATTTTGGCACAGGAAACGAAAGGCATCGCTATCTTAAGGAAACCCGTTGGCGACTGGCCCCTTAACGTATCGGAAATTAAATTAACTTTAGATGACATATCGGGTATAATAAATAGAACAGATCCTGGTGCTAGTAATATCGAGCTTCGGAGATTGGCTTTGAGAATAGCGCACGTCAAACAGCGTGTCGAATTACTATCTTTATATGACGATGCCCAAGCGACTCAATCTAAACAAAGTTTGTTGTCCGAGGTGTTATTGCTTGAAGGGATTGTTCTGGAAAGACTTAATCCTAATGCAGACGTAGATATATCGTCACCCTTTTCAAATCTCGCTCTCGTTTCACCCAAACCTGCAGGAAAATCTATACCTGTATACAAATGGGGTCTCACTTTCGAAGGGTTTGATTCGCAGGTCTCTTTATCATCCTTTCTTGATCGTATTAATGATTTCAAAATCTCTCGCGGGTGTACCGACCAGGACCTATTTGTCTCAGCAGGTGACTTGTTCGCAAACTCAGCGTTAATATGGTACAGAAACATACGAGACCAAATTTCTACCTGGGAGGAGTTAGTTGCGTGTTTAAAACGAGATTTCCTACCTTATGGCTATATTAACGACCTTTGGAACGAAATACGTAACCGAACCCAAGGTCCCGACGAAAATGTTGTGTCTTTTATTACCTCATTAAAAGCTTTATATAGCAGACTCGACAAAAAACCTTCAGAATCCGAAATTATCGATCAATTACTTAGAAATTTAAACCCCTATTTCTCAGAACGTTTGGCATTACAGCCCATATCTTCGCTAGCCCACTTTAAAGACCCGTGTCGTTCTCTTCAAGAAGTGAGGTCAAGAATTGACAAATATCGTCCACCCCCCGAGAAACTATCTGGTCTTTTAGAACCTGATTTAGCTTGCCAAGTTCGAGCTTCCCGTAAAGTATCTACCCTTAACGTTCCTTCTACCGTTACTAACAACTCACTTACCTGTTGGAACTGTAAGCGAAGTGGACATAACTATACTGTCTGCACATACCCTAGAAATATTTTTTGTTATGGTTGTGGTCGCGCAAATATTTACAAATCTAACTGCACCGACTGTAATCCTAACGTATCGGGAAACTCCCGTCGAGATATTTCAAATCAGGGTGTGAATATCTCAAGAAACCAAAATCGCCCTCAACACCAATCATTCAACGGACCCAGACGTCAATAAATCCAAACCATAAAACCACTCCTAACGTTGTACCGTCATTAAATTTATCTAATAATAATACCGCTACTATTAATGTACAAAATGCCTTACCTTTATTAGAGGAATTATGCTATACTACTCCAGCCGAGCGGTCTAAGTGGTTACAAACCGTCAATTCCTTTTACCATAAAAAGACTGCTGCCGTTTCACAACTTGTTAAAAAACCCTTCGATAACCGTCCACACTTATCTATCTCAATTGGTTCCTTAAATGTAATTGCTTTACTGGATACAGGTTCTTCATGTTCTCTTATAAATAACGAAGGTTTACATCAATTATCTCAACAAAATATCAAAATTCAAATTATTCCCGAAAATACTTCCATAAATTTAGCTGACGATAATCATATACATGTAACCGGTTCCCTTAAGTTAAAAATTCGAGTAGAATCTCTTGAACGTGACGTTTTATTTTTGATTGTGCCTGCTTTAGTTTATCCCTTTCTACTGGGCGTTGATTTCTGTAAACTTTTTAATCTGTCACTTTATTTCCAGGATTTTTCATGGCAAACCTCTATTAAAACGAATTCTTGTGCATCTACAGGAATATCTAACAAAATCTCTCTTACTGATTCCCAAAATGTAACCCTTAACGCTACAATCAACAAATTTCGCAAACTTAATACCTCCGAACTGGGTTGCGTTACGACTGCGACACACGTTATCTCTACAGGTGATGCCCTTCCCTTTAAGCAACGTCAATATCCCTTATCGCCTGCATTACAAAAGCATTTACATGCTGAAATAGACAAAATGTTAGAATCTGGTGTTATCTTTCCTTCAAATTCACCTTGGACGTCTCCCGTATTACTAGTTCGGAAAAAGAATGACGAATGGCGTGTCTGTTTCGATGGCAGAAAGTTGAATTCCGTGACTGTCTCAGATGCTTATCCTTTACCAAGAACTGACTCAATTTTAAGCCGGCTTCGAAACGCAAAATTTATCTCATCTATCGACCTTAGACAAGCTTTTTATCAGATACCTCTCGACCTATCTTCTCGTCAAAAAACTGCTTTTTGTGTCCCAGGCCGAGGTCTTTTCGAATATAATTTTTTGCCATTTGGTCTCTGTAACGCTCCACAAACTTTACAACGTACTATGGATCAAACGTTAGGTCCTATCTTACATCAAGAACGTGCCTTTGTGTTTTTAGATGATATCTTAGTTATCTCAAGTTCTTTCGATGAACATATCGCCACATTAGATGAAGTTGCAGAACGTTTAAATGCAGCAGGTTTTAAGATAAACTGGGAAAAGTCTCAATTTTGTCGTTCATCCCTCACATTTCTCGGTTTTATTATCGATGGGACAGGCTTACGAGCAGATCCGGCTAAAGTTGATGCTATTACTAAATTTAAAACACGTAAGACTGTTACCGAAATCAAACGTTTAATAGGAATGATTAGCTATTATCGCATCTTTCTACCCAATCTTTCAACTATATCTGCCCCCATTACCGCTTTAATTAAAAATAAAAAGAAATCCCAAACTATCGAGTGGAATTTAGAATCCCAACAGGCTTTCGAACAAATTAAAACATTAATCACTTCAGCACCTATCTTAATTTCACCTAATTTCGATGAAAAGTTTTTTATACAAACCGATGCCTCACTTACTGGTTTAGGTGCAATGTTATTCCAGGTAAACAATGGTTTAGAACATCCAATCGCTTATGCGAGCCGTGCCTTAACTTCTGCCGAACAAAAATACTCTGCTACCGAACGGGAACTATTGGGCGTTATCTTTGCATCGAGAAATTTAGAGGATATGTCGAAGGTACACACTTTACCGTAATCACTGATTGTGCAGCCCTCACTTGGCTTAATAACTTGAAACAACCCGCAGGTCGTTTGGCAAGATGGAACTTGCGTATATCTCAATTTACTTTCGATGTTAGGCATAGGCCTGGCAAATTAAATATCGTACCTGATGCCTTATCTCGTGATGTCGTTTCTCTTAACCTTCCAAATTTAATTCTGGATACCTGGTACCTCAATATGATTAAAAAAGTTTCCGATAATCCCGACAAATTTCCTACCTTTCGTGTAACTAATAATAGACTATATAAATTTGTATCTTCGTCTCCACATAAAATATCGAATATACCTGAATGGAAACTGGTCGTGCCCACTGCAAACCGCAGTGAGGTGCTCAAATTATGTCACGACGATCCCTTAGCTGCACACCTTGGTGTTACAAAAACTCTCGCTAAAATATCTGAATTGTATTACTGGCCCACACTTAAGCAATCTGTTTGTCGCTACATTAAGAGCTGTAAAATTTGTGGTTCCCATAAGAGTTCACAAGATGCTCGTCCTGGTTTAATGGGTAACTTTAAGCGTGTATCTTATCCCTTTCAATTAATATCGCTTGACTTATTAGGACCTCTCCCTCGATCGAAAAGAGGTAATCAATATCTTTTAGTGGTTACCGATTGGTTTTCTAAATTTGTTATGGTGCAACCCTTACGTAAAGCTACCTCCGCAGCAATAATTAAATTTCTAGAACAAAATGTCTTTCTTATCTTTGGTGTCCCCCAGATTATTCTTTGTGACAATGGTGCACAATTTATCTCTAAGGATTTTCAGAATTTCGTTAAAAGTTACAAAGTACAAAAAATTTGGTTTAACGCAAAATATCACCCCCAAGTAAACCCTACCGAAAGAGTAAATCGAGTTTTAATTACTGCTATTTCGTCCTATATTGATTCATACCATACCACATGGGATGAACATATCTTTAAAATTGCCCAAGCTTTGCGTACATTTAAACACAAAGCAACCCAATTCACTCCGTCTTTTCTTGTTTTTGGAAGATATACCCCAATCGATGGGAGTTACTATGGTTTAGTGCCTGACGATACTAACGTAATTGAATTTGACGATAAAGTACGTTGGGACAAGGACCAACAGTCATTACCTTCTATCTTTAACGACGTTAGAAAAAATTTGTTAAAAGCTTACGAAAAGAGCAAGGACCACTATAACTTACGTAAACGAAATATTTCCTTCGCCTTGGGCGAACAAGTTTGGAAAAAGAACTATGTCTTATCGGATGCATCTAAGAAATTTTCTTCAAAATTGGCCCCTAAATTCATTCTTTGTAAGGTCACTCGTGTTATTAGTCCCCTTATCTACGAACTTCAGGATGCTGAAGGAAAACGCCAAGGCAGGTGGCATATCAAAGACCTTAAGCCATTCTCTGCCGACCCAAATGCTAATTAAGTTTTTCACGTTCCATGCTCCTCACTATTTACCTAATATTTTTCTGTTCTCACCATCAATTAGTATCTTTAATTACTTATTCCTTCTCTCATACAGTATATAATTTCTTACACGTTTAACTTTACTTCCCTTAAATCACCTATCTTTTTCTTTTGGTTGACTTTTTCTTGATCATACCGTTAGTTATATATCGCTTCATCCTCTACACCCCCCTCCCCCCAATATAACTCTGTCGTTTCATTTAATTAACCCTTGAAATTTTCCTACTACATATTGTTCGGTTTTTAGTATTTCTCTTATATGGTTTAATTGTGTGGTAATTGTCGTAACTTTGGTTGAAATAACTCATTGAATTTTTATGATTGGTTTTAGCTGATGTTGAGTGAATGCTTTCTTCTTTGGACTCACATAGGAGACGCGGCCTATGCCATTGTAAGAAATAGTTCATATTCGCAGTTGCAAGAACTAGGATTGCCTATTCCATGTGTTTTTCTTCTGAATTATTGCAGTCGCCCACATTATACTACATCATTATTTGTTTCTTTTTCTACTAAATCTACATAACTTATAAACATTTTTTTCATTGTTTTTTATTGAACTTCGTGGTGAGGTGTTATTGTTTCTTATTGTTATCTTATTAAATTCTCGGTTGTTTTGGCATATGTGGACAGTGTACCTGTATTTAACTGCTTATAATGGGGCATTTGTGTGTTTAGGGTGCTACCGTTTTGAGAAACTACCTTAAAACAGTTTGTTTTTGTGTGTTTGTATCTGTGATGATACTTTTAAGTTGTCGTGTCTACCTTTGTCTGATTTTCTTATCGTAGTCGAAGCACTCATTAGGAAAATGATCGCACTAGTTCTCTTGAGAGTCTAGTGAATGTCAACTTATGATATATCTTATCTTGTCGGATCAATATCGCAGGTAGTCCTTCAGACTACGCTGTGTTTTATAGGGACAACTCTCTACCTTCTCTCGGACGCTTGTCCAAAAACTATACTTTTTCTTAACCCGCTATCTCCGCTATGCCTTATTCTTCTTTCGGTGGACCTGTTCTTGTCCCGGAACACCCGTCTGCCATATAAGAATGATGTTCCCTCATTCCGAGCTACTGACCACACTGGTTGGTTGAGTAGCGCTTTGCTATCCACCTTTCCCTCTGTCGCTTTTGCTCAATGCGAGCCCTTCCTCTACTTTCTTCTACCTGGAGGTGCCTCTTATGCACTCCAAAAAACCAACCTCCTTCTTTTTTTACCTTTCCTATTTCTACTGCCTTTTCATTTCTGTTAGTCACCGTGTGGTTGCGCGGGAGGTTTTCACAGACACCTGGACCATGTCTCTGCGAATCTTTCGTGGGGTCATGCGGTGCCGCTGTCAGTGCATGGGCTCTGGCAGTGAAGGTATGTATGAGTGTGTGAATGTGTGAGTGAATGTGTATATATCTGTTTATCGTATATACCGAGTGGATATCGGGTGATAGTTTCACCGATATCGATCAACGCCGGGTGCAGGAATGCACCCAAATGCCTTTGCCGGTCCCCCGTGCTGTTCTTGTGAACGGACCTGCTTCACAGGTTTCTCTTTTTAGTGGGCACGGGTCAATCCCATTTAAACGGCTCTACTGGAGCCACTCTTTTGTTGTTATCATTGTCTTGGGTAATAACCAGGCCAATATCTTTGTCTTCTTTATTATCTTTGACAATACCCTTAGTTTTAATATCGTTATCTTACTGATTACCTTTAGTAATAACCTTAGTTAGTCTCGTTATCTTACCGATTACCGTTAGTAATAATTTTGGTAATTTCTCGTTATCTTACCGACTACCGTTAGGAATAACTTCGAGTTATTTCGCGTTATCTTACCGGTTATCTTTAGTAATAACTTTTTTAAATTCGTGTTACTTTACCTGCTATCTCTTATAATCACTTTAGCTTAATATCGTGTTATCTTATCGAATATCTCAAATAATAACTAAAGCTTAATACCGTTATCTTATTCATTACCTTTGAGGATAACAACTTAAGCTTAATAACATTATCCTATCTACTATCTTTAACAACAATTTGAGATCTTGTCTTATCTTTTTATCGTCCTAACGTGTGGTATATATGACTAGACGTGGGAATTATTTTTTTTGTCTGAAAATTAAGTGAAAAAACTAACCCAATTTAGAAATGTAATTTGTCAGGTTAGCATATAAGGATTTAGTAGGTGGTACTTTTGGTAAATTTGTTGATTCACAACTGTGTCATGGACAAGTTTTAAATGTGCATCGTTAGAAAACCAAAGTACCAGTAACAAAATTTGCTGGAGTGCAGAGTGACTCACTCCATGAACATTTTAAATTTGGGCACTTCTTGCCAAAGGAAGAATAGTTTCAATGCAACACTCATGTGTGTTTGCACATAACAACTTTTATGTTAGATTTAGTTAGATAAGTTCAGATAGGTTTAGATAGTTTAGGCGACTTGTCGCACCCGTGTTAGTTTAAGTAGTGTTTCATGCTCCCCGACAAATTTGTGCTGTCGGTAATTAGTGTAGTCACAGACTATCGGGCTACCTATTCCGTTTCCTGGTACTTCGGTAGACGTGTTATCGGTCGAAAAAACCAGGTGGCGCCTTATATAAACATTTTGTAGGTTTTAAGTTAGGGTTTATATAGGTTAGTTAGGATTTAGATTTTAAGCTGTTACTGTGCTAACAGACTTTTTCTTTTTTTAAGTTTTTTCTTTTGTGGCTTTGTCGCGATTGTTACGTGCCATTGCACTTTAACATGTTTTTTATGTTAAGTTTTTTGATATACGGAAGTTTCCCGCCATAATTTTCAAATACGCGAGACGCGGGAATTTTTAAATGGACTAGGCGGTACTTCCGTACGTCAAAGTAGTGAGTTTGCGTAGTGTGCTTATCCCTAGAGGGGTATGGCAATACTAGACAATGGGGTGGGAGAGTTCTCCGCTTCTCTCGCGATAACGTGGTTTTTTACCTGGTATCGTCGTGTTAAGTGCACGTTTCTATTTTGGGTAACGTATCGTTAGGGTTTACCTATGTAGTTCCCTACCTAATTATCTTTTGTTTGTCTGCCTCTACCTCTCTCCCGCCAAATCCCTACATAGGTACGAATCTGCCGCCACCTAAGGACTTTCGAACTTCATGCCTGTGGATGATCTCATGTCTACCGCAGCTAGCCGAAGCTGCTCTGCACGCATTTGGTAGCGTCGACGTTCATCTCTAATTCCTCCGGGAGGAGCCCGACTGGAGTGGTTAGAGGCCTACCGAGTGAAATTGCAGGCGGAAGCAGAATACCTGATGTGAGTAATCTTTTACGTATTTTTATTTTGTGCATGCCTTATTTTTGGTGTTAAAAATGTAGTAAATTTGCGTAGGATTGCGTAATATTGATGACATCATCGATAGTTGACGCGCCCTAAATCTGTATAAGAATAAGTGCAGCCAACTGTTGATAGTGTCTATTACACCATGCTACCGGTGTTGTAATTATCGAACTTTTAATTTTAACCACCGTGTTAAACGTAAGAAAGTATAACTCTGTCGTTTCATTTAATTGATCTTCGAACTTTTCCTACAGTATATTATTTGGTTTTTAGTATTTCTCTTACATCGTTTAATTGTGTGGTAACTGTCGTAACTTTGGTTTTAGCTGACGTTAGAGTGGATGTTTTTCTTCTTTGGGCTCACATAGGACACGCGCGATCTATGCCATTGAAAAAAATAGTTCATGTTCACAGTTGCAAAAAACTAGGATTTTCTATTCCATGTGTTTTTCCTCTGAATTATTGCAGTCGCCCACATTTAACTATAGCATTATTTGTTTCTTTTTCTACTAAATCGCCATAACTTATAAACATTTTTTTTCATTGTTTTTTGTTGAACTTCGTGGTGAGGCGCTATCGCTTCTCATTGATATCTTATTAAATTCTTGGTTGTTTTAGCATATTGGGACAGTGTATCTGTATTTAACTGCTTATAATTGAGCATTTTTGTGTGTTTAGGGTGCTACCGTTTAAAAAAACTACCTTAAAACAGTTGTTTTCGTGTGTTTGTATCTGTAATGATACTTTTAAGTTGTTGTGTCAACTTTTGTCTGATTTTCTTATCGTAGTGGATGCACTCGTTAGGAAAATGATCGTACTAGTTCTCTTAAGAGTCTAGTGAATTGTTAACGTATGATATACCTTATCTTGTCGGATTAATATCGCAGGTGGTCCTTCAGACCGCGCTGTGTTTTAACGGGGACAATTCTCTACCTTCTCTCGGACGCTTGTCCCAAAATTCTACTTTTTTATATCCCGCTGTCTCCGTTTCTGCCTTATTCTTCTTTCGGTGGACCTGTTCTCGTCCCGGAACACCCGTCTGCCACATAAGAGTGATGTTCCCTCACTCCGGGCTACTGCCCACATTGGCTGGTTGAGTAGCGCTTTGCTATCCACCTTTTTCTGTCTCTTTTGCTCAATGTGAGCCCTTCCTCTACTTTTTCTACCTGGAAGTGCCTCTTATGCATTCCAAATAACCACCTCCCTCTTACTACCGTTCCTATTTCTCTGCCTTTTTCATTTCCGTTAGTCACCGTGTGGTTGCGCGGAAGGTTTTCACAGACACCTGGACCCCGTCTCTGGGAATCTTTCGTGAGGTCATGCGGTGCCGCTGTCAGCGCATGGGCACTGGCAGTGAAGGTATGTATGAGTGTGTGAATGTGTGAGTGGATGTGTATATAGGTACCGAATATACCGTGTGGGTATCGGGTGATTGTATCACCGATATCAATTAACGCCGGGTGCAGGGATGCACCCAAATGCCTTTGCCGGTCTCTCGTGCCGTTTCTTGCAAACGGGCCTGCTTCACAGGTCGCTCTTTTTAGAGGGTACGAGAAATGCCCATTTAACGGCTCCACGGAGCCACTCTATCGTTACCTTTATCTATTGTCTTTGATAATAACTAAGCTAATATCTTTATCTTATTTATTATCTTTGATAATGCCCTTAGTTTAATATCGTTATCTTACCGATTACCTATAATAATAATTTTAGTAGTATCTTATCTTACCGACTACCATTAGTAATAACCTTGAGTTAATTTCGTGTTATCTTACCTATTATACTTAGTAATAACTTTTGTTTAATATCGCGTTATCTTACCTAGTATCTCAAATAATAACTAAAGCTAATATCGTTATCTTATCTATTACCTTTGATGATAACAGTTTAAGCTCAATATCGTTATCTTATCTATTATCTTTAACAACAATTTGAGATCTTGTCTTATCTTTTTATCTTCCTAACGTTTGGTATTTATGACCAGACGTGGGAATTATTTTTCTTGAAATTTAAGTGAAAAAGCTAACCTGATGTAGAAATGTAATTTGTTAGGTTAGCAATATAAGGATTTAGTAGGGTGGTACTTTTGGTAAATTTGTTGATTCACAACTATGTCATGGACAAGTTTTGGTGTGTATCGTTAGTAAACCAAAGTACCAGTAACAAGAATTTGCTAGAGTGTAGACTAACGCACTCTCATGAACATTTTTAAATTTGGGCACTTTTTGCCAACAAAGAACAGTTTTGATGCAACGCTCATGTGCGTTTGTATGTAGGAAACTTTAATGTTAGCTTTAGTTTAGATAGGTTAGGCGACTTGTCGCATTTGTTTTATTTTAAGTAGTGTTTCATGCTCCCCGACAAATTTGTGCTGTCGATTATTAGTGTAGTCAAAAACAATGCGGCTACATTTTCCGTTTGCTGGTACTTCGGTAGACGTGTTATCGGTCGAAAAAAACCGGTGACGCCTTATATAAACATTTTGTAGGTTTTAAGTTAGGTTTCATGTAGGGTAGTTAGGACTTAGATATTAAGCTGTTACTGTGCTAACAGATTTTTTCTTTTTTAAGTTTTTTCTTTTATGGCTTTGTCGCGATTGTTACGTGCCATTTTGGCACTAACATTTCTTAGTTTAATTTTGATGTGCGGAAGTTATCGTGCCTTAAAATTCAAAAGACTTGGCGTGTATTTCCGTCACGTCAAAAGTGGGTTGGACGAATAATTTCGCGTCGACGCGTGAAAGGACAAAAAGTGGGGGTTTTTCCGGTGGTCTTTGTAACGTGGCCGTTTGCCTTTGAACATCGAGGAGAGCGGTCGTGTCTGGTATCGTATCTTTATTTTTATTATGTAGATTTCCCTTACTTATCTTTGTTTGTCTTTACCTGATTAACCTATTCCCTATCGTTCCGCTACATATAGGAATTTGATACGACCCTGGAGCAGTTTCACGACCCTAGAACCAGCCGGATGTCCATGCTCCGCTAACAGCTTGCTACGTGCCAAAGTGGCACTAAACATTGTTTTAGTTTAATTTTGATGTGCGGAAGTTTTGCGCCACAAATTCAAAAGACTTGGCGTATATTTCCGTCACGTCAGAGTGCGTTTGCGCCAGATCGCGCGACGCGAGTGGCGGAGAAAAAGTGGGAGAAGTGTTTCCGTGAGACGCTATAATGTGGCCGTTTGCCTTTGAACATCGAGAAGGGCGGTCGTGTCGGGCCGTTTGCCTTTGAACATCGAGAAGGGCGGTCGTGTCGTGGCGTTTTGCCTTTGAACATCGAGAAGGGCGGTCGTGTCGGGCCGTTTCCCTTTGAACATCGAGAAGGGCGGTTGTGTTTGGTATCGTATCTTCATTTTTATTATGTAGATTTCCTTTAGCTTATCTTTGATTGTCTTTACCTAATTAACCTATTCCTTATCGTTCCGCTACATATAGAAATCTGATACGACCCTGGAGCAATCCACGACCCTAGAACGAGTCGGATGTCCATGCTCCGCCAACAGCACCGGAGCAGTCACCATCTATAATCCCTCCGGAGTGGAGCCCTGAGATCCAGTCGAAGCTATTGGATGAACGTAGGCGTACCCTCCGTTAATTGCCTTAAAAGGGGCCATCAGTAGCCCTGATGGACTTCAACAGAAGCCAACTTTAACTCAACTCCGCAGGATGTCGGATTTCTTATGTAAGTACTTTATCTGCTTAATTTGTTCGCTAATTTAATTTATATTTTTCCGCAAATGGCGTATTCAATTTGTTATTGGTAACGTCATTGACAGATGGGCGCGCCGAAATCTGTACAAAGATTAGCGTTACCAACCGCCCGTAGCGTCGCTTTTTCCGCGCTTGCGCGATGTATTTATGAACTTTTAAATTGTAAGAATTGGCATTTTAAACTGTAAGAAGCTAACCGGAGCAGTCTTGGGATGCAAATAGATTTGTTGTTGCCCAGACTCCGATGGGGTAACAACTCAAAAGAAAGCTGTTTTTAAAGCGGTCACACCCATCCAAGTACTGATCTCGCCGGACGTGTTGCATAACTTCAGTAATCGGACGAGCGCTGAAAAGCTCCACAATATTCTACCTTATTATTTAATTAAAATATTACATTTTGATTGCCAATGATAAAATTCATCTATACTATATATTGTAATTTTAGTCTGTCTACAAATTCGTTTATTAAAAACAGGAACGGCATTAATGTTATGAACCACAGAGTGTCAACCATAGATAAACACCCACCCACAATAGATGGGAAACGGCCTAATACTAACTTCCTATAAGTTCATCGCGACCTCTAGCGGGTGTAGTCTAAACAACTATTGTGGCAATAATATGTAGCTTCTACCATTGTATCCTTTTTCTTGAAATAAAGAACCATGTGCAAAGAAAATATCATTTATCAGACGTTTTCAGAAATGAAACGTTGGATGAATACTATTTTCTCAACAAAAAGAAACTATGAACATGAATAATGGTCAGACTTCAATATTTTTGGTAAAATTATATACATATAAATTATATATGATAAAAGCTACAAATTCGTTCTGTTAAACAGAAATTTTAATTTGAAAGGGTGTCTGTAATTTTATAACAACATTACAAGTCTTTATAACTTAATTATATCCAGTAACATCAGTACAATATTCACAATACACAGAAGTTGTATAGGAATTATATTTAATTATTTCACAAAACTTACGATGTCATCAGCAGGAAACCGGTGCATTATCGTTTCAGAGTTTTTCTTACAACACAAATGCACATAGCACAAGAAAAACATTGTTCCTATAGATTAATCTAACCTGCACTGAAGTTATCCTTTTTAAATACAAAAATTAAGTCAATAAACGCGCAACACAATAAATTAATCTGCAAATAAAAACACTAAATACTCCGAATGAATGTTCAACAAATAACAATAATTAAACAATACCTACAAATGTCATCATAGACAAAAAGTTTTATCTATGAAATGTCATATAACGTCCGACAGTTTCCTGCATTACAAATTACACGTACCATCTCGCTGGCGTAGTATGAACTAAATCAGTGTTAAAATTGCGGCCATAAATGTTACCCATCTAGTGTGTGGTTTTATCTATGGTGTCAACTGTGTGCTGTCCAGGAAGACTGCAATAGGTAAATAAAATTTCTTATAGTTTTATCTCTCTTGCACAATTTGTAAGGTAAACTGTGGTGACACTAAAAAAAGTAAGGAGGGAGAATGGCGGGAAACGTTTAAATTCAAATTTCTTGAATAGGTGGGATTTTTAAATTTGAAAGTAGTACAATTGCTATTTAAATAAAACTTAAATCAAATCTTTATATAAAAGTATAACTATAAAATTTATGAAATACATTCGAATATAAACTATTATTAATTTATATTTGAATAATATTAAATTACAATTTTCAATTTAAAAGTGAATTATTTACAAAAGATTTCTGCTGGTATAAAAATTCAGGCATTGCTATCTTCAAATTCATTTAAAAGAACGTCATCTAGATCTTCTTCACTCGAAAACTGTAGATCTTCCTATAAAGTAGCTGCTGACTTCGACCTAGGGCTACCCCTGCCTCTTTTCACTTTAACAGAAGTGCAACCAGTATCTGAAAATTGCTCAGGTCCTTGAACATCAATGTAATGATAATCTTCTATTTGACCCCTAAAATATGGATTATCTGGCGAACTAACAATAGTCATTTGGTCTGGTTCAGCTATAGTATAATTTTCTTCGTCGACAATAAGCCACATGTGGTCCTCATCTTGGTAGACTTGATCTGAAGCTAAAGCAATTTTTGCTTCTAATTGAGTTAGGTGCTGATCATGCTCAATGTAAACTTACAGATGTTTACTAATGTGTCCGTTTTTTGAGTAAATGGTGAATCTTTACCATTATACGAAATGCAATTTTCTAAAATCTGTTGTACATCATTTAAAAATTCATCTCGGCTATGGTATTTATGCATGGATACTTTTTTAGATATCGTCTGCAAATCCATTGGCTTTCTAACCACTGTATAATAATCTTTCACTAACTTTTTGTTTATGGGTTTTAGGAAAGGCAGTGACTCCGACATTGCTTTCAATTTATAATTAAGTACATTGTTCAAAATATGTTAACGCAACTTGATCACTATCTAACAAAAGATTGATTGCTTTTTCCAGTCGTATTAGTCTATCCTTTTTTTCTTCTAATCTTTCGATACATTTATTTAACATACGCCGCACAGGCTACAGTTACATTTTATTTAAATGTGAAAATTATGGTTAAAAATGATGATTCGGTATTGAGCTGCATTTAAAATGTTAACCTTCTCAATCACATACTTACTTTTAGCATCCCTTATATTAGGTGTAAGAAATTCATGAATAATGATAAACCAGTTAATTTACTTTTTTAATTAAAATTTCATTCTAAATGTACAAACTTTAAAAAATTACGAAAATGTTTAGAACATATAAATCTATTGCGAATTGCTTCTTGCCACAATCGTGATCTACGATTAAATCAGTAATATTTCATTTTGCATTCAAAAACAACTTACTTTTCAAGACTCCTAGGAAAATTGTACATCCGTTTAACTTCAGTAGAGGAACTACCACAAACTAGACAGTAAACCATGATGTTTACAATAACAACTAACTGTAACAAAGTTCAACTTATGAATAAATACCACCCACAACCTAAGTTAATCGTGGCTTCAGTTGCATAATGAGCATATCGGCACACATAAACACGTAATAATCTCATTACAGCTTTAGCTACAGTAAAAACTATTAAAAAATATAAACCAAATATAAAATATAAAAACAAACCTCAATTTGTAAACAAAACTGACAGATAACATTGGGTGTGGCTGTCGATTCGTCATATGCGCCGTCATGTTTATTCTGGCGGTTAGCGCCCTCTCACCAATGCCTTACAGCCCACCGACAGATAAAGCGATATTCATAAAATGATGACAAAAGTGCAATAGAATTTTTGTTGTTTGGACAAATTTTTATGTAGTTAATACTTTGAAGGTTACTCTTCTGTGCTACTAATAATAATGTTTAAGTTCGTTAATACTTAGGAGACATCTATCGAAGAAATCGAACACTAACTTTAAAAAAAACTTTTTCTGTGTATGTTACCATGTAATAACTTTTAGGTATTATTATCATTCATCAAATAAGCATATCGCGTGTAAACAAATAACAATTTTTTGATTAATTATCACAGATAATTTTTTTTGTCTGTATTGGAAGTATATTACTCGAAGAAATTCTTCTTCGCTACAACTAACTTATCTAATTTTTGTTTACCTCTTTGTACATATACTGTTAAGATAGAGGTTAATTTTTTAAGTTTATTTGCATGGGGTGGTGGGAATCTGGGAATGCTTGTGGTCAAATTTGTTGGATATTTGAGTTCTGAGTACAACACACACTATGCCCGGAACCCAAATAGAGTAAATCGTAGAAAAATTCACCAATCGATTCAAAAGTTGTACTGGTTGTTTAAAGAGAGTCTGTTTTCGTATTTATGAGCTTTGGTTTATATGTACGTCTTTAATAATATATTGTTCCGCATTTTAAATAGTGAAGAATTTATAAAGAACATTTTGTGTTAATTGGTTAATTCACAAAATCAATGGTGTTCTAGTGCTTGTATGTCTTTGTGTTGTAATAACTCAAGTGAAAATGCATCGTTTCCTAGTAATGAATTGCGTAAGTTTGCGTTATACTTTAATTCAGATATAAATTGTATAATTTTCAATTTCGCGTATTTTTCTGTTGCTGAAATATCTGCTAACTTTTTTTTAGGGTAGATAAAGAACCTTCTCAAGTAGTTAAATTGCTTTGCATCTTTTCTAGGTCTGCAAATCTTAACCAACAATTATTGGAAATTCAATATTGCACAGTTTAGATTTGGATAAAGTTAGGAAAAAATATAGAATTTGTGACATTCACTTTGATGCAGAGTATCACTTTCCTGGAAGATCTAAATGTAATGGAATCCATGGAACCTATCTCAAATAGATTGATTCTTATTTAAATAATAGACAACAATATGTTCTACTTAGAGGTGCAAAGTCTGCTACATTCAGCGTCACTTCGGGAGTACCTCAAGGGTCACATCTTGGACCAGTATTATTTACACTATTTATCAACGATATGACCACTTCTCTCTCATCCTCTATTTGCTGATTGTATGCAGATGACGTAAAGCTTTTTAGTGCTATAGCGTGCATCGATGATTGCAACAACCTACAACAGGACGTCAATAACTTTTCTTCATGGTGTGCACAAAATTTTTGAACATCAACTTTAGTAAATGTAAGCTAATACACTTGTATAAATGCCAAAGTCCCATCAATTCGTCATATGTTATCAACGAATCTCAGTTGCAATGTGTTGAATCAATAAGTGACTTGGGTGTAATTTTTGACAATCATTTGTTTTTCACGGAACATGTTGATAACATTTGTTTAAAAGCTTATAGAATGTTGGGTTTTATAAAGGATCATACATTACATATGAACGACACTAAAGCCATAACTATGCTTTATTGTAGCTTTGTACATAGCATTCTTGAGTATAACAGCATTATTTCGTTCCTACTCGCAGATGTGCAATTCTCAAACTAGAAAATGTTCAAGCTAAATTTGTAAAATACTTGTTCAAATTCCGCATTCCACATGCTAATATTGCAAGAAATGTTAGGCTCCAAATGGTGGGACTTCAATCTCTTGAATGCAGGCGTTTGGTATTTTCGGCAGTTTTTATATATAAGGTAGTGCATACTTATATTGATTGTGCGAGTTTATTGGCAAGGATTACGCTAAGAGTTGCATCCAGAGAAACCCGATTTCGACACCTTGTTTCACATTAGTCATCATCATACTAATTATGGCAGCAAGGCATTTATTGACAGATTATTAAAATGTTACAATTGTTATTTTAATGAGTATGATTTGTTTCACAATAGCATTAGTACTTTTAAATCTCATAATTTTTAAATGTCAAACAACAGAGTTGACTGTTGTTTGATTTACTAATATGTTCTATGTACCATTTGGAGTTACTCTGCAGTGTACTAAATAAATAAATAAAATTTGCTTCGAACAAGCATCCCTTCACTTTACATTTCTACCAGTAAGTATTAAATATATTTTGCCAAATGCGAAACCTTGGGGAAAATTAGAAGTGTAGGTACTGCAAAACTAACATTTGAAATTAGCAATGAAGTTTGTTTATGTTTTTGTTAAATCAAGGACAACGAACCTGACTTGCTAACACAAGGTATAAACGTGGTTCTTAAATGTTAACCACGTACTAGTATAAAATAAAATCATTGATATATAATTATAATTACAAGCTAGACAACGGAACACATTCACAATGCACGAGCGACGATGTAATAATCTTCTTCAAATTAAAAATTAATTCATCAATGTTTATGTTAGAATCCGTTTTTACTGTTTCTTTTGTCTTTTTAACGTAAATCACTTACTTATAAATTTAAAACTAGTTAATATTTGATTAATTTAAGTTAGGGTGTCTAATTTTATTGTTATACTATTTCTTCAGGAGGTGCACTTCACAATGCAGCATGTATAGATAACATGTATATTTCTTTTCCTGAAGTACTGTATACTTTATGTCTTATTTTTTTTGTATGTATTTAAGGTGAACCATTAAGTATTTAGATTATAAGATGTTATATTTATTTTGATTACCAATTTTTATATGTTATGACGCTTTGTTTACCATCACGTAACAAACGATTACGCAACTTATTTGTTTTATTGCTTTGTAAAGTCTTATGAGGTTGGATGTTAACAATATAGTTCTACAGAGGTTTCCAATGTGTTCTTTCTATTTTATCCACGCCCCTCTGCGACGTTTTTGAGCTAGCCCAAACTCTACCATTCTGTCCCCGTTTTGTTGCGGTATTTGGTGTAAACGATTTCTTTACTTACTCTTACTGTTTTCTTTCGTGTTTGTACGGAATACCGAACAAAGTACTAACAGCAAAATCGCTGTACGAGATGCTGTTTGGGGGTGGGGTAAGGTAACAACCGAACCACCTAAATTTCTCTCAGAAATTCAACCACAGATGTTGTTTTATCCGTACTAACCAACTAACCGTAAGTACTTCTGGAGACTTCCGAACCAACAGAACTGTACTTCAGCGGGATGAGGCTAACAGGGGCGTTCCTAAAAATACGGAAATGTCAGGCACCACAAAACTCAAAGATTTAACATAAGCAACACAGCATCACCAAAGAGAGTGTAGGGACTTAATAACGACTGTACGCACCTAAAGCACAAAGGCTAAGATTATTATATTTAAACAATATTATCTCTGAAAGAAAAAGTAATTCTACATCAAATATCTACCAGATCATCATCTGCATCTAAGCAGAAAGTATGTGAATATAGCAATAAATATGAGGGTACATAATATTGTATAAGAACTTAAACTCATCAATACGCACTACTTGTTTTGCATGTTCTATTAGGTTTACAAGAGTTGTTGAATGCATAGTTTTATATGTGCAATTTTTATCATAAGATTACTTTCCTAATACTATGTTTCGTTAATGAATTAATAAAACGTCTGAAGAAAGTAACGTATGTAGGTCTCTTTAAATAAGTATTATTCTCTTCAAGTTACAGATATATACAATTGACATAACAAAAATAATTTCTATGTATTATCTTGATCCCTATAGTAGGGGACAAAGAATACTACTATAGTAAGTCTGCTTATCGTAAAAGGCGATTAAAAGGCACAGCAGCCTTGCTGGTTAAAAGATATTGGAGGAGAGTCGGTTGGTCTCGGGCGATCATCAATAATTTACAAGGTTGTTGGGGGTTGGCTGTGATGGATTCGGCTTTTCGCTAAAAGCTTTAAAAACTGCATTGTGGAAAGATATGGGAACCTAACACAATATTTCCCAGGTATGCGTAGCCTAAAACACGAACTATGTATGATGGAGAGCTCATAAGTAAAATTCTTGTCCGGAGGTAAAATACCCTCTCATTCGGATCTTCGAGAGGGGGGTACTAGGGGCTTGTCATCATAAGAATCTAAAACATCAGTTCGATTTAGTGATAGGGACTTGGAATGTAAGGTCATTACTTAGAGTAGATAAGTTAACGAATTTATTAGTCGAAATGAAAAAAGGAAAGCTGGACATTTTAGGTATTAGTGAGGTGAGATGGCCAGATAGTAATGACTTTTGGAAAGATAATTATAAAATAATTACAACTTCTTCAACTAATGGACAGGCAGGGGTAGGAATAGTGTTAGGTAAAAGATTAGGACATAAAGTTAAAGAGCACTTACAATTTAGTGATAGAATAAATTATGGTTAGATTGAGTACAAAACCCACAGACACTATGTTAGTACAGGTTTACATGACAACAATTCAGTACGAGGATGAGGAAGTAGAAAAGGTATATGAGGATATAAATAGTATAGTGAGAAAAGTAAAGGGAGATGAGAATTTAATAGTTATGGGCGATTTTAATGCGTTAGTGGGAGAAGGTAGTGAGTGAAAAATGGTAGGAAAATTTAGGTATGGCAGACGAAATGATAGAGGAAAAAGATTAGTTGAGTTTTGCCAGGAACATAGATTAGTAACTGTAAACACCCTATTCAAACAACATGTTAGGAGAAGATATACCTGGAAAATGCCAGGTAATAGGGCTAGATACCAAATATATTATATTTTAGTTAAACAAAGATTTAGAAACCAAGTTAAAAACTGTCGTAGTTATCCAGGAGTTGACATAGATAGCAATCATAACTTAGTTAAAATGAAGTGTAAGCTAAAATTCAAAAAATTGAAAAAGGTTAAAACAGAGAGATGGGATCTAGGTAAGCTTAATGATAGTGAGGTAAAAGAGTAATATAAACAAGTATTAGATAATAAGATCAAAGAGATAGCTGTAGGAGGGAACGTAGAAAATAGATGGAATGAAATAAAGAGGACTGTACTTGATACAGCAACACAGACTATAGGTAACAAAAAAAATTGAAGCGAGAAAACCCTGGGTAACAAAGGAGATGTTAGATTTAATAGAGAATCGGAGAAAGCTTTGAGCTTGCTTAAAATAATCATATGGTAGTCCGATTATGTCTAAAATTTCTTTATTATTATCTGCATCGTCTTTACGTACTTTCTGCGGGTCTGAGTCTGCAAGTACTGAACTACTAGGTACACTGCTGCTATTACTTACACCAATTATAGAATTTGTAGATTCTTTAGTTTTATCTTCTACATTATTATTAGCCTGATAAGCGTCATTAGGAAATTCTAAGTTACCATGGAGATCTGCAAAAGCAAAGTGTTGAACGAGCGACCTAGGCGAGTAATCAACCTGCCAGTAAGATATAATGTAGATATTTAGTAATGTGATTAAATAGGTAACTTGTTATCTATATTTTTTTTTGGCACTTGGAAACGAGTTCTTCCTCAATTTTTTATTTTAAATTGTACGTGTACGTGTTCACTTTTACCATTAACCATGTGTTTGTTAATTAAAAAATAACAGCTGATTTCTGTAATCGTCGCCAATGATATGTTTTTGAGGTGTTGAGTTCAATACAACTGTTACACTTGCTATAACGTTTATTATATATAATACGCATATAACGTCTTAGTTTAATAATTAACTTTGCGCAATGTATTCTTATACATGTGGTCACAATGGCGTACAGAACCCGAATGCCTTGTCATACACATATACATCATATACAAAGAGCAAACAGCAGTACGAGAATTAGAGCAGAAACGAATAGAAGTAAATATTAGGAAAGGGGCAAAACTGATGTACCCTATTCCCCATTAATTATTAACTTGCACATCGAAAAGGCAATAAATAAAACAAAGATTAGGACAAAGCCTAGCTGCATTTAACAAGAAAAAAGTTAGCCAAGAGCGACTCGAGCTCGCACTATTAGGGTTTCATACCAATACTACAGTGAGCAATCAATAAACCAAATTAAGCGGATTTTATTTTTTATGTATATTTAAATCTTATCTAAATTTGATTGTGATAACTGAAAAATGAATATATTGTCCCACATTGTACTGGTCCATTAGTAAATACGTTTTCTCTTTCTGTTTTTTAAATTTTTTCCAGCAACTATTACACTGTCAAAAAACCTGCAGTTTTCCTATATCTATGACTCAATTAGCTACTATCCCTATTAAAATCAAAATTTTAGTTTTGGAAATGTAGGAGAACGGTGGGGATGATCAGTTTTCGCACATTTTGAGCTATAACATGAAGACTACTGGACCGAAAATTATAAAAACAATATTTTTAGAAGCCTCTTTCAAGTGATACCTCACATGATATATTTATTAAAACTTTTTTCATTTGACCGCGGCCATTTTAGTCCAAATTTTTTTTTCTATTTTCTGACTGTCGATATATATGCGCGCCATATAGACCTAGCATTGTACCAAATTTCAAATTCCTACATTACATAGTTTACAAGAAAAACCTCTGTGACAGATGGACGGACGGACATGAGAGTGATCTTATAAGGTTCCATTATACCTTATAAGGTACGGAACCCTAAAAAGCAACTGCTATGTTCGAAAACAACAAACATAGTAACAAGGAAACTTGGACAGCGGAGAAGCGGACAGGAAAAATATAGAAGCATTTAAAATGTGGTGCTACAGATGTATGATGAAGATATCATGAACAGACAAAGTTAAGAACAAAAAGGTTCTAAACATGGTAGGGTAAGAAATAATGTGGAAAATAGGAGAGATAAAATGATAGGTCACATACTAAGGTATGAGGGAATAGTGCAGAATATATTAGAAGCCGATATAGGAAAAAAGGGCAGTAAAGGTAGACCTAGATCAGACTATTGCACACAAATAGTCAAATATCTAGGCTGTAGGATTTTTAGGGAAAAGTGTAGGTTAACTCAGAATGGGAAACAATGGAGATACTCGTTCAACGAGTTCCAACACGTAAAACCTATGGACGAAAAAAAATTGTACTTAAACCTGATAATTATTAAAAACAACTACAAGTGTTGATTTTGCAATATCCTCAACTAATGTTGATTGTGCGAAAGGATTTATTGGAAAACTTTTTTTAATTCGGCAATGTCTAAGTGTTGAAGGATCTGGATAGCCGCAGGTTGCTATTCCCCTTCACATACCATTAAATATCGGTGTAATAGAGTATATATTTAGAAAACTATATCTTACAAATTTTTAATCGTGTCTACACCCAAGCACACGAAATTAAACGCCATTTGATCATTGTACTCAAGAAACCATATTGTATCGAAGAATGTCGGCAAAAGAGGACATTATGGAGTTTAACTGTGGACTTTGTGATAAAGTAGACACCATGGATATGGTACAATGCGATAAATGCGACACTTGGTACCATTATGGCTGTGTGAATGTTACTCAAGAAATAGTAAATTGCTCATTTATGTGTATGCAGTGTGAGAATCATAATAACGGCAGAATCCCTGGAAAAGACAAAGAACGCATTGCAAGTTATGCAATTGAAGACAAAAGTCTTAAGGGACCTAAATCACACGTGTCTAAGACGAAAACAAAATCTTCACGCTCAAAGGCGAGAGAATTGTTGAAAGCTCTAGAGTAACAAAGGCAATTGCTGGAGGAAACAAGAATCAGGCAATACAATGAAGGTTGTCACTACTTTGAGGAAAAAGTCAGACTAATAAGCGAGATTGACTATTCTTGCGAATCTGACAGCTTCAATTCAGAAGAGGAAAGCGATAAAGCTTTCAGACTCGCATCAGTAACGAGATGCGTCATGAAGCAACAATCCCATAGCAATTCTCACTTATTAGAGAAAACGTAACGCTTCAATCTATGTTCCTGGGACAAGCGCTAGAAACGTAAATGACGAATTACGTATTGGTAGTACAAAAAAAGTACCTCAAAAGAGATGCTGTAACTCATTTATCTCTAGTCAGGCGCCTGATCTCCCTACCTTTTTTGGGTCTCCAAGTGAATGGCCCATGTTTATTTCAAGCTACACACGATCGACAGCTGCGTTTAACCTAACAAATTATGATAATTTAATCTGGCTCCAGAAGAGTTTGAAAGGTGACGCATTAAAGTTAGTACGAAGTTGTCTAGTGTATGAAGAGGCGGTTCCAAAGGCAATTGAAACATTACGTTTGCCATTTGGAAGACCCGAACTAATTCTAGAAAAGATAATGGAGCAAGTTAGGGCAGTTCCAAAAATTAATCCTGAAAAACTGGATACAATTCTAGACTTATCTATAGCTGTACAGCATTTATGCGTGATAATCAAGGTATCTAACATGTTACAACATTTAAGTAATCCGATGTTACTTCAAGAGTTGTTAGACAAACTTCTGGGTGCACAAAAATTAGAATGGGCAGCATATAAGCTGCAAACCTTTCAACGTTTGACGATTGGTTAAGTGAATTAGCAAATAAAGCTAGTACAGTAATGCCTTGTAGTTCCACAACCCCTTCGAAGGTATGAAATTAAACCATCGTACCGTACTAATGAAATCAAAAAGGAACACTTACACGCTGCACATGCAGATAATTTGAATCGACCAAAGTACGATAAACAAGAATACGCTGCAATAAACCAGAAATGTGACATTTGTTCTATTGATATACATAATGTCAAAGAATGTCCCACTTTTAACAACAGCAACATAAACGAACGTTGGAATTTAATTAAAAGGTTTGGGCTTTGCAGGAAATGCTTGTCAAAACATTTTTGGAAAAATTGTAAAACTCATAGGATGTGCGGGGTAAGCAATTGTGAATACAAGCATCATGCATTACTTCACGACCCCAATAAACATTTCAAAGCAACTTCAAAGGCTGCTATCGCAGGTACGAAAAAGACTCCAGACTTAAACGTGGTAGCTATTCATTCCTTACGAAAGGCTCAGATATATTTTCACATTCTTCCTGTTACTTTATATGGACCTACAAAAAGTATTAGTATATTTGCATTTCTTGATGAAGGGTCGTCTAGAACACTTCTTGATGAAGAAGTTGCTAAATATTTGCAACTTGAAGGGCCAGTAGATCCTTTACATATAAAATGGACGGACGAAACAATCAGGGAAGAGAAAAACAGTCGTCGTCTGTCGTTAGAACTTTCTGCCGATGGCTGCAATAAAAAACGATACCGCATCTCAAACATTCGAACTATTGACAGAATTTTTGTTGTTTTATGGGCGCCAAGGAAACTTAATTTTTATAAATGGGCGCCAGTGAACAAAAATCTTTCGACATAGCTAGGGGTCTATTCCTGGGTAGAGCAATAAGAAGTGGGGGGGGGGGGAGTCGAATTTTGTTTTCAAACAAAAACTAAACAAAGTTAAATAGGCGCCACCAAGTCCTGAGATAATCACGATAAGAGTAAAGCACAATTCTAAGGGCGGACGTGGAAACCCAAAGATAAAACGATCGCCTTCGTTAACAAAAACCTGTCTTATAAAATAAGACGCAGCTCCTGTAATAAATTACAAAGATTAAATAAAAAAATGTAGAACACCATTTGTGTCCTATAAAAGTATCAAAAATAAAAAATGTATATCCAATATGATATTGGCAGAAAATTATTACCCAAAAATTCTACCTTTA